>CM076584.1:1498644709-1499067667 GCA_034641835.2 Pinus albicaulis | reverse complement strand
AAAAGGGGGGTTGTTGCTGGCCACAACACATACTTTGGTGGGATGTTAGCTACAACAATATCCATAACCATACTTTTACGAGGATACTGAACCAAATTCACACATAAGTCTTTTATCAATCCTATGCACTTAACTTTGCTTGAATCAAAAGAGAAAAAATCTTATAGGGCCTTGTTATTTCTAAATTCAGAGTTTCCATGATAGCTTTTGGCATTAAATTGTGGGAAGCTCCTAAATCTAACATCGTATTGTGTAAAATCTTATCGTGAATAGTAAGACTGAGATAGAAGGGAGGAACTGATCCATCTGAATGCTTACCATTTACATCAGGGCCAAAAATTAATTCAGGCTGATCATCATTTAGATTAATGGCATCTTCACCATCATTCATATTCAAAGTTTCAGTAATTGTTGGTCTATACAAGTCATTCTTTACCAATTATGTTAAAGGAATTGATATCTTTAACTTTTCTATTTCAGTTTGAATATTAAATGCTGGTTGAGACTTACTAATCTGAATTAGTTCATCTTTTGAGACAGTTATCTGAGTGGGTTTTTCATGAATTTCAGCAAATGTTCTTTTATCTTTAGTTGTCCTTTTGTTCTCTGTCTGTGTTCCTTGACTTTTGCTGTCTTTAGTTATCTTTTAGGTACAGATTCAGGGGTAGCCGAAGATTTTTCAGATTTTCAACTTTCAGCAGAAGCTTTGGTATTAACAGTTTTGGGATTTGTTGATTTAGAATCCGCAGGATTCTTCTTAGGATCAGGAATTTTTGATTTTACTAAATTAGGGGCTATGGTAGTGTTGGCATTTTGGAAATTATCGAAGGATTGGGCCACTTCTTCAGTGATGTCAATAATTTTTGGACTTGGTAATTTTTTGGGACTGGGGGGATTGGAATTTTGCTTGTTTTCTCTTAGGAAAATTTGCAAAATCTTTGTTTTTGGTGCTTCTACATTCTTTTTAGTTTGATTTTGAGAGTTGTTTTTAGTAGAAGGCTCACTTTTTTTCTTGCTTCTCAGGTTATACTGGCTGTGAATTTCACTGATTGCAAAGTCATAACCTTGTTTATAATCGAAGGATTCATCAGTTTCCACTTTAATTTGTTGAAGCTCAAAGAGTTCTTGATCCTCCTGAGTGAGGAAAATTGTGTTATTTTCATCTATCCCCATTATTAGATTGATGTTGTCCTCATCTTCATCATTATTTTGAGAACTTCAGCATAGTTCTCTTGGAATGGGGGCCTAATGTTTTGGTCTAGAGCAACTTCCTTAGCTTTTCCAGGGTTATTGTTTTTTCTGAAGTTGGGATTTCTGATTTGAGGTTGGTTATCCCATTGTGATTTTCTCCTGATATTTTCTAATCTATCAACCACCCTTTCTAAAGTTTATCAAATAAATCAAATTTAGCATCTTAATTTGATGTTTCTTCTTTGATTTTGACTCTCCTTTCGTTTCTAAGTCTGGCCTTTCTAGCTAAAATGTTAATTTCTACACTAACAAAATCTAATTGCGTCTGTTCTAATGTTTCAACATCTCTTTCTCTCATTTGATATGCCACATCTGTATCAAATCCATCAGGGAATTTGACCAGAACAGAGTATGGTGTGGGTTTAAGATCTGCAGGATTAGAATTATGGACACTGTTATACCTAGTGCAGTAATCTTGTACAGACTCATTAGGAGATCTTTTTAAAGTATCAAACTTAGACAAAATTTGTAGGGGGTTCTTTTTCTTTTCCTATTTATTTAAAAATGTTCTATGAAATGCAGCTAAATTAGCTATACTACCAGCAGCTAAATTTTTAAACCATTTTTTTACTTCTCCTGTCAAACTTTGGGCAAATAACCTCATCTGAACATATGACTCATCAATTTCATATATTTCACAGTAATCTGTCATTTTTGTAACATGTTGTTGAGAAATATATTGGGAAATACCATCAAATAATGGTACATTTTTTTGGCAATCCTGAGGCATATCATGGAGGTTTTTGGGTAAGACAAGGGGAGCATACCTAGCAGCCATGGCTTGAAGTTTTGCTAAACTGGGAGGTATAACAGTGATGATAGGAGCAGTGCTGGATATGGTAGCTACTGTGCTGTACTTGAAGAAATTGGAAAAGAGGCTGGTATGGAACTACTTGGAAATAAAGATGTAGTGCTTATAAAACTAGTGGATGAAGTGGACTAAGTGAATGAGGGGAATAATATGCCAGGCTACAAAGGAAACTTAGGACTAAAATTTTCGGTGGATGAACTTGCAGTGGTATCTAAAAATGAGGTGACAACATACAATGTTGAATCAGCTGCTGGAATTATTGTTGTGTGCAATTGAGAAATTGCAGGCTTAATGTAAGATAATAAATGGGCTAATTTAATAGCTTCATCAATGTCTTTAATCCATGTAACATTAATCCTTTCTACTTGACTTTGAGTTTCAAATTTATCTGATTTGATTTTTGTTGAAATAATATTCTGTTTTTTATTAAAAAATGAAGTAAAAACATGATCTATTACAGTATCTTTTAAATCAGTTTCAGATTTATTTTAAAAAAATGATTTTTCAAACTTGAAATCCAAATCTATATCAGTTAAGCTTACTAACTCTTTAGGTAAAGAATTAGCTTTTCTCAATGGTACTTTAGTCTCTAAATTGACTAGTTGTTTTTTCTTTTTTCCAATCTGTTCTGGGTTGTCTACTATCACTACAGGGTTAGGATCCGGGTTAGACCTGGTGTAGTAGGTTTACCTAGAAGCTAGAATGACTGTTTTTTAATACCCACAACCTTCAAAAGTAATCTTAAAGTAGAAAAGATAGATTAAAGGTCTTCCTTCAAGAATAAATTCAAGACTGGAGATTGGTTAAGTTCCCCAGTATGTTCGCCAATATGTTATCACCCGAGTAATTTCTTAAGTTGTGGGATTTGAATTTTTAGTCAAAGAAGACCAGGGGTAACCACAAACCTACTTTGGAAATCTAGGATCTAGCCTTCCTAAATTTCAGAGAGGGCTCTCTCTTTTAGATTTAACTTTGTTTTGGATTAATATATTAGGCTGGCTATTTTTGAACACTTGGTTTAGGTTTTGAAATGTTTGGTGGAAAACAAGATCACTTAAAGACAAATTAAAGAGAGATATACTAGTCCATTGGGCTATGGAGTCAAAGTCTAGCAAGAAGAACAAGAAGGCAATGCCAAAGGGATGCTAATGTATTCAGGGCAAGGTAGATAACCCTCAGAGATTTGGATAGATTGTTTTGATGAAATTGCTTGCTTCGGGATAAAGGGCAATGAAGGATCCTTTGATCCGAAAAAAGAGGAAGGAGGCAGGGGTCAAACGGGACTAGGAGAAATTAAGAATTCCTAAATAAAAAAATCAACAGAAAACATTTAAATGATTAATTAGTTAAGACAGGGAGTTTTTACACTAGTCCTGAAGTAATACTCCTAATTAATCATTAAGATTGAACAACATATATGAAATCGTATGTAACTCAAAAGAGGAAACAATGACAGTAAGAAAGTACTTTACTCTTCAAATTATCACATGAATCTTGAATTATGAAGTCCAATTGGCTATTTTCCAGACTGCTGCTTTGTAATCAACACATGTGAGCCTCCAACGTACCATTGAAATGTCTATAATATTCTTAACAATTTTATTCTACCCTAAACACTTCACAAACTAAAGTATTTATACAAATGTTTATTACAAATATCCTAGAGAGATCTAGGAATAACTCTAGGAAATATAAAATATCTTTACACATTAAGAGGGACCGCTGCTTAACAACTTTAGCAAGCTATCCTCTTATCTAGAAAATATAGAACCAACTTATCTAACAAAAATTGTTTGTTGAATAGCTGTCTATGCTTGCTGGCACATTGAAAAATATCTTTGTGGAAGATGACTTAACTGATACTCTTTCCACTTATACTCTTTAACACTGAGCTTGTAGAAATTATATAGCTTATGTGTTATATATCCAATATTCTCCTGATCACACACTATTTTAACTTCATGCACAATATAGAATCTATTCCACCATTGATCATCACATGCGGAAATTAAATCAATTGCAATGCACACATGAAATAACTCACATGCTGATCTCTTTAACACTGAGCTTAAATGTTTAACGGGAAAGCCTGAAGCTAAAAACCCCAACTATCTGTATATAATATATGTCACAAAGATAATGTCACAATCCTCATACAAAGCTGAACATGTCAAGCTCTTAGTACAATACAATCGCTGCACACTAATCTGGCCCGATCTTGCAAATCCATGCACCAATATTTGCCACCTGCTAGCCCGCCTCTACTGCAAAATCCCCGCTAAAGAATGGCTCTAAATGAACTTGAATTCAGCCAGCCTTTCTCACGCAATCCTCATTGACATCTTCACTGATTGTTGGATGCAATCAATGCATCAATATAGTCACAACTGATAGTCACACTTGCTCTTTCACCTACCTCTCCACTGGTCTCCATTGAAACTGCCATGCACTGTGGTTAACTGATGTATTCTTCAGTTGATTAATGAGTTATTATTTAGTGAATTAATTTACTAATTAATTCACACCACTCTCACTAATGTATCAATCAGTTAGACTAGATACAACTAGCTCAATAGAGTCTAACTGAGTTAAACTGAATACAACTCCACCAACTACTTCTATAACTCCACCAAACTCTGTCACATGAGTTCTAACTGAAGGCCTCATGCATTAGCTCCAGTAAACCCTCAGGAATAGCGTAATTCCTTCTGTCAGCTACTGTGCCACATCTGTGCACTTAACTGAAGTGCTCCAAGAGAATAAGATAATGTTTAGAGTCCAAATATTATTAAGAGCTAATAATATTCGACATATCTATTTTTAGACTGTCAATCTAAAAATATATTCCGCCCAATATGTCTAAAAATAGAAGTCCATCTATTTTTCCAACTTGACAACCCATCCATAAATAGCATCCTCCAACTCATAGAATATGATCGACATGTCTAAAAATAGACATAGTCTAAAAATATACTTTGTGCGAAAAATAGCCTGCGGGCCCACTTAGTGAAGGCGATTCTTTTCACTAAGCTCATCATCCTTTTGAATATCAACACTCCCTCTCAACAAGATAGGGATTATCTTCCACCTTGATCCTGTCTCTGTGGTATTCGAATTTTCTCTTGGTAAGCGCCTTTGTCAGAATATCTGCATCCTGATCCTCCGTAGGAATGTAAGATAGTAACATGATCTTCTGCTGCACGCAATCTCTGATATGATGGTACCAGATGTCAATATGTTTAGATCTATCATGAAATACTGGATTAACTGAGAGTTTAATGCAACTCTGATTATCAAAATATATCATAGTAGGATCTAAGTGTGAACCGAACAACGTGACTAGGATCTTCCTCATCCATATAGCCTCGCATGTAGCGAAAATTGCTGCCATGTATTCGGCCTCCGTTGAACTGAGTGCCACAGATATCTGTTTCCTGCTGTACCAAGAAACTGCTGTAGACCCGATACTGAATATCCCTCCAGATGTGCTCTTTCTGTCCGTTGGGCTCCCTGCCCAATATGCATCCGTGAAGCCATGCAGCTTCAACTCATTTGACTGTCTGTACCACAATCCATATCCTGATGTGCCCCTGAGATACCTCAGGACATGCTTTCTTGCCTTCCAAAAGAGCTTGGTAGGCTTAACCATATCTTGTGAAAGCTGGTTAATAGCATAGCATATGTCCGATCGTGTATTGACTAGATACATGAGCAAACCAACCAACTATCGATAAACAGTGGCATCCACTACCTCTGCCGATGTAGCATCCTCTTTCCTCCAACCACCAGGAAGAGGAGTGTCGATAGGCTTGCAGCCTTTCATGTGAAACTTCTCCAGTATCTCCCGGGCATACTTGCCTTGAGACACAAATAGTCCACCCTTCTGCTGCCAAATTTCCAATCCCAGGAAATAATGAAGGAGGCCCAAGTCCTTCATCTCAAACTCCTTTGCAAGATCTACCTTGCATGAGTGTATCAACATTTCATCACCAGTTAGTATCAAATAATCTACATAAAGTACAATAATCAGCAACTTACCCTCCACCACAATCTGGTATAGGTTCGGATCCGCCTCACTCTTGGTGAATCGAAGTCCGGTGAAATAACTATCTGTCAGTGTGTACCACGCACGAGGTGCTTGTTTCAGCCCATACAATGCTCTTTTGCACCTGCACACATGCGACTCGCTGCTGAAGATTTCAAAACCTTCAAGCTGCTCAATGTACACCTCCTCCTCAATGACTCCATTGAGGAATGCAGTCTTCACATCCATCTGATGAATGTGCCAACCCATCTGCATTGAGAGAGAAAGGATGGTCCGTATGGAAGAATACCTTGCGATAGGTGCAAAGGTTTCTTCACAGTCAATCCCCTCGATCTGTGAGAAGCCCCGGGCAACAAATCTTGCCTTGTACTTCTTGATGCTCTCGTCAGTAGCTTGCTTCACTTTGTAGATCCATCTTGAACCTACCACTAATTTCCCTTCTGGCCTTGGGACAATCTCCCATGCACTGTTTCTGACAATTGAATCATACTCTTCCACCATGGCATCTACCCATGCGGGATCCTCCACAGCTTCCTCGAAAGAAGATGGTTCTGTCATGATACACTTGCTCATCAGAGCCATGTATCCAGTATATCGGTTAGGTGACTGTCTCTGTCTGCGCTGTGATGTAGGTGCTCTTACATTCTGCACTGCATCAAGATTCAGTCGCTCAACTTCTGTAGTGCGCTTCCGTAGCATCCACATCCAAAGGCTCATCTTGAGGAACAAGTAGCTCCTCATCTGCATGCAAGTGTAGCTCCCTCTCAAGCGACAACTTCATGTCTTTCTCCTCATGAAATTTGATATCTCGTCGCACAACAGTCTTCCGACTGTCTGGCAAATACACACGATAGTTGTGGGGTGTTTCTGTGTACCCCACAAATATCCCAACCTCTGCGGTCGGCTCCAACTTCTTCCTGGCATCCTTCGTCACATGAATATAAACAGGTGAGCCAAAAATCTTCAAATGAGAAATATCAGGCTTCTTACCAGAAAATGCCTCTTCAGGTGTACTCATGCCAAGTACTCTATGAGGACAACGGTTTTTCACATAAACCACAGTGTTGCATGCTTCAGCCCAAAAGTGTATGGGAAGGCCCTAATCATGCAACATTGCCTGTGCAACACCCATGATCGTTCTGTTCCTTCTCTCTCCGACCCCATTCTGTTGTGGGTTAAGAGGCGCTATGATTTCTTTTCAAATTCCTTTTGCGTTGAAAAAGTATTTGAATTCGCCAGAGATGAATTCACCACCACTATTGCTCCTTAGAGCTTTCACCTGCTTCCCCGACTCTTTCTCAACCAGTGCCTTGAACTCACAGAACTTTGAGTATGTATCACTCTTCTTCTGCATGAAGAAGATCCAGCACTTACGAGAAAAGTCATCAACAAATATCACATAATACCTGTGCTTTGCTGTCGAAGCTACTGAGAAAGGTCCACACACGTCTGTGTGAATTCTCTCAAGGATCGTCGTGGCGCGACTATCCTTCTCGTGAAAGGTGGCTTTCACAAATTTTCCCAAGATACATCCCTTGGATTGATGCGGCAGGCAAGTGTACCTTGGGAATCTAGTAGAAATCTGGTGCAAAATTTTCAAAGCGCCATGGTGAAGATGGCCCAATCTCCTGTGCCACAATTCGCCCTCATCCCGGCTCACCACTCCTTCTGCTTTGCTTGCCATTGTTGCACAGACATCTACCTGCAATTGATAAAGGTTCTCAACTCAAACCCCTATCCTCTAGGTTTCACCAGTTGTTTTACTGTGCAGGAAAGCCTTTCCCTCGCTAAAAACAACATCATATCCTTTGTCTTCCAACATCGCCACAAAGATCAGATTCTTCTTCAATCCTGGAACATGCATGACAACCTTCAATATGAAAGGTTTACCAGAATCCCTCTCAAAGGAAATGGTCCCGATACCAGTCACACTGTATCTACCATCATCGCCCATCTCGATGTGCACTCCAAGATCCTTCTCATCCAGATCACTGAACAAATATTTGTCTCTGGTCGTATGGAAAGACACAACAATATCAAGAAACCACACTGATCCCATCACACTTGAAACCAAGCATGCGATTAGTGAAAAATCCAGCTCAAAATGCGAGGCTAAGGCCTCTCTAGCTGCAGATCCAACATTTTGCTTATTTTTCTTCTTCTGTGGACAATTATTGGCATAATGTCTGTGTTGGTGACAGTGAAAGCACTTCACTTTGGATAAGTCCTGCTTCTTGCCTTTCGCACCGGATTGAGAAGGATTTTTCTTTCCCTTCCCTTTCCTTGCTTTGGCAGCTAAAGCACAATTTTATTCATCTTCATTCTTTGATGAAGATCCATCCTTGGTACCTTGCCTTATCTCCTCCTGCACAAGATCCGACCAAAGTCGCTCCCATCCTAGTAGTTTCTCTTGACCATTGACAGATTCCTCATAGCTATTCCAACTCTTCGGAAGCCCAAGGAGAGCCAAGCTCACCAAGTCATCTTCATCTACAGTAACCCCCACACTTCCCAACTTATCCTTGAAGTGGACGAAATTCATGAGGTATTTTGGTATACTGTCGCCTTTCTCCATTTTTATTTTTCTGAGCTTGTCTTTAAGCGCCAACTTCCTTTGGTCACTTCTGCTTTGGAACAAGTCTGTTAAAGCTTTCGTCATCAAGAATGGATTATATTTACCATGAAGGCTGGACACTATGTGATCCTTCACATCTTCCAACAGAATCCTTCGACACTTTTCTGTCTTCTTTTGCCATGCATCAAGTGCGGCTGCATCGCTAGAAGCAAGTTTTGGAATTTATGCATTTATGAACTCCTTCAACACATTATCATCCAGCACCGCCTCCATCCTGTCCTTCCATACAATATAATTCGAGCTACCATTAGGGGCATACTCCAATGGCAATCCGTTGAAAGACATTTAAATGAATGCTCAACTTCGACACCAAGAAAACACTGCATCAAATTCGAATTCCACCAGTACAAAACTCAACTGCTTCAATAATTGCAATCTGCTCCAATGATCAACTGCTCTGATACCATGTAGAAATTATATAACTTATGTGTTATATATCCAACATTCTGCTGATCACACACTATTTTAACTTTGTGCACAATACAAAATCTATTCCACCATTGATCTTCACATGCGGAAATTAAATCAATTGCAATGCACACATGAAATAATAAAATATTCACACACATTAACACAACTGTTTAATGGGAAAGCTTGAAGCTAAAAACCCCAACTATCTGTATATAATATATTTCATAGAGATCATGTAACAATCCTCATACAAAGCTGAACATGTCAAGCTCTCAGTACAATACAATCGCTACACACTAATCAGGCCTGATCTTGCAAATTCATGCACCAATCTTTGCCACCTGCTAGCCTGCCTCTACTGCGCAATCCCTGCTAAAGAATGGCACTGAATGAACTCGAATTCTGCTAGCCTTTCTCACACAATCCTCATTGGCATATCCACTGAGTGTTGGATGTAATCAATGCATCACTATAGTCACAACTGATAGTCACACTTGCTATTTCACCTACCTCTCCACTGGTCTCCATTGAAACTGCCATGCACTGTAGTTAACTAATGTATTCTTTAGTTGATTAATGAGTTATTATTTAGTGAATTAATTCACACTTCTCTCACTAGTGTATCAATCAGTTAGACTAGATACAACTAGCTCAACTGAGTCTAACTGAATACAACTCCACCAACTACTTCTATAACTCCACCAAACTCTGTCACATGAGTTCTAACTGAAGTCCTCATGCATTAGCTCCAGTAAACCCTCAGGAATGTTCATAAATCCTTCTATCATTTCTTTGTGCCACATCTGTGCACTTAGCGAAAGTGCCCAAGAGAATAACATAATGTTTAAGTCCAAATATTATTAAGAGGAAACTAATAATATTCGACATATCTATTTTAGTAGCAATCTAAAAATAGATTACACTTAATATGTCTAAAAATAGAAGTCCATCCTAATTTTGACTTGACCAACCATCCACAAATAGCATCACGCAACTCACTTAGAATATGATTGAAATGTCTAAAAAACAGACTTTAGCCAAAAATAGTACGGGCCCTTATTGGCGACTCTTTTCACTAAGCTCATCATCTTGTTGAATCTCAACAGAGCTTCATCCAAAGGCTCATCTTTAGGAACAAGTAGCTCCTCATCTGCATGCAAGTGTAGCTCCCTCTCAAGCGACAACTTCATGTCTTTCTCCTCATGAAATTTGATATCTCGTCGCACAACAGTCTTCCGACTGTCTGGCAAATACACACGATAGTTGTGGGGTGTTTCTGTGTACCCCACAAATATCCCAACCTCTGCGGTCGGCTCCAACTTCTTCCTGGCATCCTTCGTCACATGAATATAAATAGGTGAGCCAAAAATCTTCAAATGAGAAATATCAGGCTTCTTACCAGAAAATGCCTCTTCAGGTGTACTCATGCCAATTACTCTATGAGGACAACGGTTTTTCACATAAACCACAATGTTGCATGCTTCAGCCCACAAGTGTATGGGAAGGCCCTAATCATGCAACATTGCCTGTGCAACACCCATGATCATTCTCTTCTTTCTCTCTCCGACCCCATTCTGTTGTGGTTTAAGAGGCGCTATGAGTTCTCTTCAAATTCCTTCTGCGTTGCAAAAGTCTTTGAATTCGCCAGAGATGAATTCGCCACCACTATCGCTCCTTAGAGCTTTCACCTGCTTCCCCGACTCTTTCTCAACCAGTGCCTTGAACTCACAGAACTTTGAGTATGTATCACTCTTCTTCTGCATGAAGAAGATCCAGCACTTACGAGAAAAGTCATCAACAAATATCACATAATACATGTGCTATTCAAGCTGCGAGAAGGAGTCCACACACGTGTGAATTCTCTCGGGATCGTCGTGGCGCGACTATCCTTCTCATGAAAAGTGGTCTTCACAAATTTTCCCAAAGTACATCCCTTGCACTGATCTGACTGAGCAAGTGTACCCTTGGGAAGCCTAGTAGAAATCTGGTGCAAAATTTTCAAAGCGCCATGGTGAAGATGGCCCAATCTCCTGTGCCACAATTCGCCCTCATCCCGGCTCACCACTCCTTCTGCTTTGCTTGCCATTGTTGCACAGACATCTACCTGCAATTGATAAAGGTTCTTAACTCAAACCCCTATCCTCCAGGTTTCACCAGTTGTTTTACTGTGCAGGAAAGCCTTTCCCTCGCTAAAAACAACATCATATCCTTTGTCTTCCAACATCGCCACAAAGATCATATTCTTCTTCAATCCTGGAACATGCATGCCAACCTTCAATATGAAAGGTTTACCAGAATCCCTCTCAAAGGAAATGGTCCCGATACCAGTCACACTGTATCTACCATCATCGCCCATCTCGATGTGCACTCCAAGATCCTTCTCATCGAGATCACTGAACAAATCTTTGTCTCTGGTCGTATGGAAAGACACACCAATATCAAGAAACCACACTGATCCCATCACACTTGAAACCAAGCATGCGATTAGTGAAAAATCCAGCTCAAACTGCGAGGCTAAGGCCTCTCCAGCTGCAGATCCAACATTTTGCTTATTTTTCTTCTTCTGTGGACAATTATTGGCATAATGTCTGTGTTGGTGACAGTGAAAGCACTTCACTTTGGATAAGTCCTGCTTCTTGCATTTCGCACCGGATTGAGAAGGATTTTTCTTTCCCTTCCCTTTCCTTGCTTTGGCAGCTAAAGCACAATTTTCTTCATCTTCATTCTTTGATGAAGATCCATCCCTGGTACCTTGCCTTATCTCCTCCTGCACAAGATCTGACCAAAGTCGCTCCCAGCCTGGTAGTTTCTCTTGACCATTGACAGAGTCCTCGTAGCTATTCCAACTCTTCGGAAGCCCAAGGAGAGCCAAGATCACCAAGTCCTCTTCATCTACAGTAACCCCCACACTTCACAGCTTATCCTTGAAGTGGACGAAATTCATGAGGTATTTTGGTATACTGTCGCCTTTCTCCATTTTTATTTTTCTGAGCTTGTCTTTAAGCGCCAACTTCCTTTGGTCACTTCTGCTTTGGAACAAGTCTGTCAAAGCTTTCATCATCAAGAATGGATTAGATTTACCATGAAGGCTGGACACTATGTGATCCTTCACATCTTCCAACAGAATCCTTCGACACTTTGCTGTCTTCTTTTGCCATGCATCAAGTGCGGCTGCATCGCTAGAAGCAGGTTTTGGAATTTATGCATTTATGAACTCCTTCAACCCATTATCATCCAGCACCGCCTCCATCCTGTCCTTCCATACAATATAATTCGAGCTACCATCAGGGGCATACTCCAATGGCAATCCGTTGAAAGACATTTCAATGAATGCTCAACTTTGACACCAAGAAAACACTGCATCAAATTCGAATTCCACCAGTACAAAATTCAACTGCTTCAATAATTGCAATCTGCTCCAATGATCAACTGCTCTGATACCATGTAGAAATTATATAACTTATGTGCTATATATCCAATATTCTGCTGATCACACACTATTTTAACTTTGTGCACAATACAAAATCTATTCCACCATTGATCTTCACATGCGGAAATTAAATCAATTGCAATGCACACATGAAACAATAAAATATTCACACACATTAACACAGCTGTTTAATGGGAAAGCTTGAAGCTAAAAACCCCAACTATCTGTATATAATATATGTCATAGAGATCATGTAACAATCCTCATACAAAGCTGAACATGTCAAGCTCTCAGTACAATACAATCGCTACACACTAATCAGGCCTGATCTTGCAAATCCATGCACCAATCTTTGCCACCTGCTAGCCTGCCTCTACTGCGCAATCCACCTTTAAAGAATAGCTAGCTGAATGAACTGAATTACCTAGCCTTTCTCACACAATCCTCATTGGCATCTCAGGTTTAGTGTTGGATGTAATCAATGCATCACTATAGTCTGAAATGATAGTCACACTTGCTATTTCACCTACCTCTCCTTTGGTCTCCTACTTGAAACTACCATACACTTGTAGTTAACTAATGTATTCTTTAGTTGATTAATGAGTTATTATTTAGTGAATTAATTCACACTTTGCTCACTAGTGTATCAATCGGTTAATTGGATACAACTAGCTCAGCGAGTCTAACTGGAGTTAAAAGCTGAATACAACTCCACCAACTACTTCTATAACTCCACCAAACTCTGTCACATGAGTTCTAACTGAAGTCCTCATGCATTAGCTCCAGTAAACCCTTAGGAATAACGTAATTCCTTCTATCAGCTGTTGTGCCACATCTGTGCACTTAACTGAAGTGCTCCAAGAGAATAACATAATGTTTAGAGTCCAAATATTATTAAGAGCTAATAATATTCGACATATCTATTTTTAGACATATCTATTTTTAGACTGGCAATCTAAAAATAGATTTTGCCCAATATGTCTAAAAATAGAAGTCCATCTAATTTTCCAACTTGACCAACCATCCACAAATAGCATCCTGCAACTCATAGAATATGATTGACATGTCTAAAAATAGACTTTGCGCCAAAAATAGTCCGCGGGCCCACTTAGTGAAGGCGACTCTTTTCACTAAGCTCATCATCTTGTTGAATCTCAACAGAGCTTCATCCCTGATGTTCTTTCACGTTGTTTATTTATCATTTTACTGCTGTAAAAAAGGAAATTACAGCAGTAAAAATCAGTTGCCTGTTGCTTTTTCTCTCTGATACACTTTGACTCTGTTCTTTCACCTTGATACTCTTTTAACTAATATTTTAACCTTTAACTGCTGTAAAAAAAGACTTCTCAGCAGTAAAAAATCAAAATCAAATAACTGTTTTATTGTTTCCTTCTCAGATTGACTGTTTCACCTACACTTTCTTTCATTGTTTTGCTTCTTTGCTGCTACAAAAAATCTGTAAACACCTGCCACTGTTCAGTACTTGGTATCTTCATATTTTTAAGCTTCTTATAGTTCTCATCAATATCTATATACTTAGCAAAATTTGGTTTGAAGACAAACAAATGCTTGATTTCATTTTGAAGGAAAAACAAGTCTTCAATATATTGGAGAATGACCTTTCCTGTGGGAGAGCCCTGCGGCAGTGGCTTGTTGACCTGTTCTTTAGCATAATCCCTTATCTTCTTGTCATACTCTTTTTGGTTCATCAAACTTCTCATTGAAGACATGAATATCTGGAATACCAGCTTGTCTCAGCATGGTGTATTTTGCTAAAAACTTAGTGATTGTTGTGAAACCAACTTCAAAAATAGAAGAAAAGAGATATCAACGCCTTAGAAATAAGCCACTTCGAGGGGGAAACCTCCAATACATTACATTAATGAACAATTCTTGGATGATACAAATGACAAAACCTCTTTCTATATATAGGAGTCCATGGGGACATAATGTAATCCTAGTGGGAAACAATGTAATCCTAGCCGACCTAACAATAATAATGTAAGGGCACAATAATAACAATATGGGGGTTACAGGCATACAAAAATAACAATAAGGGGGGCTACACTAACATAATAAGGGACTACACTATTAATATAGGGACTTAACATGCCCCTCTCCTTCAAACAATTGTTGTCATCAATGCTTGATTATTTCTTGATGCTTCTGTATAAAATTCTCATCCTCCCATGTGGAATATTCTACAGGAAATTTCTTCCACTTGCTGAGATACTTTGAAATTGATCTTACTTGTCGAGTTCTTGTTTTTGTGACTGCTTCATAAATTCTTTTGATGTGATGTTGAGCTTCCTGTTGTTTCATTAGATTTTGCACCAAAGTTAGATTATCATTTGAGAGTTGGAGAACTTGTTGTTGATGCTCGATGTGATCTTCCACTATTATTTGATCCTTCAAACCATCCAACTCAGCCTCCATTTCTGCTTTTAAACCATCTGTGTCATCTGCGGTTGCTCTTCGTAAGATCGAAATTTGTTGCACTTGGTACTGTAATTTTGATATCTCATACTGCAATTCTTCCTCTTCATGCGTCATAGTATAGATTTTTGAGGGCTTAATGGGTATGGAATTATTTTTAGGAGGCATTTCAGAACCCAATACTAAAATATATGCTCAATAGTCCCTTAGAAGCACTTCAAACTGATTTTTTGTTTACACAAGACTTATGCAATTTGGAAATAAATACACACTTTTTTCTTGATTTTTAGGAGCTCGATATTGAAACTGAATTATATCTGTGATTGCGGGTCTTCAATATCTGAAATTTGGCACTGAGGTATCTCTCTAAATTATCTTTCGAATGCTACATGTCTGACCTGATTTGGATTCTTGAAGACAAATTTGTGCCTAATTTCCTACGATGACCTAATTATGGACTGGTTCAGTAAAGCGAACTTGTACGACTTGCCACGTGCCACTGTTTACTCCTTTGGCTTTAAAATTTATAGAGTGGAAACTACAGTCCATGTAATTCCAGTCATTTTTACATAATTCGAATTCGATGCTCAGAGAGAGAATTATGAAGATTTTCCCACGATCACCTCTTTGAGATGAAATTTGGGAGCCTGAAAAAGACCTAACATCCACAGATCATATCTACGAAAATATTGTGAACCAAACTCTGAAATTTTGCGACGATGTTACTCAGGATTTCAACTTCACGCTCTAAAAATTTCAGCTTCTGACCCTTCATAGAAAAAAAGGGACAACGAAAATGCTGTGATGACCTGTTTAGGTTAAATTCAGGAGCCTACAAAAAGGCCTAACTTCCACATATCATATCTCCGAAAATATTGCGAACTAAGCTCTAAAATTTTGCGACGATGTTCCTCAGGAATTCTTCTTTGCACTCTAAAATTTCAGCTTCTGAACCTTTGTAGAAAAAAATTTATAGCGAAAATTCCACGATGACTAGTTTGGAGCAGCGAAAACCCTGGAATCCAAAGCTCTGATACCAAATGTTGTGAAACCAGCTCCAAAAATAGAAGAAAGAGATATCAACGCCTTAGAAATAAGCCACTTCAAGGGGGAAACCTCCAATACATTACATTAATAAACAATTCTTGGATGATACAAATGACAAAACCTCCTTTCTATATATAGGAGTCCATGGGGACATAATGTAATCCTAGTGGGCCACAATGTAATCCTAGCCGACCTAACAATAATAATGTAAGGGCACAATAATAACAATATGGGGGTTACAGGGGTACAACAATAACAATAAGGGGGGCTACACTAAAATAATAAGGGACTACACTATTAATATAGGGACTTAACATTGATTGAAACATTCATGGAATCACACTTTTCCTCCAGACTATTCATCAGGTTTCTTTTTGTTAGAACTTTCTTGATTTGTAGAATGGTCTCAGTCTTATCCTGTATCTACAATTCTTCTAACTCTTCTCAGTTTTTACTATTCAAGAAAGTAATAAGCTTCAAAGCTTGTGCTGGTTTTTCTGCCAATTCTTCTTTTGTTTTTTGGATTTCAACTTGAGCTGCTAGAAGTAGGTCTCTCTGTTCATATATGATCTGGATTGATGGCCACTGAAGATGTATAGCCTCAATTATATTGGTCCATAGGTAATTTCTTATGTAAGAAATTTGTGCAGTGAAACTCAAGTATTTTTGAAGGCTTTTGATTTTCTCTTCAAGTCTCTTGGCCCTTTTCTCATAATTTTTGGCATTGATTAATGTTGTCTTGTTGGAGACTTCCATATTCTGAATCATTTTATTCAAACTATTAATTTCATTATTTTTCAGAGACATTTCATCCATTGCTTTGACTATCTGCCCTGCTTCATCTGTACGCTGTACCTGTGATGTTGAAGATTCTGTATTGGAGGTAGTAGCTGAATGCACTGACACTACAGTTGCCAGTGGCACTTTTGGTGCTGACTTTTCTCCTAGTGTAGAAGGAGCAGCAGTAGTAATAATAGGTATGACTGTAGGAATGGTGGAAGTATTAGTTTCCTTCATAGGTTCTTTTTCTTTTATAAGTATATCCATTTGACTTTCCATATCTTTGATTTGGGCAGTTAGCTTTATGATCAACTGCATCATATCCTCTTTTTCTTTCTGTTCTTGAAGTATCTCCTTACTCTGTGGGTGTTCACTTTGAGGAAGTTTTAACAGTTTCCTTAAAGCAACAATATCATCGTTTTTCTTCTTGATCAATACTTCAGCAACTTGCACATGTGATGGGTCAACTCCTATTTGTAAAATCAAATCTTCTAAGGGTTTGATCCTTAGATCTTTTGCATAGAGTGAGGCCTTGTCTAACTTCATCTAATATTGTAAGTTTAAGACTTTATTTTGTAAATTTACCGCACTCATGGTCTTTGTTACTACTGTTGAATAAAGCATTTCTGAATTGTGCATGTGAAATTCAATCTGGTCAAGTTCATGAATGCTTTCAGCATCTATTTCAAATTCTGTCTTCTTATAATCAGCCACTGTTTTTGGAGTTGAAGTGGTGGGCTGTAAAAAAGACATCATCATCTTGTTGGTGGCATAATCATATGCTGAAAGTAACCTATTCTGATTAACTAGCTTCTGTTTTAAGAATTGAGAGTAAATTTCACTTTTTATCTCTTCATTATTTTGCTTGATCTGTTTATATCTTTCTTTAATGTCCAAGTCTTTTTCATCTGCTATTTTAGAAGGAGAAGAAGCTTCCATATTAACCTGCTTTTCAATCATCTGGCTATCTAGTTCTTTAGCTGCTGCTTGTTCTTTTTCAATCTCTGTCAAAATATCATTAAATATTACTATGGCCTCATTGTTCACCTGTTCATCTTTATTTGTTTCTTGGCCATTTGTATCATCAATTTCAATCACTTTATATTTTTCAGAAGTAGTGATTTTAGTTCTCTTATTGTAAATCAATTTGAATTTGTTTTCAGTAATAGTTTCCGCTGTGTAGCATTTATCTTCTCTGCCCCTTTTATTTGAAGTTTCTGGCTATTTGGAGGCTATCATAACCTATGTAGTATCTGCTTTTCCTGCTGAATCTGTATTGTCAGTTGAATCTACCAATGTATTTTCTGCCCACTCTGTCTGATTAGCAAACTTTTCAATATCAGGCTTTGGTTCATGTATAAAAGGAGGTAGTTTACAATTGAATCTAATATTGTTGAGAAAACCTTGAGGGTCATAATTCCAATAGAAGCTTTCCTGGAATTTATATTCTGACAATATTCTAGCTATCTCTTTTTCAACATCCCTATTATTTACTATAAAAGGGCCAATTTGATTTTTTAGTTTGAATTGAGTTTTCTTCTTGGAGGCCAAGAAATTGACTGCTTCAGCATTCAAAACCTGTCTCAAATACTCTAAAGAAAATATTTTGATAGTCAAAAACTTAGGTAATTTGTATGGAAGCAGATTGGTTCCAAAGATTCTCAATTCAGTGTGTTTCTCATACAAGTACCAATCTCCCATTTTGCATTGCTATGATAGTTGTAATATCCTTTTCATTTCTTCACTTACCCTAGGTTGTTCTGATTTATGTAGCAAATTCATAGCTAACCTAATGAAAAAATCTATAATATCTGTGTAGCTGTATTCATTTCCTTCCTTTCTCAATAATGATGTCCAAAAGACAACTGATAGAGGCTGGCCTTCTACATTCATTTTTTGTAATACTATTGGAAAGTGATAAGCTTGTGAGAATAAGAACAAGTGAAATAAATATGAAGAATATCTGAATACCCCTTCAGTGGGCAACTTGGTCAACTGATAATGGATAGAATCAACTATAAAACTTTCATAGTAAAAAATCATAGCAGGAGGTTGACCAGGAGACAAAGTGGATAAAAAACCAAGGATGGATTCATGAATGAATTCATCAGTGAAGTAACCTAGTATGAAAGATAACATTGAAATCACATGCCTAGAACCCTCAGGAAACTTGGAAGTGGAATAGGGAGGATTCAGCTTTGGAAAGTCCACATGAGCTGGCATAAAATTTTGAAAAATCATAAATTTATTAGGGAAATCCAATCCCAAATATAACTGAATTAATGCTTCAATGGATAAGGGGACTGCCCTAGGGTCAAACTGTAGTTGCAACATTTCATTTATAGACTCTGTAGTGATAGAAAAAAGAATCTCCCTATCAATATTGACAATTTCTCTTTGGTTTGGAACATAGTACTTTTGGCACATTCTTACAAGGTCTTGACCAGGGTGTGTTACTGGCATTACATATTTGGGTAAATTTGTCTCCCAGATAGGCATGTCATCTTTATCTAGGAACTTTTCATAACACCAATTGTGAACTTCTAATAAGTTGAATCCTATCATAGGGTTTGAAATTTTATAATCCACATCAGTCAAGGGGATGATTTCTTAAGTAGATACTGGTGGCTGAAGGGGATTGACAGACATAGTAGTTTTGGCAGTGAGTGCAGGGGTGGATTTTGGGGCTTTTACTGCTTCAGACTTAGGAGGTTTGGATCCTCTGGGTTTGATAGGCCCAGGGCCTCCAGCTTTAGGTGTCATTTGTTTCTTTTTCATTTTGAAATAACTAAAGCAAGATTACACAGTTTGTAATAATTAATTTTTCTAAACATAGGGAATTTGAACAATTCTTGTGCAATTAGGAATCTGGGATCTATTCAACAGGCTTAAGACATAAAACATAGGTTTTCTGAATGAATAGGGTTGCAAAAGAGATTTTTTAGGCAATCTGTAGGTTTAAAGATCTTTTCATGCCATGGAAGTGATTTACAGGAATTAAAAACTGAGGATTCGACTTAAAAAAAGGCTTTTGAGACAATAGCAGTTTCTGGGGAAATTTTGCGAGAGTTTGCCCTGATTTCGAGCGTTTTAGGGCAAATTTATATGAATAATTTGTCTTAATTCAGATTTATTTTAGTCATAAGGACTTCAATTTTGGATTTGCAGGCTTGAATAGTCAAAGAATACCTTAAATACAGGTATTTCGACAGTTGGACGGGCTTTGAAATGCTTTCGTGGTTGAACCTAAGCTTATTTTGAGTTGCTGGAGCCAAGAAGGTGTTAATGGTCTTCAAAGAGGGTATTTAGCTGCGAAATCAAAACTTTCAGGCACAAAATTGACACACAGAGGTTTAAAATTAGGCTCGGGAAGCTTAAAAGGGCTTAGCGGAGCTTTTTTAACAGTCAGGATGCAAATACAATAATAAGATTCATTTTTTTTCAGCTGTGGTTCACGGTCACTGAGTGGCCGCTACATCCACGGGTAATAATCCGGTAGATCCACCTGAAGGGATCAGTCGTCAACTTTAATTTTGGGGCCTAACCCCAAGGGCGTCGAGGAGATTTGACCCCGTGACCTTTCATATGGCAAGGTACTTAGCAACGGGAACTTGACCATTTGAGCTATCCCTTGGGGCTACAATAATACGATTCATTACAAAGGTTTTAATATTTATACATAAATATTTAACAAATGTCATAAATGTTGGTCAAATCATCGGCGGGAGAGGTTTTAGATTCTTTTTGAATGCAAAAAACCGGAAGTTGTTTTCACGTTAGATTTGGGCTGTAAGTAGTTTTTGGCAAAATTAACGTGACACAATAAGAACGCGACATGTCACAAGGGTGGTTTCCTGAAAACATCCAATTTCGCGTAGCTTTTGGCTTGGGATCATCGTTTGTTTTGCGGGCGCGTAGTGCATCATCCACCGTTCGATTCGAGAGGTGGGAGCAAACGATCGGGATGTGTTGGAAAGATGTGGTGAAAAGGTAAGGTGGGACCGGGCGGCTTATGCTATGGCGTATTTGATTAATCAATGTAATAAAATTTATATAATATGATTTATAATCAAAGTCATATTACATAGAGCTGATGTATTGTGCAGGTTTATCAAATGTTATATAGTTATAACAAAGGTTTTGTGTATAGATGGGGTCAACACATGATTTGGAAAGGGGTCAAGTGGTGGTGTATATATAAACAAAGTTTATATATATGGTCAAAAATGCGCATGAGGCGGGTTATATGGCTCTAATCATAGGTTAAGCTATGCATAACGTGAGGCTATTGCATATTTTTAGAAATAATGCTTGGAAAAGGCTGATGCGAAATGTGTTATAAACCTTTATTTTATTCGAAATAAACCTTGGCTTAAAACGGGATAGGTGATATGGTAAAGCTATTCTTTTTTTGAAAGTTTATTTATATTTTTATTATATAGTTTTAGACCATGGAGGGGTCCAATAACCATATGGGGCAGGATTATTTACATAATGTTAGTTTATGCCAAAGGGTATATAATTGGTTTTTTATTTTTTTTTATTTTTTTATTTTTATTTTTAATATTTAAACATGTGGATAATTAACTTTGGCAAAAAAACTTATAATAGTGGGTTTTTGGGGATAATTTAGATAAAAGGGGTTATAATAATAGGATAAGGTTTGTTTATAGGGATTTAATAAATAAATTAGAAGTTAATATGACCAAGGACAATGAAAAACACCATAATATAATTATATGACTAAGTAAAGTGATAATGCAAAAGAAAAGCTTTATCATTTATAATTTGACCACTTTGACTTAGAATATAATATTTTTGGAGGGTTTTTTATGTTTTTATGAATGAAGGAGATTAATCAAAAGGGGATTTTATTTTTCATTAAGTAAAAAGGTCTTTACTCATGAAATTGAAGTGTAATGGATGAATGCAGGGTAAATGGTGATAATTAGGGATTAATATAGGAATTCAACACTTTTAACTTAATAGTCATTGAGCCTTGGGTCCGGTCCCAACAGAAGTCAGAGAAATGCTTTGAGCCTCTTTAACTGGAAGTTTAGAATGCATAATAACTACAGGGGAGGAGAAATTAGTGATTATTTCTTGGTAACAAATATTACAATGATTTTCCTACCTTTTTCTACCTACCCAACTTTAATCTAACATTTTTTCTTCCTTTTTGCAGGTGCATTTGAGCTAGCAACCTTGAAACATTTTATTCTTTTGAAAGCAATAAAAACTATCTAAATCTACCTTATTTCATTCGAGGGCTCAGTTTAAACTGCTGAGCTCCTCATTATTCTCTACCTATTTACTAATTAGTCAGGATTAAACAGTCTGACTAATATTTATTCACTATATACAATATGTAAATTGAAACATGACAAGTCAAGATTAAACAGTTCAACTCATCATGGATTATGGCATTTATTGACACTCTGCCATAATCATCTGAAAGTAAAAAGTAGTGGCATTTGGACTTGCACACTTTCATGTTTTTTTTCTTTTTTTTCTTTGGGGTATATTATTTTTTCTAAGTCCTTTGATTTTTCTTTTAGGACTTTTACTTTCTTTTTGATTTTTGATTTTTGATTTTTTTAAAAAATATGGAAAAACAACTTGCAAAAGAAAAGTATGTACATATTTACAAGGCTATCATAATTTAATTCAAAATTATGAATCCTATATTTATAGGACCCTAACAGTAGGGACGGTGACAAAATGTTGTGTAACAGATGCCCCCTAAAGCATGAGGTCCAAGAGAGAGGGAGGGATGCAATGCTTTACGAGAACGCGTTCGAACCAAACACCGCTATTGGAAGACCTGCAATTACAAATACAACTGATATCTCTGATACATGAACATTTGGCATGGGCGTAGCCATCCATAATAAAGTACATAAAAACTGAGATCCAAGGTATGGACGCAGCCATCCAGAAATAAGGATCAATAAATAGACTCAGGTATGGTCGCAACCATCCAATCAAAAGAGTCATGAAATAAGTCATGATAAACCACAATATCCCGTAGCCTGGATTTTATCATACAAAACCCAGGGTCTTGCGCTCCATCTCGACCCAAACAAGTACAAATTCAAGCATGCGAATATGTGAGTTGAAGTCGAACATGCAAGAAATTCACCTGATTACTAGCCAATGATGAAAGCTGTTAACAGGCACGAGAGAAACCAACAATAATGACAATGGATCTCAAGGTACAATAGGTACAATCCACCGGATGTGAATAGTGATCTGGTGTCGAACACCTGCAGAATCACTTGATCGAAGGCCAATGATGTGGACCTATCGTCGAATGCGAAGAACTTGCCATTGAGGCATGCACGCTCCAGGGTACCAGAAGGGAGTCTCTAGGTCAACTTCCTGGATAATGAGCCGAAGTCGACAGGAAGTGACCTGGTCGAAGGAGGGCCATAATGTTTCCCACATCATCGACACAAGAAAAAGGAACATGATGATAGTGAATCAGGACCAAACATAGGATTAGAGGAAGGTTGAAAACTGCAGAGGCAAACATCTCTTGAACATATCAGCAACAGGACTCTGGATTTAGCAGTATTTGACATCAAAGGATCTGAGGTCACAATGACGTAGCTCCTCATCGCGGAAAAGGCTAGTATAAACCTGAACTTCATCCGAAGAGCAGGTGAACCCAATATGGATGTTCTCGAGGATTCTCAGTTCACGGAAATGTTGATAGGCATCGTTTGTGTGATGTTACTCAAGTTACCCTACAAAAACACTTCGTGTGTTAGAATAGGCATTTGAAGCGGAGGAGAAGGAACCTGAGAAGCGAACCTCTCAAGACATGTAGACATGGCCCCGAGGCCAGGCATGAACGAGGAACGATGATGACCATTTTCCCATGGAGGATCCTCGAGAGACATAGTTTCCATGATGGCTTCATCGAAGGGAAATATCTCTTTCAAGGGATCAGGCGAATCCGATTCGCTGAGCCAAGGGTATTGAGAATAAGTGTCAAGAGACATGCCCAAAGGAGCATGATTAGGAGGTGGAGACTCCAAAGCTGAAATAAGTTCATAATAGTTGATCTCGATCGGACTTAACGACATCAAATCTCCAAAAGAATCGATTTTCTCAGGCGAAGGGATGATCCATGGGTTGTCAGACCGAGAGATCATATTAATCTGAATAGTGTTGGGTGAAGGAAGAGGAAAAATGCCCATGAGGGCAGGATCTTTGAAGAGACCCGGCCCTACGCTCTCGTAGGGAGTAGGAATTTGATCCACATACGGAACGTTTTTCTCGGAAGAAGAAGTGAAGAATGACAACTGATCAACAGTAAAAATATTTCTTTCGTGGGGAAATTTCAAAACACGAAAGAGAGTGGACAACACGCACAGCATGGCATGAGTCCAACTGCAACCGAGGAGAAGATTGTAATTGAGCTTGGTGTCAACTACTTCAACCTCGACATTTACCATCTTCCCTTCTAGAGTAATCGGTAAACTAGCAAGAACACCAAGAGGTTTAGATTCCATTCCATCAAATGCTTCAAGGGAATTTGGCGATGAATTCAAAGTTGGAGAACCAATGGCTTTCCAGCAGGAATATGACATGACGCACGTAGATGCACCCTTGTCCACAACTGCTCGATGGATATTGAGTCCATTAATTCCAACTTGAATTATGAGCGCAAGCTGGTGCGGGAGATGTGGGATGAAATTATTCAAGTCAAAAGCGATAAGGCTTGAATCAGCAGGATCAACCCCGCCGATCACAGATAACAAAGCCTTCTATTGAGATGGACAAATCTGAAGTACTTCTAATGCATACATTGCAGATGGTGCCTACGCAAAATCATCAAAAACACTGTAATGTTGAGTAGCATGGGCGTTGGTATTGTAAGAAGACTTACAGAGTACACCTTTTGAAGGTGGTTGTACAATGGCAGGCTCAGTACTAGGCCTTTCAATCTGAAGAGGGCCAGAAATAGGCAGAGGAGGAGGATCATCAGCGATCTCCTTCCCTACTGCCTGACGCGGATTGGTATAATATTTCGACCGGGTAGTGATAGCAATGGATGCAGAATGGTTCATCATTAAAACTTATGAGCCAAAAGGGGCAGAGGACTGAAGATTCTCTACCATTTGGGTTTGCTATGATGGAAAAGGTTCTTTGATAACGACCGGAGTTCCTTGGGTGCCTTTGAGCAATCTACTCACTTCGACCTGTCGAGGAAAATCCTTGGTGTAGTGCTTTTCGTCACAAATCAAACAAGGGTACTTCGATTTTCACGGTGAACCATCATCAGCACGAGATTTCTGAGAATCCTGTTTCGGGGTATCGACTTTGGCCTTACCTTTACCCTTCTTTTTTCCCTTGAAAGTTTTATTTGCTAGATTGGCCTGAACGATGTTGAATTCCACGATTTTACCAGAATTCAAGGTAGACTAAGAAGTAGTATCAATGGAGGGATTAGATTTTTTCTTCCCAGGGTTCGAAGGAGAATACTTCTGAGAAGTCTGGGACATGAAACTGATGATACCGTCAACGGATGGCATCGCCAGTGCTTTGGAAGTTCCAGGTTGAGGAGCATCAGGAAAGATATCATACAATGTGCCAGACTGAGAGTACACAAGATCAAGGTATTGGGCATGAGAAATGGCCTGTTATTCGGTTACACATACCCCCATAGTTATGTATTTAGTGATTTGATTGAAAATTGAGGTAGTGAACCAATCAGTTAGAAGCTGATTAAGAATATCAAATTTGATCAAGCGACGACGATGCCTCCACTCATGAATATGATCTGAGATATGAGTAGCTTGGTCCTGTTTCAAGGATGTGAGGAGGTGCATCCTGGTCTCATACTAGACCGGTAACTGAAAATGTGTAAGAAACACCATGGCTAAAGAGTTGAAATATTGAAAGAAACCATGAGATAATTCAATGTACCACTTTGGAGCGGCACCAGTAAGAGTCCGTTGGAAAAGACAGAGTCAGATGGAATCGTCAACCCAAGAATTAGAAGAACACAAAATATGGTATGTCATAACATGTGCTTGGGGGTCTTCTTCAGACTTGCCCTCAAACTTAGGACAATCGCCAGGAATTTTGGTTGGAACTGGAGGCCAACACAGATTATGAAGAATTGGATCATTATTTAGATTTGACACATCAGGTTGTTCCAACGTGGTGAGAAATGACAATTGAGGATTAAAAGGCATTGGAGGTCGTTAATAAGGACCAATGTTAACATTCCACCCAGGCTGGGAGAAATTTTGCCCCCATATGTTTTGTCGTGGAGGATTTTGTCCATAGGGGTTATAAGATGGATAATTCGGCCCATACAAGGGTTGAGAACCAGGATACTGATTCAACATATGGAATCTGCTACAGAATGTAAGCATTTCCTTGAGGTGGATTATTCACCATCTGGGCTTGATTTTGAGCATAATAAGTAAAACCTTGGGGCGCACTATATGTAGCCTGATATTGACGTTGAGGAGGGTAAGTAGTGCCTTGAGGTTGAGTAGGTGGTACCTGCTGAGCAGGTTGAATAGGTTGAACCGGCTGCTGAGCAGGTTGAAGAGGTTGAACCGGCTACGGAGCGGGTTGAGCAGGTTGAATCGACTGCTGAGGCTGGGCAGGCTATCCCTGCGGAGCAGGTTGCCCTGGATACTGAGGGCCATCGGGTTGCCCTTGCGTAAGAGGTTGGCCTGATGGTTGCGATGGACCAGGTTGCCCCTAATAACCAGGTTGACCCGGAGATGGACTGTAGGGTTGTTGTACTTGTTGTACAAATTTTTGGCCTTGCGGAACTTAAGGTTGTTGCTGTTGTACAAAAGGTTGTCCCTGTGGTGGATACATTTTCCCCCTAAGAACATAAGATGCTCCTGGTTGAAACTGAGGTTGACGGGAAGGACGGTAGGGTTGTCCTTGTTGGACCGAAGGTTGACCCTGTAAGGGTTGGCCTTGCAGACCGTAAGGTTGTCCCTATGGACCAAAGGTTTGTCCCTGCTGGACCAAAGGTTGTCCCTGTAAGGATTTTCCTTGTGGGCTCGAGGGTTGCGCCTATATCAATGGCCCTTGATGAGGAGCGGTCCGATAAGGATTAGCTGGAGGTAGATAAACAACTTGATGCGGATCAATTAGAGGCATATAAACGGGGTTACCGTAGACATCATAGTGATGTAGAGGATTGACAGGATCTTGGGGCTGTTGAGATCCCTGAGAGTTCTACTACTGAACAACCAACAGATACTCATCAAAAGTAAGGCTGCTAGGAATAGAAGTGGAAGTCATAGCCACACTAGATGCAGGCGTGGTTTCTACAGTGCGAGCTTTTGATCTACTCAAAACGGGATTGACAGGCCATGTGGGATTAAGAAAGATAGACCTGCAAGTGTGAAAATATCTTGACGACTGATGCATAACAACCGGTGCAGATGAAGCCACACAGACAGTAGGTTGGACCGGGACAGATGTAACAGTGACCGACGAGCTAGGTGTCGAAGGCGACTGTCCTAATGAAGGAAGGACCAAACTCCTTGGAGGAGTCGAGGTATTAGATTGTGCTATGGACGCCACACTAGAAATAATCTAACTCAAAATCTGATAACCGGGTGGAAGTGACACCGATTGAGGAGAAGGTTGACTAGAAACACGTGGGAGATCTTATGGGAAAAGCTGATATTCCCCTATAGAAACAGGTATTTCTTCACTGCCGACAAGACTTAAAGAATCCAATGTTTGACGAAGCCATAAGATCTTTGAAAAGATGACGAGGACTGGGAGGTAAAGCATCAACTAAAAACGGTGATCCTGAAGTAAGAGGAGGGAATTATTCCTTGCTCCCAAAACTAGACCAAGCACCCTGAGTAGGCCAATTGAACTCAAACGACTCTTCAAGAGGAGATCGGGTAGCAAGAGGCAAGACGGTCAGGAGGATAGGCTATGAAAACTTGACAGACCTAGTGGACTAAGGGGTTTCAAAAGAAACGTCGGGAAAATAACTACCACTAGGAGGCAGCGAAGAAGATGATGAAACTGGTGGTTTCGCCACTATGACAATATTTCAACACAAGAAGGAAAACGAGATAGCCAATCCAAGGCTCCAAGATCAAACTCTAAGGAATTACAAAAACAAGCCAAGAAAAGAAATTTTAATGGGCATGTGATCGTGGGTAATTAATTTTACGACACTGGAACAAAACTTTGCTGTTTCGTGTTTTAAGAGTCGAGAAACCAACAAAAGATGACTCCAGTCACTTTCAATTTTAAACGAGTGTGAAAGGACAAGTTGCTCGATGATATCTTCTCTTTTTAAGGACTCACGAAAAGATCAAAATTACTACTCAGGTAATCTAAGCAAGAGGGTGTACCAAGTTTCTGTGAGCTGCCATATACACCTTGGTGATCAAATGAAAGAGAAATGACCAAGGACTTAACGTATGTGCAGGTAGTCTCCCTGAATGCCGTGTTCAGTGTATCATGGTCACAGGGCGGTAGACTCGGCTTCCTATGGATAAAGGATTTGAACCTATGAGGGTCTCCCATTATATACGCCATGGTATGGGGAGCACAAGTCCATACTAGCGCTGTCTAAAGCCAAGCGGTGAACGACAACTACTAGGTTTAACGACGCCAGAACACGTCACTAGCCTAGACCTCTAAAAAGGTTTGTGTTAGTTTCCAATTCTTCCTTAGATTAATTGAATTAATTTTAAAGTTGATCTTGAATTAATGTTTCAGTTCAAGGCCCTACCGAATGGGATCTCAAATTCCTAAATGCACACTATATGCAAAAGAACACCATTTTCCGTTCGATGAATGCTAACTAAGAGAAGGATAGAGATCTTTCAGAAAGCAGCAAACAATGAAATCATACGAAGAAGTCCCCTAATGCATCTAATACAACCAAAATGAAAAACAAAAAACTCTTTCCTAGTTCATCAAGCGCTAGTTATGTAAAAGAACTTTTCATTTCCGATGCAAACGAAAGAATGCAATTTTTTTGTTTTTTCGAATGAATGAAGCACACAATGCACTACTTACATTATAAATCAAATCGAACACTAGTTTGGAGCACTGCGAATGTAGAGATCTCAAAATGAATATTTCAAAAGAAATACAGACATTAAAACATACGCAAACCAATGATGCACTCTTTCAAACAAACAGAAAGCTTTCAAAATGACCTAAACAATTAATGTGATCTATGCTCGTAGTAACGAGATGGAGAGTAAAAAAAAACAAAAGTACTCATTCAATGAACCAAAAAATCAAAGGATCAAGAAAGACCAATACAACTAATCAGGGAATTGAACTGAACAAATAAAAAATACTTGAACTTCAATCAAAAGGCTCAATGAGTGAAAGACACCTAGAAACCCTAGGGCTATGAACTACAATGATGAGAGAATAGAAAAAAAGTTGAGAAGAGAAAGCCTACAACAGTCAAAACAACTCCAAAATATGCAAATCAAAAAACAACCCAGAGTCAAGCACAAATGACCAAAAACTCAGCAAAACGGTCAAACCAAACCCTACAGGATTCATTGTGATTGTGAGGCGGTAATCCGCACCAAACAGGGGTTGGTGCTATTGAGACAAAAGCAACTAGCGCAAATTGGTGCAACTATTCAAAGCAAACCCGCACCAAGCCAGATAACTATGGGAGGAGGGAAGAACCAGTGAGTAGAGGTCAATCTTGACACTCTGGAGCTGAACAGGAGAATTCTAAACAATAAAACAAGCCACAAAAGACAGACAAGCAATCAAACGACCGAAGTCGACTCGACAAGGCTAATTCCAAATGAGCAATGAGACAAAAAAAACTCACACTGATCCCTAGTGGAGTCACCAACTTGTTGGAAAGGTAAACCCCCCTGTGGACAGAGGCTATCCCTCTAGCACTAGAGTGGGTCTAGCAACAAGGGAACAAGCTAAGGTGTAGGTTCCTAGCTAAAAAATGAAATAGGTTGGGGTAGATTATCCTACCTGGAGTCCAACGCCATTGCCACAGTTATAGTAATGGAAGCCTCTTGATCTCTATCCTGACAGGTCGTGGTCCTCCAACAATGGTACTCGTATTCCTGCACAAAGATCAAAGATAAGAGCAACATACAAGGCAATAATTGCATTCGTAGCTAACTAGTCAGTCAAGGAGGACTAAACACATTGCGTAAAATAAACGATATTAACACAAGATGGGAACCAGAAAATAGTCATGTATATATAAATAGAAGAAAGAGATGAGCCTTGATGTCACAGCCTCTTTCAGTGGGTTCCGTCGAAGCGTGTCTCAAATTATCATCAGGAATTGGGACGAGGCGAGGACACAAGCCTAAGCTCTCTCTCGACAAAGGTCTCTTTCTGTTCTATCTCCCTAGAAAAACATTCAACTATGATTGTTCAACTAGTGTATCAATGGGAGATAGATTTACTTATAGAGGGAGAGGAGGAGGTTGGGATCCCTACAATGATGGAAGGGAGGCCGTATCCTTTGGGAGGTTTCCCTAAAAGGTGGAAACAAGAGGCCAAAGGAGGGTGGTTGTAGTTATTCAGTCGAACCACTCAGGTTGACTCGCCCACGAAGTTGTTATGATAGAAACTTCACCTCTATATTTAAAAAACATTCCAAAAACAACTTGGTGCGGGTAGATAACTGGGGCAGAGTGCCAATGGGTGCGGGGTCTAGTGTTAATCTTCCTCATTGGCGCGAGGGCATAATGGTCTACCAACACCAATGCAAAAATATGTGTTTTTGATGGTCTACTCAGGAAATTATCAACAGAAGGAATGTTGTCCTCATGGAAAGGGATGCAATGATGGTCTTTGAAAGGTATGACACTTCTTATTAGTCGCAGAAATGGCCCTCCAATATGCGGGATGGGGATTGTAGGAACGGTGACAAAATGTTGTGTAATAGTTTTCAATATGAATTAATTAGCAGCTACAAATTTCGAGTTATTTCTACATTCCGCACATGCATTTTCCGCACACGAACAACCATCTTTGCACATCTATTTTCGTGGTCGCAAAAAACATTCCTAGATAATAATTAAGAATTCCATTGTGTCGAGGAAGCTTTCCAACTTTCATTGTGCGGTTGTCCCTGTCTGTACCATTATTTAATTTATTCTCTTTGCATAAAGCTTTTCACAGAGTGGAAGCTATTCCGAAAAATGAGCCATCATCTGTACTTACCTTACAAAATAAGTTCATAAGCTAAGAAGCTGGAAAATGCGAACCAAATATCAACAAAGGTGAATTGTTCATGTGAGATTCACATTTCATTTTTATTTGTCTGCATTTTCTATATGTCCTTATTACCATCTCCACAGACACACAACCATCTCTGCACAACTACTCCCACAATTAATAATGCACTTTGATCAATCATTGACATTCAAAACTTCACACATGATACCTCCGCACAACCACCTTTGTACAACTACTTTCATACTTCCAAAAAATGTTCCTAAATAATAATTAAAAAAGAAAGCCTTTTACCACACAATACTTTTTCTTCAGAGGGATTGAAAACACAATTTTTTAGCACTCTTGTTTATGCAAAAGACCTCGGTTCTTCCACACATACTCCATCCTCCACACATTTATTCATCTGCACAACTAGTCGTTTTGTTGTTTTAGCTCTCAAAATTTCATTATATGCATTTCTGCATTTAACCAACTAAATTAAAACCAATATCATAACACATTACAATTAAAAGACTCTGTTTCACTTATTTGATTCTGTACAAATTGCACACATGCATTTTCTTCACACGAACAACCATCTCTGCACAACTCTTTGCGTATAACTACTTTTGTGGTTGCATAAAACATTCATAGATAACAATTAAAAAGTCGATTGTGTCGAAGAAGATTTCCATCTTTCATTGTGTGGATTTCTAGACTTTGTTGTAATTTCTAATATTATTTCTCATATTTTTGTTATCGCTTAGTAACAAAAGTGTCCTCATATACACAATTTTATTAATAAGGAAAAGAAAATTGCATAAAATCTGCAAGAGCTTACATATGATCACTCAACACTCTTACAAGAGAAGAGAAACAGGCTTTAAATAAGCTAGTGTCCTAAAATAATTTTGTTATGGATCAATTATTTCATTTACAAGTGTCCATTTACATTTAATGTTGTCATAACAACACTCCTAACTATTTTCCTAAATTAGTTCATACGAAACACCTTTCTAGATGTCATGTCTTTTACAACAAATAATTATTCTAAAATTTCTCCAATATTTAATTAAATATTCTAGATAATTGAATATTGGGCTCTAAATAATTAAAATATAGTTTATGTATTTTGGATCATCTAACATTCCCCCCCTTTGATTCAAAGGTACATTGCAACAAATACCAAGCTCTTCCTGGAACTTAGTAAATTTGATCCTGTCAAGTGGTTTTGTGAAAATATATGAGATTTGATCTTCTGAAGGACAATATATTGGTTTGATGATGTCCTTTGCAATGAGTGTCCTGATGTAATGATACTTTGTGTCCACATTGTTGGGGAAATTATATGAATTATATATCACCACAAATTAAATTATCAACCAGGGAATTGTAATCAATAGAGTTGATGCACTATATGTACCGATAATAGATAAGTTCCCACGTCTGATGAGTATAGTCTAGATAAGAAGCACTCAACACCAATACTTCATTTTACAATTTTCAATCTAATTTCCTCACACAAATTACAGATCAAAAAGAAAAACTCATAAATAAAATCTCAACAAGCATGTGATCTAAAAGTTCTTGCTCAGGTAATGAGTCTGTCCATTTATAGGCTCATGAAATGAAAAGATGGATTCAACTCTAATTTCCTATAGAAATTGCTTCCAATCATTGAACTAAAATCAACTCACTACACTCAAATATCTAGTAAAACAATCATTCCTAATTTAACTAGTTTTGAAGAAAATTATGAATTCTTATACAAAAAATGTTAGGTATAACAAGAGTCTACACTTAATAGCACATGAAGGTGAATGGTGAGATCTCTGATCTTAACTATTCATATTCTTCAAATATACAACAAAAATCAAACATACAACCTAATAAATAAAGTTTTCATTCACAAAAATAATGAATCTTTATTAAAAAACTAACAACTCGAGACTTATATCACACACTCTAAAACATATTACTCACAGAACTGAAATCACATCAAATGCTTTGAAATTGAATTATAATATTAGTCACTCTTCACACACAAACCAAGCTATATTCACAATAATTACAATAAAAAATTTACCGTGATGGATTCGTGGTCCCTTGCCGAGCTAACAAGGAAAGCTGAGAGAACTACAGATGTTGGCGAGAAAACAAGTCTCACAAAGAAGAGCCGGGTTCAAGGCTGAGGGCCAACAAGGTTTTCCACCGTAGTCTAGTTTCACGCCAACATTTTCACTCTGCTCCGAAGGGAAGAGAATCTCACCTGAGGCATGCTGTGACCATATTGTGATTGAGAGTAGATCGATATCATTTCCCAACATCTAAACAGGTGAACCAAAGCTAAAATACGGAATTAAATAGCCATGACAGAACATTCCGCAACATATATATTCTTTAGGGAAACAGTTAAACCAACGATAAACAAAAATTTAAAACACAGCTATGAGTCAAAACTCATTCATATTTAACATCACATAGCACAACAAACATCTTTGATATATTAGTTAGCAACCGTCAGAGGCAAATCATTACAAAGCTCTGCTATAGAAGAGCATAGAACAGAACAAAAATACAATATGTCCCGAGGGACAAAGAGGAACTACAATGATCTGGAAGAGAGGAGAACAGTGCAACCCGATGGAGCTCTCCTATGGCTCTCTGCTGCCTATCTCTTCTGTACCAACCTTCTTCTCTGTTGGCTGGTTGCTTATTTATTTTCCCGCTCACGTGACTGATAGTTCTTCCCTGTTTCTTGCTCGGCTGTGTTTCGTTTCTTTTCGTTCACCGGGAGTTCACTGCCTGTTTCCTTCCACGCCCTTCCGCTGTCTATGCTTGATCCCGCGACTGCCGTGACACCTGTCCTTTGCCTTTCCGCAACCTTGACACCTTCCTGCCTACCGCGGTTGCATTCCGCCACGTGCTTGCCATCGTTCAAAATCTGCTGATCTTTAAAGCAAGTGCCCCAATAGGCCCCGACCACATCCTTTTGACTCGTCTCGAGTCAATTGTCCTGAACCGTCTCCACCTCCATGGGGCCGCCTGACCCTGTGCCCTATTCCGGCTGTATGCCTTCTCCTTGTTGTCCAAAAAAGGGCCCCAACTATGGGACCTTGTTTAGAGCTAAAACTTTAAGCTCTTGGAAAGTTTCCACGGCATGCTGCCACCCTTGCAGCAACGTGTCTGTCTCCGCCGTGATCTTGGTGACAACTTCCTCCCCGAAGATTGCCAGTATAGCGCTGAATACTGTGTTGACCTGGTTCCCGGCCTCAGAGGCCAACTATTGCATCATTCGGGCGCTAATCTGTATGGGCTGGTGAAGCTCCCGAATTTCCTGCTTGGATGTCGTCGACGTCTCCTCTACTTGTTGAATTTGGACCTCTAGCGCATCCGCCTGGGCATACAATTGGTCCAGCTTAGAGGGGTCCGTGGCTTCTTATATTTCCTTGGAGATTTGTTGCAACTGGGCCGAAATCAGCTGTGTCTTCACTGTGAGGGCCGTTGAGCATTCCTAAATACCTTTCAGGAGGTCGTAGGCATCTATGGCTGCAGTACTGAGGACTTCCTGCATCTTGGTTACCTGGCCCTGTTTCTATGAGATTTGTGTTGTGTAAACTGCTATTGGGTAGGGTAGCGCCGGTTGTGCTGCCAATGCCACCTTAAGCTCTGTATTCTCCTGGTGGAGGTTGGAGTATGCCACCCTGAGGTGGATTTCCTGCTCTACTACTGCCATTTCTTTCACATCCCCTGGTATCTGACTGTAGTGGGCCGTCACTACAGGCCACACTTCCTGGAAAACCCTGGCCATTGTGTCTTGCTGGTTCTGTAGCTAGCCGTTTTCCATTGTAAGCTGCTTGCGCTGTTCAGTAAGCGTGATTATCTGCTACTACTGTTGCTCACATTTCTATTGTAGCTCAGAGTGGAGCATTTTTGCCTGTTGTGCTGCCCTTTGGATAAAGTGGTACAACTGAGCTGTCCCCCACGTCTCCATGCTCTCTGCTCCTGAAGTACCCTGACCTGGTCGCCACTCTTGAAGTGGTTGCCCACTGGCAACTGATATTGTTGATTGGCCTTGAGGTGACTGCGACGGTGTTTTCTGGGGTGCAGAGTCCACCATGTTCAGGTCCAGTCGCTCCCCTTGCTCTACTTGGTTGGGCTGTTGGACTGGAGTAGGCTCGGGGAGTGGCCCAGCCGTGTCCTCAACCATTTGTTCCATCTGAGTGATTAAATTGGTAAAAGTGGTCTGGGGGTCCACGGTGGGGTTGGCTAGGGGTACCACTTCTATACCCGAGGTAACTTCTGTCCCGTGGTCCCCATTGAGTAGTTTTTGGATGACTGGATAAGATATGGTGGCGGATGAGGTGGATGGTGCGGATGAGGTGGTATGTGTTAGTGGGTCGGTACGAGGTGGTGAGATACAGATGTTTAGGAAATCGAAGGGGTTAATGGGATGGTGGGGAGGCAACCCGCTTGCTTCCCCTATCTCAGGTATTGGTTCTTGCTGGATTAGTACCCTTGTGCTCATTTGCCGGGGTGGATCCTCCCCTGTAAGGTTGACCACCTTGCTTCTATAACTTTGGCCCTCTTGGCCTTGGGTGCCACTATGGGTTTTTCAGACCTACTCTTTCCTGCCAGCGGTGTGGTTGCTGGACTTGGTGAACTAAACAATAAATTTGGAATGGGTGCGAGGATGGAAGTTGTGTTTGGAAGCGGGGTTGACTAAGAGACTTGGAATTCTGAGAAAACTGGGAATGGAGTGGCACTACTTGATATTACTTGAACCACTTCATTAAATCTGCGTACATGTGTATTTAGTTGCTGAATGATTGGGAGGAGCTACAGGTTTGACACCTTTCTTGCTGCCTCCATTTCCGTTTCTCCTGGCAACTGGTGTGGTAGCATCACGTCGAAGAGGTAAGTGTACACCCCGTTTCTGACTTCCATTGCGACTCCCGGCCACAAAAAAACTACGGTATGGAAATCTGCTTCATTGATTTGGAATTTCAACAGCCTCATCTGGAATTTTGCCTCTGACACACAAGTGGGTCTGAGGAACATGTGCTTGTGTGTGACCCTAAAACAGACTTGTTCACTGTATCCATCTAGCAAGTTTTTGGGGATCCTTTGTTGGCTCATCACCACATCCACCATTGGGCCATACCAACTTCTGAAGGCCTCTGTGTTTACCTCCTTGGTGCTGGGGTCTCCCGACACCTTCCATGGGGTGAACTTCATTGCCAGCGGCTGATCCTCCGCTATCTCCACTAACACTCTGATGAGGGGGAAAGTCCACTTCCACATGGCCAGCGCTACTATCAAGTATCCGTAGATAAATCTAGTTGCCCTCTTGTAATTGTCTTCACATGCCTCAAAGAACTCCTTTAGTAGGAAGGAGCACCAGTTCAGCCTGGTCCCCTGGACGCAGTGCTCCACGACTAAAATCGTGTCCAAGGTACACTCCCCTTTGGTGTAATGCCTCATTATCTTGCTGGAAATGAGGTAGAATGCGAACCTGATTTCTGGCTTATTGATGAACTCAATTTTTTCCCCCTTTCCTCCCCTTCGGGTGCCATACTTTGCATAGTAATCTGTATCTCCCGACTTCTTGGCCCATTTGGAGATGGTCTGGAACGCTGAAGAGACATCCCTGCCTTCCTGTGAGAGCCCTGTCATCCTGTGAATGTCCTCGGCATGGATTGGAATCTCTTTTCCCATCCACAAAGAGCCATTTTGAATTCTACTTAGCAGGAATTTGGTACATTGCATGGCAGCGCCTGTCGTCCCAAACATTGGCAGGTTCCTCAAATTCAATATTGAGGATTGCTGGATACCTCGAAACTCAGGCAAGACTTTTGCCGCTGCTCGTCTTGCTTCTATCGTATAATTATCAATGTATACTTGTCTTTTGAGTGCAGGGAACTCAAAGGAGTCCATGAGGTCTGCGTCAATTAGAGCTGGACTGTCATACTTCCCGTCTAGGGACTCCATTTTTTGAATCCTACTGTCTAGCTCCTGTTCTACTACTGCCGGACTTACTTTTGTCATCTTTTCTCATCGTTGATACACCTGCGAAATAGTTCTCGACTTCTTCTCTTGGCTTTATTCTTTTGGACACCTTCTCTGCTCTAGTTGTGCTCCGACTTCCTTTTCTCCTTCGGAAATTTCTAACTCTAACTCGGATTTCTCCGACATTCTCGTGCTTTTCTTCATGCAAGTTATGTCAGTAATCGGCGCGAGTGAGGTTGATGAGACCCCATAACTAATTAATGTTTCCTTGGCTTCTCCTACGGCTATGATCGTGTGATCCGTTAGCTGCTGAGGTGGGTTCTGACACTTGCTGACTGTGGTCTTGGGATGTGGGAAAACACGACGGCTGGGGGTGATGTCTAATTATGGAAAATTTATTACGGGATGGATAGTTCTAATTATGGCCATTATTTCTAAATCTTGAAGATCCTACGGACTAACACTAGTACTATGCTAAATGAAATGATGGTGGATTGATGTTCGGCACGCTTTTCGACGTGACATGGACGCCACGCTGGAAACTACCCATCCCGACCACTAATGATTGCGTTGCGGCCTCTGCAACTGAGCTAATGTTTATTGCAGTAAAGTAAACCTATCTATGTCATCTTGGGTGCGAGAGAATTATTGACCCTAATCTACCCTACAGATTCCTCTCGAGTGTGAGAGTTATTGAAATATAAATGAACAACTTACGCGTGGTAGGGTTTCAGGAGTGCGCCGTTAACCCATCCTTGTAGTACCTATCCATCTAACTGTGCCAAGCGGATTGCTCCTGAAGTTTTGATCTCCATGACATAAAATGGTCCCAGCCAATGCATCTGTAATTTCCCTGGGAAATTCTGGAACTTGTTGTCGTAGAGTAGGACCTTGCCTCCGACTTGGAATGTCTTGTGTTTGATGTGTCGATCATGCCAGGCTTTCTGCCTCGCCTTTTTTATTGTCTGGTGAAACTCTGCAAGAAACCTTCCTTCCTCAAGTTCCTGTAGCTCATGTAGTCACTCTTTTAAATATTCCTCATTAGATAGCTGCAGCGAGGTGGCGATAAAGTGGCTTGGTACGGAGAATTCTGCTGGGACGACCGCTTCTTGTCCATAGACCAGCTGGAATGGTGTCTGGTTATGTAGGTGTTTTATCGTTGTGCTGTATGCCCATAGGGTTGCTGGTATCCGTTCGTCCCAGTCATCCCGTTCCGCATTGTTGCATATTTTTGTTAAGCCTTTTCCAGTATTTTGTTAAATGCCTCCACTGTGCTATTTTCCTGTGGATGATACAGGCTACTCTTATGGTGTTGGATCAGGATGTAGGAGAGACTTAATTGTCTCATTGATGAAATGTGTACCCTGGTCGCTGGTTAGGCTTCTTGGGCATCCAAATTGGCTGATTATGTTTTCAAAAATAAATCAAGCAGCAGTATCTGCAGTACAGTTCCTTACTGGCGCAACTTCTGCCCATCGGGTCAAGTAGCCAGTCGCAGTTATGATGTACCTTGCCTTTGAATTTCTTGCAGGTGGCACAATAGGTCCCACAAAATCTACTGCCCATTTCTCGAATGGCTGGAGTGTCCTTACGGGAAGGAGCAGTAGCTCATCCTTGTGGGAGGGTCGTCCGATTCGATGACATACATCACATTTCTGAACATAATCTTTACTGTCCTTGTGCACTGTTGGCCACCAGAGACCGGCTTGCAGTACCTTGCGTGCTATTGGTCTTTCTCCCACGTGCCCTCCCGCAACCTCGCTGTGGCTTTCCCATAGTATAGCTTCCCGCTTATGATCTAGAACACATCTCTGAAGAACTTGGTCCAGCCCCATCTTGTATAGCTGCCCTGCGATTAGCTGATATTTCGTCTCTCAAACTACCAGATGTTTCTTTTGTGTAGTAGTGTACTCCTGCGGACACTGTCCTGTGGCGAGGTAAGTCGCTATTTCATTCAGGTAGTCCGGGATGGCTTCTACTCTGAAAAGATCAGCATCTGGTAGTTGATCATCTAGAGAACCTCCACTTTCACCATTCTCTAGACAGGATAAGTGATTAGGCCCTACATTGAGCCTTCCAGGCTTTACAATTACTTCAAATGTGAATTCTTGGAAAAGTAGGAGCCACCGGCAAATCCTCCCTTCTAAGACTGGTTTTTTTACCATATATTTTAATGAGGAATGATCCATGAAGAATTTGAACTTACCTCCCAATAGGTAGTGGCAGAAATTCTGGAGTGAGTACACCATTTCCAGTGCTTCTCGGTCTGTTGTTGTGTAGTTGCGCTCTGCTGTTGACAACTTGCGGCTGGAAAAATACACTGGATGATCGACTGAGGTGTCCCTCAGCTGAGCTAGAACCACACCAAGTGTAATGCCAGATGCGTCAATGTGTACATGGAACTGTTTGTCCCAGTTAGGGTGGACTAGTATCGGTGCACTTGCCAATATTTCTTTCAACATGTCCAGTGCCTCCTTGCAGCTGTCCGTCCACTGAAATTTCTCTGATTTATTTAGCAGTCTCTCCAAGGGCGCTGTTATTTTGGCGTAGTTGTGGATGAAACGCCGGTAGTAGCCTATGTATCCCAGAAGTGACCACAGCTGTTTGACGGTCTCCGGAGCCTCCATATTGACAATCACTGCGACTTTATCTGGATCGACATAGACACCTTGATTACATACCACATGCCCCAGCAAGGTCCCGAATGGTATAACAAATATGCATTTCTTCAGATTCAATGATATCTGTAGTTGTCTACACCTATCAAACATTACTCTCAGTAGGCTCACATGGTATTTCCGCAAGCTATACACAGTCCAATCATCCATATAGACTTCTAGGAACTTGTGGATGTACTCACGGAATGTTCCTATCACAATGTGAGAGAAAACTGCGGGTGCATTCTTCAGTCCGAATGGCATTACGTTGTACGCAAAGGAGGCCCATTCGGTAGTGAAGGTGGTCTTTGTCTTGTCCTCTTCTAATATTCTCACTTGGTGGTAACCTAAAAAGCCATCCATGAATGAGTAGGCTTCATTCCCTGCAACATTGTCGAGCACTTCGTCACTGAATGGGGTAGGAAACAGATCATGGATACAGGCGTTGTTGAGGCTTTTGTAATCCATGCAGACTCGTATCTCTGATTTCTCCTTTTTGCTTTGTATAAAAATGGTGCTTACCCATTCTGCCTCTTCTACGGGGAATATGAGCCCAACTTTCAGCCTCTTTTCGATCTCTGATTTCACTTTTTCCTTCACCCTTGGGTTTAACCGATATGGTCTATGTTTGACAGGCCTAGCATCAGGCTTCAATATTATTCTCATTTCCCCCATGTCCCATTTTATGCCTTTGAGATCTACTACTGATGACGGAAACAAGTCCTCATACTCCTCAAGTAGACTGAATATTTCCTTTGTTGTCTTCTCGTCCCAGTAGTCTCCAATGGTCGCCAGCTTGGGTTTGTCCTCTGTCCCAATATTTACTTTTTTAGTTCTAAGCAGCAGGAGGTGGATACCTTCTGTAGTGGGTTCCTCCTTGATGTCCCTCTCCCCATATATTTCTTTGAAATACAGGTTTCTAAGGTCCTCCAGGTTGTCATCGTCCATTTCACTATTAATCTTCTGACATGCTACCTTTTGCTGGATATCCTAGTACCACGGTGACTGCTCTTCTATCTGTAGATTATCAGGAAATAACAATACCTGCTTGATATAAGCTTGCAAGGCTTGTGTAATATGCTCTGTTTGTCCCTCAAAGGTGAAACACTTTATGAATTTCTCTGCAACTCCCTGCCAATCTTGGGTCCCCCTTCTCTTTTCTTCTGTTAAGTACCAAGATTTTGGGATCACATCCAAGGAGTGGATGAACTTGTGGACCCAAAATTCCTCGGGGTATTCATCAGCTCGCCATTGTGCTTCACATTCTTTCAGATGGTTTATGGGACTTGCGTCCCCTTGGTACCGGTCCCTCCACCTGGGATCCTTGTCCTCTTGAAATATGGCTTTCGTCGGTGCCGCCACTTCATCCCATCGCGTTAGTGAGTTGCGATAGTTACTCCACCATCTTGCAGCTGTGGACTGCAATGCCACGTCCATGAAGGGTATCCTCTGGTCTTCTAGCACCGTGGTTTCTATTTTTTCTATAAAAACACTTACAACATTCATATCTGACAATATTGGGTATCCTTGAAGTTCAGCTCCAATCCAATTGACTCTTGCAACACTGGCACACCTCCTTGTGTTTGTTTCGTAGCCTCCTTGCTGCCAATCGTCCCATGCCAGTTCTGATCCCAGTTCCGAGCTTTGAATACTTCTCCAGCTTACAGAGCCTTTTGCCATCGAGTTGATGTAGTCTTCCCTTCTTCCGGCGGTCATCTGGTAGAGATGGTCCAAGAGCTGAGCATCTTCTCAGTTATCTACAGTCTCAGTATACCTTGGTCCTTGGTAGGGGTTGAGCGGTTGAGTGAATTTGATTTCCCCATCCTCGAAGATCATGAGTTCTTTCTTTAGATCAATTACCACATAATTTTCAAAAGCCCAATAGATCCCAAATAGTGCTGGGTATGGATCCTTGTCGCCCATGATGTCAATGACTTCGAAATCCGTAAACGTTTTCACCCCCGCAATGTCGACCTCGACATTCTCCAGGCGGCCGATGGGGGCAATGCAATACTGATTTGCCATCCGAAGCTGGATCGGAAAGTATGTCAATCTTGGCCTCCCAAGTGCCTCCCAAGTTTTCCTTGGTAAGATGTTGATGTCGGATCCCAAATCAAACATGGTGTCCTTAATCTCGAATCCCACCACTTGCGTATTTACTCTGAATTCCTTCCCCGTCCTTCGTTTGTTTCTTTTTATTCTCTGAACATATTTCTGCTACTTCTTTTTCTCCCGTGTTCTGTTTTAGCACCCCTTCTAGGTTTTGCTTCAACCGTTCCAGCATTGGTGAATTATTAACAATATTCAGAAACAAATGAAACCATTCCTGGATTAAGGCTTCATTAGTACTCTGTGTCCCCTTATCCTACTGAATTTTCTGTAACTCAGTTCCTTTATTTCCCCCCAAATGGGCAAACGTTTCTGCTACTTTCTGGAAAAATTGTTTTTGTCTTTCGGGTTTGAATAGGAGCTTTGGGGATGCTGGCCGGACTACTCTTATGGGGTCCATAGTGTGTGAATCCTCCCCTGTTCTTTTGCCGCCTCGTGTCACTATGGCCACGTTTTGCATTGGTTGGGTTCCTATTAGCCGAGGTTCCGCATTCACTAGATTCGCCCCCCTCTATTTGGCCCTTTCCTCCCATCTTTTGATGAGCTCCGGGCAGTCTTCTGTTGCGTGTGAGTTGACACGGCATTGCGAGCACCAGGGTCTCTTGGGGAGTGGACACTCTCTAGCCACATGTCCCTCCTGGTTGCAATTATAGCATCGTACGAGACCTCTACCTCCTATTTTTCCCCCTCGCATGCCTCCTCCTCTTCCTCGGGGAGCTTCATTTACTCTTTATGATGGCCGATCTAGCCACTCTGCCAGTGCGTCCAGTGCTCGGCATTGTTCTGTGCTGTGGGTTGCCGAGGCACAAAAATCACAGTATACATTATTTGGAACATTGGAATACTTCTGTAGGATCGGACACATGCGGGGTTGATGACCCATACTTTTACATACCTCACAATATTCATTGGTGGTTGGAGCTGGTTGGGCGGGGAACCCCATATATGGATGTTGTGGCGGGTATATCCCTTGGGTGTTGATTTGCGCGACCTCTCCTAGAGGTGGGCCCCACTATGCTGCTGCCGTCGATGTCCCCATAGCTTGTCCTCGCAACTGGGGGCATTCTGTGGCTACATGTCCCTCCATGAGACAGTGCGTGCACCACACGTTGGGTCTCGGTGGTCGCATGGGTTGCATTTCCTTAAGTTTCTCTATCAGACTGGCTATCTGATGCTACAAACCTAATATGGAGGGGTCCTGTACCACTGCACCCCCTTTGAAATCTTGCGGATAACCCGCCATGGATTCTATATTCATCGCCTGCTCCAGAGCATCTTGCAGTGTGTCGATCCTTTGTTGAGTCAGTGGAGTTCGGGTCAAGGGTAATAAGGCCTTGATGAACCAATCTCTCTGATGGTTAGGGTCGATTGGGTAGCTGAGTTTCCCAATGGCGTCCTTGAACCTCTGCATAAAATCCCAAGCAGTTTCCCCTTCTCTTTGCTTGATCTCCCACATCTCTGACAGGTCTTGCTGGTCCATCTGAGGTAATTTGAATTCCTTGATGAAATCCCTCTTTACATCAGCCATCGCTGGATTTGGGTGGGCCTCCAACCATTTCATAAACCATCGTAGGGCCCTCTCCCTAAGAGTGATATGAAATTCTATCAAATTTCCAACATCTGGTGTCTGTCGTGCCCCCCAGATGGCCTCACAGAGATACCAGTGCTGTTCAACATCGTCATTACCTTTGCCAGAGAATTATGGGTACCGTGTAAGTGATTCCGCCATGCTTACTTGATTGGGTGGTATTAAAAAAAAGTTGTTGGATCCTGGTTGTGAGACAGGTCCACTAACAGTCCCGCTGCCAACTTGTGCTCCAATCGGAGACTGACTGTGTTGCAATATACTTAATTCACGTAACTTAATAAAAATTTCACCTATGGGCTTGTAGATCACCAGGGGAAGGTTGGGATTAGAGCTACTAGATCTATGGGGACTATGAATACATGGGGATATGGACACCGAAATTTCTTGAAAGAGTTTCTCCATTGCAACGTGCATCTCCACATCAGACAACTCCTCTGGGCACGCGTCTGTACCTTCTTCGTCAGACTTCCTTCCTTGCTCCACCTGGGTTGGACTCCTATACGTCTGCCATACTTCTTTCGTGACCCCTCCTATATCCTGGGGACCCACCTGACCTTCTATTCCCTTCATCTTTTGAGGCACCTCTTCTTTTCCCTTCTGACTACTTCCTTGTCTCTTCAACTCTCTCATCACCCTCTCTTGTCACCTTTCTGCGATCTCCGCCCTCCGATGTGCTCGCCGCTCTCTAAGCCTGTTGGTAGCCTCGACATCCATAATCCTACTCCCCTTCTCACGGTTCTAATAACAGCTCTCCCTCAGTCCCTTCACTGGGGTTTTACGCTTCCATCCCTGCTTTCTGGAATCCCATTAGTCCTTCGTCTACCATCAATGCCTTAATCCACAAGGGAATCTCCTTCAGCAGTTTTCCTCTTAATCCAGATCTAAAAATACTTTCTGCCTTCGAGAAAGACTGGTAGCACTTGGCTGCAAACTCTACTATGTATCCTTCCAAAGTAGATTCCACCCAAAAATCTACAGCTCGGGTTAGATCAGTGTCTAACCGATGAAGCGTCACCAGATCTTCGTGGGACCACTTGTGATTGATCTTGCGTGACTTCCCCTTGACGGTCTTGGTATGAAGCCTCTGCAACTAGTTGTAGAGTTCTTCTGGGAACTTTCCCCAGAAAATTTCATAGGTATCACTAGTAGAGTCAGAAAATAGGACCAAGTCCTTAATCATCTTTTCTTTCTGTCGTCTCAGCTCAGCTTGCTGGGCTATGAACTGATCAAGGTGGTTATCCCACTAGCTTCGTATTTCTTTTACGAAGATCTGAGATACCGTGATCTAGCTCCCCAATGTATTTTCAGGTCCCGACAACGGAACCATTTGTTGGTGAGAAAATAGGTCTCGCAAAGAAGACCCGGGTTCAGGACTGAGGGCCAACAAGGTTTTCTGTCGTAGTCTAGTTTCACGCTGGCATTTTCACTCTGCTCCGAAGGGCAGAGAGTCTCACCTGAGGCGTGTCGTGACCCTGCTGTGATTGAGAGTAGATCGATATCATTTACCCAAAATCTAAAAAAGTGAACCAAAGCTAAACTACGGAATTAAACAACCATGACAGAACATTCCGCAACATATATATTCTTCAGGGAAACAGTTAAACTAGCGATAAAAAAAAATTTAAAACACAACTATGAGTCAACACTCATTCATATTTAACATCACATAGCACAAAAACCATATTTGATATATTATTCAGTAGCTGTTAGAGGAAAATCATTACAAAGCTCTGCTACATAAGAGCATAGAACATAACAAAAATACAATACGTCCCAAGGGACAGAGAGAAACTACAGTGATCCGGAAGAGAGGAGAACAGTGCAACCCAATGGAGCTTTCCTGTGGCTCCCTGCTACCTATCTCATCTATACCAACCTTATTCTCCATTGGCTAGTTGCTTATTTATTCTCCCACTCGCGTGACTGACAGTTCTTCCCTGTTTCTTGCTCGGCTGTGTTTCGTTTCTTTTCGTTCACCAAGAGTTCACTGCCTGTTTCCTTCCGCGCCCTTCCGCTGTCTATGCTTGATCCTGTGACCGCCACAACACCTGTCCTCTACCTTTCTGCAACCTTGACACCTTCCTGCCTACCATGGTTGCATTCCGCCACATGCTTGCCATCGTTCAAAATCTGCTGATCTTCAAAACAAGGGCCCCAACAACAGAACTAAAGACTCCATTAACACAATAGACTTATCAACTGCTGCTCATATCATTGATTTCAGAAAAAAGGTTTACAAAGCTATTTTCTCAGTTAAATATCTAGCATAACAGTACTGTCTAAATCTCTGTCTCCTCCCCTATCATCTACAAGCCTTCTCTTATAGAGAAATGGTCGTTACATACAAAGCTTAAAGATATTGTCAAATCATCATAAAATATTACAATTAACTTTTCTTCACATATTTGGCTTCATCCTCATCACACGCAGTGTATGAGGATGAAGCGTATCTCAATTTTCTAGAAAAAGGGTGATGCTTTGACCATCAGTTCCCTTGGTCTCCTCGGAAGTAGTTCACTTGAACCATCGAAGCTGAAAAGTCAGGTCTGGTACTTGATGAATAGGGTCAGTACAATATGAACACAAGTACCAAACGAGCACATGTACTGTATGAATGCAAGTATCGGATGAATGTGGGTACCAGATGAGTAGGGTTGGTACTGGATGGTAAACATTGGTGCCATACGAACAAGAACACAGGTACAGGATGAGAAACATTGGTACCAAATGGTTAATACTAGTGTCAGATGAGTAGGAATAGGGTCTTAAAATATATTTGAGTCAATCCAAATAATTAGAGAATATAAAGAATCAATTATTCTATTTATACTAACAAGGAATCATAAAAATCATGCTTTGAATATAAATAGCCTCATATATACATAAGGATACTAAAAGTTATGTTCTTGAAGAATATAGGCAAGTGGTGAATAGGTTTGAGGTAAAATTGGTCAAAAATAGAGGACAATATAGAGTATTATAGGCATAAAAAAGGAGTCCCAACATTCCCCCATGCCCAAGTTATTGCATGTCCTCATGCAAAAAGTGTTGAACCATTCCTCAAAATTTCAAAAATGGAGTCTTCTTACAGCTTGCCTGAACATCAGCTGTTTGGATATGAGATATTTACACCTGAAGGCTCTTCTTTAAGTTCCATTTTAATAACCTTGGTATAGTGTATGAGGCGAAGAACCTTCTTAAGCTTGGTGGAGACCTCATCATACTCATTTTGTAACCTCTGGATATGCTCCTTTAATTTCTCATTCTCTTTCTTGATGTACCTGTCCAACAAATTATACTCTTTCACTTCTTCCTTTAGTTTTTCATTTTTCCTCTAAATTTTCTCGATTTTGATTGTCATATGATGTCTAGTTAAAGAACTAGCAGGTTCAACTATTTCATGCTTCATGATTTCTTCATTAGCTTCAACCTATTTTCTTAATTCTTTCAAGGTTTTTGTAACTAATTCATATGTTTAATTAATAATTTCATCTCGTGCATGTTTCTTTTCAGGTGAGGAAGAGACATCTATTGGATTTTATGGAAGAGGAGTATGAGTGGTCAATACCTATTTTTCCATGCTCCTGGTAGTTCGGCGTGTAGGGGTTGATGACTCACCATATTTGTTGTCAAGAGTGAGAATATTATCTTGAAACAATATCCTCTTCTTCCTTTTGATCCGTGACATGGATTTTGAGACTTCTCCTTTCTATGCATGTTTCTTCCCTTTTTTGGTTTGTGCTCTATAAACTTTTTCACTTGTTCTAGGATTCTTCGTCTCTTTAACGCTTAGCTCATGAGTGTCCTGCTAAGGTAACTCAATAACTACCTCCGAAATAGTACCTGTGAGTTCTCTTCCATCACTGTCATCTTTCTTCCTCTCCTTATTCTTACTAGTTGAGATTTTACTTTGAGTGGATGAATCAAGAGAAGGTATTTTACCCTTTAATGATTTCCTTAATGTTTGTGTAGGAGATTCCTCTTCCTCTACTTTTTTACCCTTGTTTGACCGATTAACGGATTTTTATGAGGTAGGGTTAACAATTCCTTATTTAAATTTTGACTTCCTCAATTTCTTCTTACTTCACTCCTTATTACTATCCCCCAACACATTTTCTTCTATGTATTTGGAACCTTCTTCTGGAGTAAAATGTTACGTGAGTAATCTTTTCCAATTGCTACATGCTTCTTTATCTTATGAATAAATAACAGTTTTATCAGCCCATGATGGTAAATACTAGTTTCAACATTTTTGGAAATTGATTTAACCCCTCTTACCATCGTGTTTAAACTCATCCAAAGGAAGTACGAGAAGTTTATCTGTGACCCCCCTTCAAAATGTAATAAAATTATTAAATGATAAAAAAAAGTGATTCCATAACTTCCTTCACATGTCAATAATATCTGCAAGATATTAAGCATTAGCCCATATTCTTCTTTGATCTAGTTCCTAGGATTACCTTTAGTCTAGTCAAGATTAAAATGTGTAGGTGTTAAGAAATTTTGACATAGCTTTTTTTTAGTACTCACACCTTTGAAGTATTTCTCCCCTGCAGCCAATAATCCTGTGGCCTCCGCTATGTTATATTTTGTGATCTTTAATTGCATACCCCATAGCTGAACATTCTCACCATCATAACTTTGAGTGAAGGTGTGAGAAATGCCATCATGGTACCCTTTAAACTTCTCCAGAAAAGAAATCCAACCAGCTTGCTCGAAATTTTCCTTGCACAACTGATATTCCTATGTTTCTTGATAAAAATGGAACACTGGTTCATGTTGATCTACCCCCATGTCAGATTTAAGAACACAACTCAGACAATTTCTAGGGATAAAACTCAGGAAGGGTTTAGTACCAGAGATGGCAGAGTACCAGAAATTGGTTTATGGCAACAGTTCGACAGAGCTAGTGATGGATGAATAAGTGAGGATAAGTGAAATGAAGGCTGAATGGTATGCAAGAGAGAAATGATGCTCATTTGGATGGTGAAGCCATCCAGAAGATCATTTATAATTTGAAAGGAGATGGTAACGTTCAAATTGTTTCCATAATATGAGCTCATATATAATGATGGCGATAAGTCGTATGCATGGCTTATTTAGAAGATCATCTCCATTGATGATGTCAAATTTCATTCAAATGAACGTTAAATACGATGAAGAAAATGTGGTTGATTGGACCAGTACATCAGTAAGAGATAGTTACTGTCATGGTTCTGATAATCATTCATCATAACCATTCAGTTTATGGTTATAACATGGTGGTAAAATCATTGTTTAAACAATCCATGGAGGTAGAAGCTCTATCATGATGTATTCAACATATAACTTATTTGTATAAATTATGATTAACATCCGTCCAATCACACCCATGATTATCCCATTCAATCATATCATAAAAAGGATTTTTTTCTTAGAAAAACAGGGGAATAAAGGTGAATATTTTAGGATTTAGGACATGGTCTTAACAATTGATGGTAATAAAAGTTTTATGAGGGTAATTATATATTCATCACACGATCAATATGAATCTTAATAGCATAAAATAAAACACTAACCTCATACCTCCATTACCGGATCAACACAAGAAAGATTTTTTTTTAGTACCAGATGAAAATTGTTTTCTAGTATCGGGCGAACACAAGAGATTGCTTTCCAGTACCAGAGTGAATACAGGCAGTTTTTCTTTAGTACCGGATGAAAACATTTTCCAGTATCGGACGAACACCTGAGACTGATTTCCAGTACCAGATGAAATTTTAATAAGGTACCCGAATGTATAGTGTTCAAATTGGGATCCTTATGTAGGATTTTCTTTGTAGCTTAGCATGTTCTAAGGATCAAGTTGGAGTAGATGTGTGCCAGTCTAATCTGTTGGAGGAAGATGAAGAGAATGAATTGAAGATGTTGAAAAGGTCCCAATAACCACTCCCCCCATGCATGTGGTTTTTCATGTCCTTATGCAAACAAGGTGAGGTACTGAAGAAGTGAGGAGGGTTGCTGAGATGACTCTAGTACAAAGGAACCTGAAAAACAAAACAATGAGAATAAATCATCTCAGATTTATTAAAATGATGTAAAACTAACACTAGTCATAAAAGAATTTTCAAATAACTCATTACATATGATTTCATCAATCTTTAACAAGAAAGAAACCTTTTATAAATTTAAGTGGATCTCCTTCTTTGTAGAAAATGAGGATTTCTTATGATCACAGTAAATGATGAACCAATGAAAAATTAGTTATTACTAACCAAATCCCAAAGTATTATAGTTATCCAAGTATTACAGATAAGTTGTGCAATTGAGTTTTATTAATTCTCAATGATCACAGGTCCCACTTTTAAGATAATTAGATCTTAGATATACTATGAAAAACTAATGATATACGTCTTAAGGTTACCTTAAGGCCATTCTTTAGCAAAAAAATTATGGAGTTCATTTTTACCCTTGACTTCACCCACACATGATTTCTCTTGATTGTAACACTATAGAGTAACCATCATACGTGTAGACAAAAGCCTTTGTTTGGTTGTCACTTATTTAGGCAGAATGCCCCATTTCCCGCGAGCATCCATAACGCCGATGGGTTTGCCTAGTGATATCACATGTCAGTACCCATTGCCAGTAGGCGTCCATAGCCTCGACTGGTTAACCTATTAAACCTATTTTACACTTAAGGCTCTAGTCCCATGTTTCCTATCATTTTAGGTTTAGATTGTGGTCATTTCCTTTGCAATTGGTATATGGGGGAGAGGATTCAGAAAGCCCCTTAAAGGTATAGGGTGACACCTTTCAGAGTGACTTATATTACTTTCATAATGTCTTGGATGCATATGGTACTCATAAGTACTCAAAGGAAATAACATGAATGAGTCATTTTTAATGTGAGATGGATAAGTCTGACAAAGAATAACCAAAAGACACCTAAAGTCCTACTAATAATATTTTTTATGTATGCTTTCACCTTTAAAGTAGTGTTCCACTATGAGTAGAGACTTCATCAATTCTCTTACAAGTATTAATAAAGATGCTCGAACATCATTTTTTGGTGTTATGTTTCTAGTATTCAAGTTGATTTTTTTCATTGGTATCATTATATGGACCTCTTAAATTTTTTTTAACCCCCTTAGTATGCTTTGGTAACTATATTTTGAGAAATTGTTGATAATTAGAAATATATATGAATAAGAAAAATGAAATTCTAAAACAAAAAAGATATGCCAGCCATGAATAGTTTGAAATTATCATTTGATTCAACTTCTATGGAAAAAACTTGTTTATTTTATCATCTTCGTGAAATACTGGTCTCAATGATAAATCATGAATGCATAATTTTAAACAACTTAAGGAAAAAAGAAAGATAACATCAAACACTCTCGTAAGTGTTCTATTCCATTGATGAAGATGTATTTTCTGATTTTGAAAATATTCTTCCATTATTTAGGCATCCCAAATGAAGAATATCCTTGAATCCTACTTTGTCTTGCAAAATAAAAAATTGTTACCAAAATTCTGGGTACCGATTAGATGAAACAAGGTACCGGAAAATTGGTATTCAATACTAGATGATGTTGTAATGCAATCATTTCCAATTTCACATAGGATTCTAAACATAATGGCCATAACTTACTTTATTAAAAATAAAACTATAAACAAATTTGACTATCATAAAGAAATAATAAGTGGGAAATCAAAGTAATAGTTGAACCATGTTGTTGTTGGAAATACGACTGAATGAAAATTTTCATGAAAAGAAATATGTAGCTGAAAGAGACCTCAACAAAATTATGCAATAGAAACATAGACCTCCAATTTTCAACTAGTTGTCTTTAATTGTTAATATTCCCACTTATAGAGAACAAATAAGAAAAATTTTACTCTATATTTTATAACTAACAATTATATGCATCAATTATTCATTTATTTATTATCCAACTCTACTAGAGAAAAATAAATTTCCCTCTTCAAGTATAGGAGTATTTCCAATGTAACCATGTGCACAATAGGTGTAAAAATGAATTCATACTCAAGTTCATAGTATAATCCTCAATACATACCTAAGTACGAAGTACCAGAAGTTTTAATGATGATGTCAAGAAGTAAGAAAAAATGAAGGAGTGGTATGGCCTTATATTTTCCTGAAACCAATTTTCAATAAAATAAAAATGCTCATGGTTTACCTATTTGTTTGACTCATTTAAAATATACTCATTTACCATGCCATTCAAATATTCTATTATGAGATGACTATCCTCTTGTGTATTTACAGGATCCATAGATAGGCAGGTCGAAAATTCTTCAATCTCATGTTTGAATGGTTTCTCTCCATTGGATGTGGTCCATGATTCTTCAGTTTCCTCGACAAGATTGCAAGGGTGAAGATATTCCTATGGATTTGGTTCATGGATTTTTTCTTCTTCTATCACTTCTGGAAAGGAAAATAAGTTCTTGACTGTTGTTAAGATGTGTTCTTCATGGGAAGCAGATTTCCTAGCTGGTGCTAGAATTTGAGAGAGTTCTTCCAAACTCTTGATCATCTTTGAATATTGATTTTTCATTTTCTAATCCTTGTCTTGCACATGGATTAGTGTATGGAGTTCTTAAAGTACCAAAACCCTAAAGAATTGAAAAGGAAATACACTTAAAATGAAAGTAAGCCAATCATGTACTTGAAGCACCACCATGCTACTAAGATCCTGTTGTCACCAAGTTATATGTTCACACAAGTTAGGTTTCTCTTATTTCCATGAATCAATCTAAAGGAAAACACACTCGAAAATAAAAATAAGGAAAAATAAGGTTTTAGATCCTACCTTTACTTCTACACATATGAAAAAGAAAATAGAAAATCAATTAGAGACAACTAGACTTTGGAGCAACCCCACCATAGTGGATGCGTGGCTCTCCACTCACATCTTACTGTATTCTCTTGACCCTCTAGTTGCCCTCAATATCACTTAAAAACCATAAAAAAACCAAACCATTAATTACTGTTTACAACTCCCCGAAAACGACACCAAAAATTTTAGGGCAATTATAGTAATGATATATCACGACAAATTAAATTATCGACCGGGGAATCGTAATTAGTAGATTTGATTCATTATATGTGCCGATAACAGATAAGTTCCTATGTCTAATGAGTATAACCTAGATAAGAAGCAATCGACACCAATACTCCTGTTTAGTCAATTTATTGTCTTAAATTGCTAACATAAATTATCAATTGGGGTTAGTAATCCGATGAAGTGTGGTGCACTGTATGTGCTTAGTTAACCTTTCTCTTACTTAATTTTTTTGTATTTTATATTTTTTTGGGGCGTTTTTGTTCTTTGATGTCTAAGAATTTTTAATCTAAAACTATGAAAAGATTTAAATGAATCTAATGAATTTTAAGAAGGAAGAAAATGAAGTGTTCCTAAGTTAATCTAATTTCATAAAAATAAACCAAAATCTGTTGGCTAGTTAGGATCTAATTTGGAAAACAGAGCATCTATATTATCTTATCATTAGTCATATTCCATGGATTTAATTCTAAAAATTAATATTGAAATTGAAGTGCTTGTCTTAAGTACAAGTATAAAATGAAAAAAAAACTAATGTACTTCTGGTTACTTCAACATTCAATTATGAGGTATGACCTTCTTGAGATGATGTTAAGTAAATGCTTGCACTTAAACTTTTGATGTCCTAGAACAATAAGCAAATGATATAAAGGAAAACATTTAATGTATATTTAGCTACTTCCAACATTCAATTATGAAGTGTGATATTCTTGAGATGGTGTTAAGTAACTAACTATACCTAATAATCTAGAAAACCAAGTAAAGTATACAGAATATAACTTAGTAATTGCATTCATAAAACATTCAATCATTCATTCTTAAAATATGATTAAATCAATCTCCTTGGAATGATTTTTAGGAATATTAGTGATGCAACTAAGTGAGGATCTGAAAGCAAAATGTGAAAGCATGTAAAACTCACTGTAAACAACTAATGTATATTTGACTTTTTGCAACATTCAATGTGAAGTTTTATGAGATGATGTATAAGAAATGAATTATACCTTAGTTTCTAAGTTCCTAGAAAGCACATAAAACTATGCAGACGAAAACTCAATAACTGTGTAAATTAGACATTCAATCATTTATTTTAGAAACATCTTTTTGAAATGACATTTGAGAACATCCGTTGACACACCTGATTGATAATTCTAATCTAAGAAAATAAATGACAGAACAGTAAGGGAAACTAAATAACTGTGAGCTCTATTGCTTCAAACTTAATTCAATTGGAAAATAGAGAAATTTATCCTATTGAATTTTTTTTATAAAAACAAAGATTACACAATCATTCTAAAACTAATACTAAGAAAACAAATAAACTTTAATATAGAAAAACAAGTAAATCTCACACATTTTAGATGGCCAATCCAAAAGCATGAGGATGGAAAGTTTGAGAAGCTCCAAATGCAAGCCCTCTTCTTTATTCAGAACATGAACATTTCTCCAACTTTTCACATGCTTTGATAGGAGAAAGCTTCCCCTATTTATACAAAAATATGAGAAGTTATCTCATTAATGAGAGTCCATGAATCTCTCCCTATATTTCTAGAATTACAATCAAAATAAGAAATGATAAGACACATGTCTTCTTAGAGTTTCAATATAAATAGGAAATGAGACACATATTCTCATGATCCCATGATTTTCTCCACTCAAATTCGAATTTGGTTTTGGGAGGCCACATAAAGGTCTTTTAGAAGCTTCCTTTTGACCCACACATAGCAACAATCTCATCCCACTTGTTAGGTATAAGCATATGCACATTATTTTCTAATTTTAAACCACAAATTCACTTAAAAATGCTAAGAATTAATAAAGTTTGGAAAAACATAAATGTAACCCAATAGTGGTAATAGTAAGGTAAATATAATGAAATGGAGGTGGAGTGAAGGTGATAATATGGAAATATAAGTGAAAATGTAATGGAAGTGAATGCTAATTTCAAGGCTCAACATACCCCCCAACTGAAGCTATTGCATGTCCTCATGCAATCTATTACATTAATTCTTTTTGATACTTAAGCTTTGGCTTAACTTTGTGTGATATCATTTGATAACTTCATAATTCTGCAAAGTGTTTTACTTGAATTGCAACATGGTTGATTCTCGTGTTACAACCATTTTTTGTTGTTGCATTCAATTTTGATCTTTGATATTTGCATAATGATAATTTGATTATTATTTCAAAGTATATCTTTATTGGATTGCATCATGGTTGGTTATTGTGTGAAAACTATGATTGAGTTTGTATCCAATTATCTTTTAAGTACTTTTGAAAAGCCATTGTATGCTCATAATAATGATGTAATAGTTAATATCTTTTGGAAGTATGTGGGTTTCTGGATGTGATATGAATATGGAAAAATATGAATATGAACGTATTTCCCCACCAACTGATGGTATTGGAAATTTTATGAAATGAGGAAGAGATATTTTTTCCAAAAATTATCATTCTAGCTTTTCAATGAATTGTATGGTAAAAAGTTAGAAAATGACGTACCTTAACTTACCCTTTGAAAATGGATGAGCTGCATGTGTGGTGGCTACAAAATTATGATCATAATTTTTTTCAAGTGGTTGTGCAAGTTATGGAGAAAAGAGTAAAGAAGTATTTTTATTGCTTCTACTAAAACTGTTGAATTTGCTGCGGAATGGTGCTGATTCTGCTATTGTCATTTGATTCTGCAGTTGTCATTTGATTCTATAGTTGCCTTCTGATTTTGCAGTTGCTATATGATTATGCAACTGCCATCTGATTCTGCAGCTATCATTTGATTCTGCAGCTGCCATCTGATTCCGCAACTGCTATCTGATTCTGCAGCTGCCATCTGATTCTGCAACATCACATCTTCTTCATTTTCTCCAAAAAGCTGAAAATGATAGTCTTCATGTCTTCAAAATTCATTGGCACAATTCCTACGATGTGAATAAATGTTCTGATGTCGAACATAACAGGAAATTGTTGACTTAGTGGCCATTAATGGATGCCACTATTCAACACGAGAACTCCCACCATTGATGACAATGAGAGTCAAGGTGCCTAAACACATCTTGCTAGGTACGAATAATTTTGCTGTTGTCGAGTACCTAGAAGATCCGATGAAAAAGAGACATTAGTGTATTCCCATTGTTCATCAGTAATAATACTTGCCATTAAGGCATGCAAGTCTGAAGGTGTTTTTGCAACATCAGGGGAATTTTGAGGTCTAAAATGGGTCTCCTAAGGAAATTATAAAATAATAGTGGAAATAACAAAATAATATTTGATTACATCATCAAATTTTAGCAGGAAAAAAAAAAAAAACTAATTTTTCAACTTGTATTTTGAACTTATCTCCCTAAGGTTTTACTCACATTTTGAGCAAGAATACTCGTTGGATTCAAAATTTAATTACCCATCCAAGGAGTACCCATGTTGCATGCTTTTGAAGTACCTTGCTACACAAAAAATTAGAAATACATGAAAAACATGATTGCAATAACGTTTTTTCATGTATTTCTCATTTTTCGTGTAGCAATGTCCATCAAAAGTATGCAAGATAAGTACTCCTTAGATGAGGAATTAAATTTTGGATCCAACGAGTACTCCCAGTCGAAATTTGAGTAAACCCTTAGGGAGACAAGTTGAAAATACGAGTTGAAAAAATAGTTTTATTATTTTATTATTTTTTAATCTTTTTATTTTTTTACTCCAAAAATGGTGAATCATCCCCCATGGTTGACATTATCATCTTGAATCATATTAGTTCTCATAAAGTTTATTTTGGTTGTACATTTTTCTTAGGAGGCCCATTTTAGACCTCAAAATTCCCCTAATGGGAATTTAGACTCAAAGGACTATGGACTCAATAATTTGCATTGAAGCAATGTTTATTTGTGAAATGAAAAAGATAAGAGTAGAAAAATGGAAATGGAAGATGACAATGGAAAATAATAACGACAATGGGAAATATGCATGTAAGTGAAGTTCTTGCTTTTATTTGTGAAGTAGACAAAAAATAATGGAAAGTGTATGTGAATGAAGGAAAATGAACAAATGACTTTTGCTTGGAAAATAATTGTGGCTTGATTTGAAGTTTTTGGTTGGATTTATAATTCAAAAGGGAGGAAGAGTAATGGTCTTGATGAATATGGACATGTACTTGTTCTTATGTTTCTTATGAGATTGGTCTTTTGAAGACCAATTGTCGTCACAATTTAATCTTCTTGTTGATCATTTAATCATCCTAAACCTGCAAAAAAAGGCTTGGCACTAAAACATAAAACGTGAGTGTGTTAAAAAAGAAGTGATCAATTCCTTTTCGGTACATACGTAAAAGAGTTAATGCCAAATGAAACATATTTTTAAGGAAATTGAAAGCATTATATTCAGTCCAATTCATGATTTCAATAACAAGTCTTTTTAAGAGATGACCATGAAAAATAAATCAACTCCCTGTTGTCGAATGACTTCATGCACTGTGATCAGTAAAACGATTGGCATCACAAAGATTTGCTGTGTCCTGCAAGTTAAAACTTTATAGAAAAATACGCAGCAACAATATTAATGCCAAATGTTCAAAAATCATCTAAATAATTTTCCAATTGTTCTACAAACCATTCTTAAAAAGAAATTATTAATAAATAAAATGATTTTTATTTTATTTTTTCTTTATTAAAAAAAGAAATATTATATATATATATATATATATATTTGTTTTTTTTTTTGGAATTATTTTTATTTTAAAATTTTTTCTTAATAAAGATTTTTTTTAAAATTTATTTATTTATTATTATTATTATTATTTTTATATATTTGTTTTAATGAAATAAAGCACGGATGAAATAATCGTCTTTATGAATATTTTTGAAACAAGTTCGTGGCAATGCTTGCTTCATGCAAGATGAAAATAAAAAGCTTGAAACTTCTAAAGTCAACTTTCTGACTATGAAGGAGATGGTGTCACCATAGATGAATTCTGCCACATTCTCCTACACATCAGAAAAATCAGATTCTTGGAAAATATTTTTCAAAATCGGAACTCATCAAACCGTAACTGTCTGAATTAAAAAATAAACATTTTTCTTTCACACACACTACAAATTAAGGCTTCGAAGACCCCATAAATTCTCCCAATATGTTGCGAAATCCTCAAAACCATTTCTGGGTTATCTAATTTCCCATGTTTCGAGAAAAACCCGTCTTTTCTTTTTTAAAGATTTCACCTGGTTTTCTCAGAAACAATGTTTTAAAATCACGTGTTTAGACTGCTGCGTTTTCCGTGAAGCTCCGGCAACAAAAATCAATTGTTGTGGTTGGATTTTTGATTTGCAAGTTTTGCTCAAAGAAATTGGCCATTGTGTTACGAATTTGATCCAACAAAAGTATTACATTCAAACTCGCCCACCAAATTCTACATATTATATTTTTAATTGTAAACACAAAGGGTTATGTAGTGAAATTTGTGGTTTTGGTTTTTTTTTTTTTTAAATTTTGCAAGTTGTTGGCTTAAAGAGTTGCATGACTAAGCTGCTTCAATGCCGTGTAGAGAGGTTTGGAGGCCTACCTGAGCCGTGGCATGAGTGGCCTTTGTAGATTGGAGATTCATTGGCTCGAAGGCCTGCGCATATGCATGGGCCTCCTTTGACCATGGGCCAAATGTTTGGTTGTTTTATTATGTCAAAATTATTATTATTTTTTTATGTTTTGTTTCTGTTTTTATTATTATTATTATTATTATTATTATTTTTATTTTTTTTAATTGATTTGTTAATAAAATTATATAGGTTATATTTTCAAAAATTAAAAAATATACATATATATTTTATTAAACAAAACAATTTATTGAAATTAAAAATTTTCATCATTTTTTATTTTATTTTAAAGTTTATTGTAAACTTAAATAAAATGAAATGATGAAAACTTCATTTTTTTTTTAAAACTTAAAATTCTCTTTTATTGATCCTCCAAATCACATAAAGCGCAGGAGGACAACATACTTGAGAAATTATTAATTTTTTTTAGATGTAAGAAATAAGGTCTCTTAATTGTGTTTCCCCAGCAACGACGCCAAAATGTTTAGTCAATTTAATGTCTTAAATTGCTAACATAAATTATCGATCGGGGGTTAGTAATCTGATGAAGTGTGCTGCATTGTATGTGCTTAGTTAACCTTTCTCTTACTTCGTTGTTTTGTATTTTATATTTTTTTGGGGGGTTTTTGTTCTTTGATGTCTAAGAATTTTTAATCTAAAACTATGAAAAGATTTAAATGAATCTAATGAATTTTAAAAAAGAAGAAAATGAAGTGTTCCTAAGTTAATCTAATTTTCATAAAAATAAACGAAAATCTGTTGGCTAGTTAAGATCTAATTTGAAAAACAAAACATCTATCTTATCTTATCATTAGCCCTATTCCATGGATTTAATTCTAAGAACTAAGATTGAAATTGAAGTGCTTGTCTTAAGTAGAAGTAGAAAATGAAAACAACCAATGTATTTCTGGTTACTTCAACATTAAATTATGAGGTATGACCTCCTTGAGATGATGTTAAGTAACTGTCTGTACTTAAACTTCTGATGTCCTAGAACAAGAAGTAAATGATGTAAAGGAAAACATTTAATGTATATTTAGCTACTTCCAACATTTAATTATGAAGTGTGATCTTTTTGAGATGATGTTAAGTAACTAATTATACCTAATGATCTAGAAAACCAAGTAAAGTATGCAGAAGGTAACTCAGTAATTGCATTCATAAAAAATTCAATCATTCATTCTTAAAATATGATTAAATAAATCACCTTGGAATGATCTTTAGGAATATTAGTGATGCAACTAAGTGAGGATCTGAAAGCAAAATGTGAAAGCATGTAAAACTCACTGTAGACAACTAATGTATATTTGACTTTCTGCAACATTCAATGTGAAGTATTATGAGATGTTGCATAAGAAATCAATTATGCCTTAGTTTCTAAGTTCCTAGAAAGAAAATAAAACTGTGCAGAGGAAAACTCAATAACTGTGTGAATTAGACATTCAATCATTTATTTTAAAAACATCTTTTTGAAATGACATTTGAGAACATCCGTTGATACAATTGATTGATAATTCTAATCTAAGAAAATAAATGACAGAACAATAAGGGAAATTAGATAATTGTGAGCTCTCTTGCTTCAAACTTAATTCAATTGGAAAATAGATAAATGTATCCTATTGAAATGTTTTTAGAAAAGAAAATATTACACAATCATTCTAAAACTAATACTAAGAAAGCAAATAAAATTTAATCTAGAAAAGGAAGTAAATCTCACACATTTTAGATGGTCAATCCAAAAGCATAAGGATGGAAAGTTTGAGAAACTCCAAATGCAAGCTCTCTTATTTATTCAGAACATGAGCATTTCTACAAATTTTCACATGCTTTGATAGGAGAACACTTTCCCTATTTATACAAAAAATATGAGAAGTTACCTCATTAATGAGAGTCTATGAATCTCTCCCCATATCTCTAGAGTTACAATCAAAATAGGAAATGATAAGGCACATGTCTTCTTAGAGTTTCAATACAAATAGGAAATGAGACACATATCTTCATGATCGCATAATCTTCTCCACTCAAATTCGAATTTGGTTTTGGGAGGCCACATAAAAGTATTTTAGAAGCTTCCTTTTGACCTACACATGGCAACAATATCATCCCACTTGTTAGGTATAAGAATATGCACATTAATTTCTAATTTTTAACCACAAATTCACTTAAAAATGTCAAGAATTAATAAAGTTTGGAAAAACATAAATGTAACCCAATAGTGGTAATGGTAAGGTAAATGTAATGAAATAGAGGTGGAGTGAAAGTGATAATATGGAAATATAAGCAAAAATGTAATGGAAGTGAATGAAAATTTGAAGGCCCAACAAGTCCATTTTACAAATTTCAATCTAACTTCCCCACACAACTTAAAGATGATAAAGAAAAACTCATAAATATAATCTCAGCAAGCATGTGATCTAAGATTTCTTGCTCAAGTAACGAGTCTATCCATTTATAGGTTTGTGAAATGAAAATATGGATTCAACTCTGTTTTCCTGTAGCAACTGGTTCCAATCACTGAACTAAAATCAACTCACTACACTCAAATATCAAGTAAAACAACCATTAATAATTTAACTAGTTCTGAAGAAAGCTATGCATTCTTATACAAAAAATGTTAGGTATAGAAAGAGTCATCACTTAACAACAAATGAAGATGAATGGTGAGATCTCTTATCTTAAATTTTCCCATTCTTCAAAATATAAAACAAAAATCAAGCATACATCCTGAGAAATAACGTTTGCATTCATAAAAATAACGAATCTTTATTAAAAAACTAACAGCTCTAGACGTATATCACACACTGTCAAATAGATTAATCACATAGAACATAACTGAAATCACATTAAATTCTTTGAAGTTGAATTATAACACTAGTCACTCTTCACACTCAAACCAAGCTATATTCAAAATAATTATAATAAAAACTTTACCTTGATGGCTTCAGTGGGCCCTTGCCGAGATAAAAAGGAAAGATGAGAGTACTACAAAAATAAAGACTCCATTGAAAAAACAGACTTATCATTGCTGCTCATATCATTGATTTCATAAAAAGGTTTACAAAGCTATTTTCTCAGTTAAATCTCCAGCATAAAAGTACTATCTAAATCTATGTCTCGTCCCCTAACATCTATCGGCCTTCTCTTATAAAGGAATGGCCATTACATACAAATATTAAAGATATTTTCAAATGATCATAAAATATTGCAATTCGCTTTCTTTCACATATTTTGCTTCATCCTCTTGACACACAGTGCATGAGGATGAAGCGTATCTTGATTTTCCAAAAAAATAGTGATGCCTTGACCATCAGTCCATTGATCTCATCGGAAGTAGTTCACTCGAACCATCGAAGCTGAAAATTCGGGTCTGATACAAGATGAATAGGGTCAGTACAAGATGAACGTAGGTACCAGACGAGCAAAGGTACTGGATGAACGTAGGTATCGGATTAATGCGGGTACCAGATGAGCAGGGTTGGTACCAAATGGTCAACATTGGTATCGGATGAACAAGAATACAGGTAATGGACGAGTAACGTTGGTACCATATGGATAATACTAGTGACAGATGAGCAAGAACAAGGTCTTATAATCTATTTGAGTCAATCCAAATAATTATAGAATATAAAGAATCAATTATTCTATTTCTACTAACAAGAAATCATAAAAATCATGCTTTGAATATAAATTACCTCATAGGTACATAAGGATGCTAAAAGTTATGTTCTTGAAGAAGATAGGAAAGTGGTGAATATGTTTGAGGTAAAACTGGTAAAAAACAGAGGACAATATAGGGTATGATAGGCATAAAAAAGGAGACGCAACACACATGATTTGTTTTGGAATGGAAAACTGGATTTTTGGCAAGATTTATGGAAAATTGGTTTTCGATGAATAAATGTGTGGCTTTTGCTTGAGGAATGCTTAAATCCTGTAAAACTCTGCTCAACCAAACAATTTCACATGTTTCTTCCCATGCTGATATATATTCTGCTTCTACCGAAGACGTGGCCATTGTAGCTTGCTTTTTGCAACTCCAAGAAACTAGAATCACTATATTTTTACCTTGTTGGCGCACATATAAAGTATCATCAAATTCATTTCGCTTAAATCCAAACTTGTGAAGGTAATCATCTATTTTTGCATACTAAGCTCGTGGAGCTTGTTTTAATCCTTAGAAAGCATTGATCAATTTGCATACATTGTGTTCCTACCCTTCAATCTCAAAACCTAGAGGTTGAGTCATATATATTTCTTCCTACAAGTCCCCATGGAAGAAGGCACTTTCAACATCCATTTGATGTACTTTCCATCCTTTTTTAGCTGCTAATGCAAGTGTTAATCTAATGGTGTTCCATTTTGTTGTAGGTACAAATGTTTCATCATAGTCGATTCCTTCTTGATGTGAAAAACCCTTAGCAAGAAGCCTTTCCTTGTACTTGTCAATGTCTCTGTCTGGCTTATACTTAATTATGTAAACCCATTTGCATCCGATGGGTTTCACATTGTTAGTACAATCAATAATTTCCCAAGTATTGTTTTTCATCACTTCCTTGTATTCTTCAACCATTGCCTTTTTCCATTCTATATGTTTTATTGCCTCTTTGTACATGGAGGGATCAGTAAAATCATTTTTTATTAAGGAATAATTTCCTTCATTTCTTTGTGAACTTCGTGTTCCTATTTTGTTTTTTTTCATCTAGCCTAACATCCTTCAAAAGTTGAATGACCCATTTTGGAAATTGATGCTCATTTGTTTGTGGATCTGAATAATCACCATCATTATAAAGTGGATTGATATAAACATATGTTCTTCGATCATCTGAAGGTTTACGGTGTGGAGAGTCACTATCAGATGAACTTCTGCTAGGAGATTTAGATCAACTTTGAGAATATTCAGATGATTTAGATGAAGTAGGTGAGTTGGATGAATCCATTTTTGATGAAGACAATTCAATATCATACCAATGTTGTGTACTTGGTTGATTTTGCATTCTGCTTTTCTTTTTATCTCCCTTAGTTTCCAATTTTTGTATAAGAATTTCTATTTTTGTGGAAATTTTGTTTTCTATTTCATCAAATATAACATCCTTGTTGACAATAAACTTTCCATTGGACAAAAGACAGTATCATTTCTTTTCATTCGAATACCCATTCAATGTACACTTCAAACTTCAAGAATCAAGCTTAGTTCACTTTTCTTTTGGAACTAATACATTACACATCGAACCAAAAACTCTAAGATGTTTGACTTGAGCTTTGAAACCAAACCATGATTCATATGGTGTAATTCCATCCAAATAAGCAGTAGGAGACCTATTCCTTAGGTAGATTGTTATATGTATTGCTTCTTCCCAGTATAAAGGACTTAAATTTTTAAAATTTAGCATAGATATTTCCATCCCTAACAAGGTGTGACACATTCTCTCTGCTACTCCATTTTTCTGTGGAGTGTAGAAATTTGTAATTTGTCTTTTGATACCATTGTCCCTGCAATCAATTTGGAATTCATTGGAAGTGAATTTCCCTCCATTGTCTGTCTTGAGAGTGTTAATTTTCTCTCTAACTTCATTCTTAACTAGTTGGAGAAAAGTATCAAACTTTTAAATGTTTCTGACTTTTGTTTGAAAAAATAAACCCAAGTCATTCTACTAAAATCATCAATGAAGAGTAAAAATTATCTACAACCTCCTAGAGAAGTCTGTAGAGGTCCACAAATGTCACTGCGAACCAATTGAAAAATATTCTTTGCATGCCATGAACTTGTTGGAAAAGTCTCTTGAATTTTTTTTTTCCCGTAAATGTAAGCTTCACATCTTGTATTTTCTTTCTTGAAAGTTGGAATTCCTTTAACCATTCCCTACTTTTGAATTTGAGAGAGACTTTCAAAGTTTAAATGCCCACATCTAACATGCCACAACCTTATTGGTGAAATATATGTACTTGTTGTTCCTGGAAAATCATAGTTCCGTGGAATTATTGTTCCTTTCATCCTTAAAATTTTTCCATCTTCATATCTTGTCATGACTGACTTCATATTTTGTTTGATGGAATTGATTTTTACTAAGCCATCCTCCACAACAACCTGATGTCCCACTTGTTGAATCGTGACTAATGACAACAAATTATTCTTGAAAGTTGGTACATACAAAACATTTGAAATTAGTTTTTCTCCAATGCCAGGAAGATAAAATTTTACTACACCTTTTCCACAAGGATTGTGCCTTGTACCATTGACAAGAAAAATTGAATTGAGATGGAATTGTTGAAAATTCCAAAAGAAGTCACGTATAAAAGTCTTATGTTGTGTTTCCCCTGAATATAAAATCCAAGCATCTTCATAATCACTTTTAAGATATGTGGAGACATGTAATGTTATTGGTTCTGAAATTTGAAGGGTAGTAAAGACATATTTTGAGCCATCATCTTCTTGATCATGAACAAATTGTACCAAGTGTTGTTGAAACTTCGAAATTTTTTCAATAAAAGTTCGACAATCTTCAGCATAATGACCAAATTTGTTATATCTTATACAAAAAACTTGATTGAAATCTTTGCCTTTGCCTTGACTTTGTCCTCTGCCTCTACTTTTTCCCTCTGCCGTGACTTTTTCCTCTTCCTTGATTGTTGCCTATGCCTTAACTATTGCCTCTACCTTGAATGTTGCCTCTGCTAGAAATTTTTCCTCTGTTGAAGTTGTTCCCTCTTCCTTGACTTCTACCATGACCTTTTCCTCTATGTGCTCCTTGATTTTGATTGTTGTGATCTATTCCTCTACCTCTATAACTTTCAGTTGAAGATTTACTAATGCTAGCTTTTGTAAAGAGGACATCTTCCCAAATCCGTTTCTTCTTTCCCACAGTTTTGTCATGTTGAGCTAGCATTTCACTTAAATCATCAAATTTTAACTTTTCTAGCTTTCCAATTACTTGTAAAGTTTCCAATAAATGTGTATATGAAGAAGGAAAACCAAAAATCAAAACAATATTTATGAAGCTATAATCCACTGCTTGAAATCTAGGTTTTAATATTTCTTGCTTACTGTTCTTAAGTCTAGAAATGTATTCAAGTACATATTCCCATTCTGTCAATCTCCGTTGAAGCAACTTCAATTGAAGATCAAGTTTTTTAGATTTAGGTTGTGTATCAAATAAATATTTAAACGTTATTTAGGTAGACCATACATCATAATCATTTTATGTGAACATACATCTCATCATTATCTAAAGATTTAATTAATGCTAATGCTTTGGAATTTTTGATATTCCATTTAGCTATTGAGTCTACATATGTATGCTTCTTTGGTTTAACATCACCATCACATATATCTTGCCAAAGTTCATTGTAAATTAAAGTGCTTTCTATGTGCCTTTTCCATATCTTGTAATTCTTTGAGCCTTCAAGTTTTTCAGACTCAGTTACCAGCTTGGACATTGTAAAAGTAGATGTATGCACTCATATGGATCATGTACCACAAAAAGAAGATGGAGAACACAAAAAACAAAATGCTACAACAAAAAATGATCTATCAGGGCTTTGCCTTGACCCTCGTATAGTCATTTGAGGAGAAAAGTGTCTGAGCTTTGCACTTGGCTCTAGTCAACTTCTCTGAAATTTTACAATGAAACTTTCAAATTTTGACTTTTTACAATGCTCTTGCAATTTGACTTCTTTGACTCTAGCTAGTTAACTTTTTAGACCCCCCCTCGAAGTAAAGACATTACTTCAAGTTACAATTTTATCACTCCAAAAACAAAAAATAAACTACACCTTATTACTCCAAATTTACAAAAAATTACACCTTATTACTCCAAATACTACAAAACCCAAAAAAATAAACTATTCACTCAAACAAAATATTAAAAGGTATACTTACTCCAAAATATACAAATTTCAAAATAAAAAAACATATCTTCTCTCTCCAATAATAAACTTTACCTAAACTTTATTTTAAATGGGTGAAAAGGGAATATGGATAATTACGCAACTCTCCAAAGCATGGCACATGACTCAATAATTTTAACATGTCTCCTCAATGTGATTTAAATTCGGAGTTCAACAAATTTCCAACATAATATGTTAAAACTTAAACACATATTTCTAATGTATATTACATTCAATTCTACAATCTCCTCTTGTACGAGTCAGAAAAATACAACGCTTCACACTACACAGGTCGCAAAACAAATTTCCACAGGTTTCATGCTCCAATTCGCAGTTTCATCATAACACACCAATGGACCAATGATTCAACGCAGGAGATTCACGTCTTAACTCTTCTCCAACTCACAAGATTTCGTGCTCAAGGATTTATGGTGGGTCAACAAGAAACCACATAGAAACTAGTTACCAGTTGTCACTAAGCATGAAAAAGGCACAGGAAACTAGTTACCAGTTATCACTAATAAAAATTATCATTGCGTGCATCACATGGAGTGTATCATTGCGTGCACTATGTGTATCACTGCGTGCAATGCATGTATCACTGTGTGTATCAATGCATGCATCACTTAGAGTCTATCACTAAATTCACTGCGTGTATCACTGCATGCATCACTGCATGCATCACTTAGAGTGTATCATTGCGTGTATCACTTAAAATTTGTGTTGCTTTTGTTTGTGGTTGTTTGTGCAGGCGAATGGCATGGGCCGAGGGACTAATAGATATGAGTGCACAGAGTCCAACATGATATGGATTTTATGCAGGAACGCAACAGAATACAGATATAACCATATATACAGAGATGCAATGGAAATAATGCTTCATTTTATTAATAAAAGAATGACTGTAATAAGCTTACAAACATAATGGAAACAAGCTAGGGTGCTGGTAGCGTATCTCTGAGAAGAGATGCAGCGTACGCAAGCCTCTGAACTGTGTTACATTGAGGCTCGCAGGCCTATTACAGAAATAATGGAAATATATGAGCTAGGGTACTGGCAGCGTATCCCTGAGAAGAGATGTGGCGGCTACCAACCCTTGAACTGTGTTACAATGCAAACATGATAGAGATGTGGCGAGCTAGGGAACTGGTCGCGCTTACCTCTGAGAAGAGATTGTCGGCTCCCAACCCCCTGAACTGTCTTACAATGAGGCTCGAGGGCCTATTTATTGTTGAGAAACAATGTAGAATCCGAAACGTCCAAAACCCTAACCGTAGGAGATGAAGCATCAAAACTGTGGGCCCCGTTTGGGTAATTGGTGGTTCAATTTCCCGGGGACGTAACTTTGGCATCCAATCTCTGTTTGACGTGCTCAATAGCTCGTTAGAAATATCTGTCCGAGGAGTACAACTTTTGAACGAGCAACATCGGTCCATGGACCCATGTTGCTCTTCGTTTTCCCAAAAAACATCGTTTAGGGCCTCAAAATGGCTCCGGAAGTTTAAGACCCGAAAAACTGCTAAAAATAGTAAGTTGTGCCGAAACTTACAAAATGAAATAACTGATGGTGGGGGTTCAAATGGACTTGATGGGTGGCCACCAATATCCACCTCGATTATTAATGCCCCAAAACGGCTCCGGGTGTGCAGGACCCAAAAACCTGCTATAAATAGTAAGCTGTGCTGAAGCTGAAAAACTGAAGGAATTGATGCTGCGGGTCCAAATGGAATAGGTGGGAGGCCACTGATATCCACCTGGATCATTCCTCCCTCCTTAGAAAGCAATGGTCTCCATTGCATTAATTTCCTCCATGGGGGGGGGGAATTTTTTGTTGAACTTGGTGTTGGATTTGTCCAGGATGTCGCGGACCTGTTGGCAGACGTGCTGGATGTAGGTGTGCCACCGGTGGGCAGCCATTGAAGGATCTGAAAGGAAAAATTGTCCATCATCGCGTTCCTCTGTTTCTCGAGGGCATCCTCGAGCAAGATTTTGACAGGATCTCCTGCTCCCTCGTCTTTCTTTCCTTCCGCCATGGGGGGTCGTCGGGGTTGCGAGGTTGAACTCCTTATACCCTGGCCGCGTTGGGGACATGAAGAGAAAAACAGAGAAAGAGCAGACCCGCTCTGAAACCACTGATCCGGATTTTATGCAGGAACGCAAAAAAATACAGATATAACCATAGATACAGAGATGCAATGGAAATAATGCTTCATTTTATTAATAAAATAATGACTGCAATAAGCTTACAAACATAATGGAAACAAGCTAGGGCGCTGGTAGCGTATCTCTGAGAAGAGATGCAGCGTACACAGGCCTATGAACTGTGTTACATTGAGGCTCGCAGGCCTATTATAGAAATAATGGAAATATATGAGCTAGGGTACTGGCAGCGTATCCCTGAGAAGAGATGTGGCGGCTACCAGCCCCTGAGCTGTGTTACAATGCAGACATGATAGAGATGTGGCGAGCTAGGGAACTGGTCGCACTTACCTCTGAGAAGAGATGTGTCGGCTCCCAACCCCCTGAACTGTCTTACAATGAGGCTCAAGGGCCTATTTATTGTTGAGAAACAATGTAGAATCCGAAACATCCAAAACCCTAACCGTAGGAGATGAAGCGTCAAAACTGTGGGCCCCGTTTGGGTAAATTGGTGGTTCAACTTCCCGGGGACGTAACTTTGGCATCCAATCTCCGTTTGACGCGCTCAATAGCTCGTTAGAAAGATCTGTCCGAGGAGTACAAATTTTGAACAAGCAACATCGGTCCATGGACCCATGTTGCTCTTTGTTTTCCAAAAAAACGTCGTTTAGGGCCTCAAAACGGCTCTGGAAGTTTAAGACCCGAAAAACTGCTAAAAATAGTAAGTTGTGCCGAAACTTACAAACTGAAATAACTAATGGTGGGGGTTCAAATGGACTCGATGGGTGGCCACCAATATCCACCTGGATTATTAATGCCCCAAAACGGTTCCGGGTGTGCAGGACCCGAAAACCTGCTATAAATAGTAAGCTGTGCTGAAGCTGAAAAACTAAAAGAATTGATGCTGCGGGTCCAAATGGAATAGGTGGGAGGCCACTGATATCCACCTGGATCATTCCTCCCTCCTTAGGAAGAAATGGTCTCCATTGTGTTAATTTCCTCCATGGGGGGGGGGGGGGAATTTTTTGCTGAACTTGGTGTTGGATTTGTCCAGGATGTCGCAGACCTGTTGGCAGACGTGCTGGATGTAGGTGTGCCACCGGTGGGCAGCCATTGAAGGATCTGAAAAGAAAAATTGTCCATCATCGCGTTCCTCTATTTCTCGAGGGCATCCTCGAGCAAGATTTTGACAGGATCTCCTGCTCCCTCGTCTTTCTTTCCTTCCGCCATGGGGGGTCGTCGGGGTTGCGAGGTTGAACTCCTTATACCCTGGCTGCGTTGGGGACATGAAGAGAAAAACAGAGAAAGAGAAAACCCGCTCTGAAACCACTGATCTGGATTTTATGCAGGAACGCATCAGAATACAGATATAACCATAGATATAGAGATGCAACAGAAATAATGCTTCATTTTATTAATAAAAGAATGACTGCAATAAGCTTACAAACATAATGGAAACAAGCTAGGGCGCTGGTAGCGTATCTTTGAGAAGAGATGCAGCGTACGCAGGCCTCTGAACTGTGTTACATTGAGGCTCGCAGGCCTATTACAGAAATAATGGAAATATATGAGCTAGGGTACTGGCAGCGTATCCCTGAGAAGAGATGTGGCGGCTACCAGCCCCTGAACTGTGTTACAATGCAGACATGATAGAGATGTGGCGAGCTAGGGAGCTGGTCGCGCTTACCTCTGAGAAGAGATGTGTCGGCTCCTAACCCCCTGAACTATCTTACAATGAGGCTCGAGGGCCTATTTATTGTTGAGAAACAATGTAGAATCTGAAACGTCCAAAACCCTAACCGTAGGAGATGAAGCGTCAAAACTGTGGGCCTCGTTTGGGTAAATTGGTGGTTCAACTTCCCGGGGACGTAACTTTGGCATCCAATCTCCGTTTGACACGATCAATAGCTCGTTAGAAAGATCTGTCCGAGGAGTACAACTTTTGAATGAGAAACATTGGTCCACGGACCCATGTTGCTCTTTGTTTTCCCAAAAAACGTCATTTAGGGCCTCAAAACGGCTCCAGAAGTTTAAGACCCGAAAAACTGCTAAAAATAGTAAGTTGTGCCGAAACTTACAAATTGAAATAACTGATGGTGGGGGTTCAAATGGAATCGATGGGTGGTCACCAATATCCACCTAGATTATTAATGCCCCAAAATGGCTCCGGGTGTGCAGGACCCGAAAACCTGCTATAAATAGTAAGCTGTGCTGAAGCTGAAAAAATGAAAGAATTGATGCTGCAGGTCCAAGTGGAATAGGTGGGAGGCCACTAATATCCACCTGGATCACAACAGAAGGCCACTGTGGCTTGAGCGACATTGCATGGAATATCACGAAACTTGTAGAGAAACCATTTTTAGAATGTGTGGATGTCACAATGAAAAATTAGTGTGACAACTGCGATGTAAAGGGCGTGATTTTAGGTCTACTGAGTGAGGGCGCCAATGCTCAAATCCATTCTAACACTGATAAGCGACTTGTGGCCGAGGTCGAAAGGAAGTCAAGATGCTTAAATAAAATTATAAGTCAAATAATCTATGGATCCAAAACTTATATTCAACAATATATCTTTTAAAAAATTCAATTTTATTTTCCTTAATAAAATTGGGAATTTTTCATACCATTCAACCACTGAACAATTTGATGGATCTTTCCAAGAGCCTGCAGAGTTGGAATATCCTCTTCACACCATATGCATCATTGAAGCTCTGATACCACAATAATAGTATAAGTGTCCTTAGACACACCAATTTTATTAATAATGAAAAGAAAATTACATAAAATTTGCAAGAGCTTATATACGATCACTCAACACTCTTGCAAGAGAAGAGATCAAGCTTTAAATAAGCTAGTGTACTAAACTAATTTTGTTATGGATCACTTATTTCAGTTACAAGTGCCCATTTACATTTAATGCTCTTATAACAATACTCCTAACTATTTTCCTAAATTAGTTCCTAATATTCGACACCTTTCTAGATGTCATATCTCTTACAACAAATAGTTATTCTAAAATGTCTCCAATATTTAATTAAATATTCTAGATAATTGAATATTATACTCTAAATAGTTAAACTATAGTTTATGTATTTTGGATCATCTAAGATAGCTATTTCTATTTAAGTGACTGCTTACATTTTTGTGACATACCATGCTTGTTCCACATTGGTTGTTCCACACAACGATGTCTGTGGAGCTTCCTTTGCAAATGTTATATTTGGACACATTTTCTGCACACATGCTTTGGGTTAGTCTTCACAAGAGTCAGTAGCTATTTTAGTAAACAATTGACATATACAAAATTATTGATAATGTTTTAATTGCAAATTATGCTTATTCTCGTATTTTCAAATATTTATTTGTAATATTATTGCTAATACTTTAATTAGATAATTCATATCAGTGGTCAATTGAGTAAAATTTGTGTGCAAAACCACTTCTTTCAAGTTTCCACTGTGCGGATAATGGCATTGTTTATGCACACATGATTGATAATATTTTAATTGTAAATAATGTATATGTTTCTATTTTTTAATATGTTTCAAATTAGGCATGCGTGCGAAAGTGCAGAGGAAGTCCATTGTGGAGAGGAGGCTTTCAATGTGTTAATTGTCACATAGTCCCTATCTCTACAACTATTTTAATGGATTCTCTTTGCATAAAACTTTTCACGGTGTGGAATATATTCTCAAAATAAACAATGCCTATTGGTCATCCTACGTTTTCATTAAAGGATTTTTTGTGCTTATATTATTGATAATATATTAATTGTAAATAATACATGTGTTCGAAATTTCGAATATGTTTTAAATTAGACATATGTGCGGAAATGCAGAGGAACTCTGTTATGTAGAGGAAGCTTTCAATGTGTGGATCGACTCACTTAGCACTAAAGGTTTTTATTGCTAATATTTTAGTATTAAATAATACATATTTTCTCAATAACATTGTCTATGCCTTGATTATTATTTAATTGATTATACATTTTTGCATTAAAATTACATACTTTATGCTTATATTATTAATAATATTTTAATCAAACAATGCATATGTTCGTGTTTTTAAATATGTTTCAGATAAGGCATATGTGTGGAAGTGCCGAGAAAGCTTTCAATGTACGGATTGCTGCACTTGACACTAAATGCTTTTACTGCTAATATTTTAGTATTAAGCAATGCATATTTGTTATTCGCAATAAGATTGGAGCAAGTGCTACACTTATATGATATTGTTGCTAATATTTTAGAGATGAATAATTAAGTGGGGTCTGCATTTGGTCCACATTTATGTTTCAACCCATGCTTGTTCAACACAACTTCCTCCGCACATGCTTTATCTGGACACGTAAACGAAGTTATTTCTAATATTTTAATTGTACCTAATTATTATTTTCGAATATTTCAAATATCAATTTGCTTAGGCTCTTGTGTGAAAGTGATCTTTGTGCGGATTTCCACACTTTGCACTAATTTCTAATATTATTGGTCATATTTTAGTTATAAATAATGCATATTAGTAGTCAATTGAGTAAAAAGTAGGTCATCCTGTAATCTCACAAGAATAAAGTCACCTTCGTATAACTTCGACCGCACAAACTTTGTACTAAAGACTCTTATTGCTAATATTATTGTTAATAATATAGTTATAGATAATGCATATCAATAGTCAATTGAGTAAAAGTTGTGCACAATGCACACAAAGCTCTATACAAAACCAAATTTCATTGAGCATAAGCTTTGTTTGTGCAGAGAAAGTTCAATGTACATATAAATTTTTTTGTATGGAACTCTGCACTTCACACTAAAAGCTTTTATTTCTAATATTATTGGTAATGTTTAGATATAAATAATGCATATCTTCGTATTCTATTTCTGTTTTATTTTAGTTATAAGTAAAGTATTCATTGTGCGCCATAGTTGCTATTAACAAGTTCAATTTTGTATCATTGAACAAATTCGCAATTGACACTCAAACAATTTAATCAAATATTAACTCAAATGGATTTCAGTTAGTAATAATGTTAATTTTTATTATAATCAATAACGTAGTATGAGATATAAAACAAATTTTCAAAGCATGTGTTCGAATACATATAAAAAATGTTATCATAAAATCTATATAGTTAAGTAGTTTTGAATGCAAAATAGTTCTTGTAGTTCAATTTGTAAATAGCGACTATTTCACAACCTATTTATATTCAAGTCATAGGCATTAAAAACAAATTTTCTCAACAAAATTAGAATGAATTTAATTTAATTTACATCTATGATTTTTTGCATTTATAGTTTTTTAAGTAGGTATTCATTGTGTAGTGTTTTCATAGTGCAAAGAAAACTTGTTGTGTGGAACAAATTTTTTTGTTATAACCTTTGCACAATGAAAGCTTTGTAGAAGGAACTAAATAACACAAAAGTAGAAAACAAAGTTCAATACAAAGGGTTATTTCGCTATAGGCAGAAAGGATGAGTCAGAAACATAAGTAATTAATTATTCCCCAAAATGAAATCTATGTAGATCTAAATACATTGTGTCAGTATTCTATTATTAAGAGATATATGTGTAAGATAGTAAACCATTGTTAATTGTTCAATTTCGTTTAAAGCAAGAATATAATATTGAGTATAATACAAAAAGTTGAAAGCATTTTATAAAAACTTATAGAAAACACTATGTGGAAGAAACTTGTTCTACACAACAAAATTTTTCATTGTAACCTCTACACAATGAGAACTTTGTACAAGGAACTAAATAACACACAATTAGCAAACGAAGCTCAAAAACATCAAAAATCTAACACAAAGAGTTATTTTTCTATAGGAAAAAGTGTGTATTGGAAACATAACTAGTTAATTACTCTACAAAATGAAATTTGTGCAAGTCTGAAGACATTGTGTCAGTATTCTATTATTAAGAGATATATGTGTATATGTCAAACCATCACCAAATGTTAAATTTTGCATAAAGAAAAAACACAACAGTAACTATAATAGAAAACATAAAAGCATATTTTTGTGGAAATTTATAGAAAACAGTATGTCAGAATAAAATGTCAAGAGAGTGGACATAACTCAGGTTTATACGAGATCATATTCAAAACATATTCTTAAAAGAAAAAATTTCTAACTAGAATTGCAATTGTCCATAGAAAACTGTAAAGTAAATGGATTTGTTTAGCGGAAATTGGTGTTTCGCTTCCTTGAATGGCATCTATAGCCACAAAACAACAATTTATAAGATGTATTATGAATCCATGACTCGAAGAAACACGTTGAACATTTTGTTAATTTAGTCCTTGTCGAGGGAAACTGTAACTTCCATTTTCATGTTTTTGGTGAAATTCTCTTTTTCAATTTCCCTCATTTATTCTTGCACGTCGACATTTGAGTCAATGTTATGCTTATTGACCTTGGAAAAAATAATTAGCCATGTGTCAATATCCTCTACATTAAAATCATTGATGTTATCAAACTATACTGCCATTTTCTGTTTTTTCTCTCGCAATCGAGTTTGTAACATGTCGTTTGAAATTAAATCAGAATCTTGCAACATATGCAGAACGTTTAAGCTTGATATAATATCCATTTCCCTGAAATAGGAATTATCTCTCCTTTTGGATAGTTCGCTATAAATAAAATTGTTATTATTAAGTGTGGTGATCCTTTCTGCCCATCCAACATTCAATTGCTTCACTCGTTCAACATTTGGTAGTTGTTGGTTTTTCTTTTTAAAATCAAAGAGTAGTCTTAGTCTGCACTTAAAAGTATCCAAATCATTGTCAACAAATTCCTTTTCTTCTGTAAGATTACTGTTAACCAAGTCTATAAATATCATCATTTTCTCTTGCAAACGCGTTAAATCGAAAACTACTTGCCAAGCATCATCAATAATATCTAATATTTGACATATGTTCTCAAGGATATGTGTCTTGATTGCATTAAGCAAATTCACAGCCTTGTCAAATGTTTTCAGTGTTGCAGCAACAAAAATTGACTACTAATGGAGTCATTAACGAAGGAACTGGATTTGCAATGTCTTGTAGTTATTTTAATTTCCTTTTCAACATGTGATTTTTTGCAAGAACATTGGTAACACTTTGAGTAATTGCATCATTGCTAGATTGTTGCAATACCATGATCCCCATCGTATCAACACTAGACATATCAATATCCAAGTGTTCTTGATCAATAATATTTTTCTTTTTCAACTCTCGTTTTTTTGTTGGTCTTGTCAAAATTTTCATTATGCAATGTAACAGGACGTTCTTGAAAATAATGTCGTTTTATGCAATTTTCTCCATTATTTTCCTATTCTCTACTAAACGAGCAACAACCTAGTTAGGTTTTTCATTGCTATCACTTTCTACGTATATAATCTGTTGAATGATTTCTCTAATTATGACACTTTTGAACTTGGTTGTTTGAACTATATAAGTTTGGTCTAGAAAGAATTTACAAAAATTATCTTGCTCATCTCAACGAATTTCCTAGTAACTAATAAACAGTTTTCCAGAACCAAAGTTTTTTCTCTTTCATAGATTCATGGATGACATTGCACTAATAACATGTGTGGAAGGTGAAGATTGTTGTACAAGATTTATGGATTTATTTTTTTGTCTTGCCTCAAATATTATTTGAGTGTCCATTGTCGATACTTGATACTTGATTTTATGCAAATTTAAAAAACTATGTGTTGTGTAAACATATTTGGAATTAGAAAAAGATTTAGAGACATTATCTTATTACAGATTATGGCATGTAAAAATTGCATTGTATCTTTGTTTGCATGCAATTTAGGTTATTAGGGCAAATAAAATGAAAATAGGAGAGGCAAAAGAGAAAGCAATAGTGAATTGATAAGAGGCAATGACTACTGCATATGTTGAAAATTTCACTAGAGTTCCTATGTTCATAAAGTACGTAATGATAAAATACGAATCCATAAACAATTTTGCAGAAAAAGAAATATGTTGTAAAAAAAATTGCGAAAGAACCTGAGTAATTGAGAAAATGAACTATTGAATACTGTTAAATCCACCGAGAAGTGAGACAAGGAAAGTATTTTCTAGTGCAAATGTCTATGTTTATCTTATTTTCCATTGGCAGATTTAAATATCGTTTGGTTGATTGTATAAGTGTAAATTTGTAATTTGCTGTTGTAGTCACAATTACCATTTGTTGTTATTCTTTGAGTATAAACTACGATATACGACACTCTTAATAAATAGCAATTGAAAATATCAAATCCAATGTTTACAACAAGTAATGGAAATAAGTATCGATATTGCAAAACCATCTTCTCTGCTTACTATGTATTCTGGCCTTGATTTAATATCATTGAAATATGTGTCACACAAACACGAATTTGGGATACAATATAAGGTGATTATCTATCTGTACTACGTTCTGAGAGGTTTTGTGGTGCATTTTTCGACTTAAATTTTCCAAAATTTATCAACGATTTTTTAGTGTTACGGGAAAAGCTACCCTAAGGTCTAGGTTGAGGGACCTAATAGAGTGGATGGCATATCATTACAAGAAGCACTCTAATTATCAGTTTTAATGCTTGAACTAGAAAATTGAGGATAGACGACCTTACCCGTTTATCCTACGTTTTGGGTCGATCCTGCAGGGTGCAAACCCTCTGCTACTCCTCGTGCTTCAACACCTGCAAATCAATCAAGACAAAGCACACAAAATAGTTTCACATCATATATTTCCTAGATGTCAGCATGTTAGCATATATAATCTCATAAAAATAACGTGAAATAAACCATTACAAGATCATTCAACATGTATAGGAGACATATAACACAAAGACATCAGGAACAAGATAGAGCTTCTTTTATTGATAATATGTAAAGAGAAAGTGGAGAAATCACCTGAGATCTTCCACGGCTCCAAGAAAAGCCATCCTCTAGATCTGTCCAGCCCTAGCCTCACAAAGCTTCTTCCATAAAGGGTGCACAAAGGATGTCACATAAAGTGGGGGTGAACATCACAAGGAAATAAGGATTTCCTGAACTTGGGAGGTGAAGGAGGCATAGGGAAATATCAAGCTTGATCAGGGCTATAAAAATCTATAATATCAATAAAATTCTCTCTCTCCTCCTTTAGGCCATTCCCTTGAGGTGTATTTATATTTCCTCAAATTAGTTTTTTTTTCAGTTGGGGAAAAGTTAGGCCACAGGTTGGGGTAGTTAAGTTACAATAAAAGCCCATAAAACCCTCCTCATTAATAGGAAATTTATATATTTTTTAATATTTTAAATAATATATGCGGGTCAGCTATGGATGGACCCGCATTTGCATGCGGAAAAAACTAGGCATAGTCGCGTATGGATTTTAAAGTATTGTTTTTTAAGAAGTGTGATCAAGTCTGAATGGAAGGGCTGCCCAAGGCCAATGCATAAGTCATCAAGTATACAGAGGTGATGAATGATGCTATAACAGTCTAGTAGGGTTTCCTTATTAGATGGTTTCTCAAGTTGTAACCAAGTCCTATTAGATCCCGATGACCAGGATAAAACAACTTTCACTACTCCATGGGGGACCTTCATGTATGTGAAGATGACCTTTGGGTTAACGAATTATGGGACCACAATCCAAAGAGAAATGGATATTTCTTTTGTAGATGAGATTGGTTTTTTTATTGTGATTTATCTAGATGACATTACTGTCTATTCCAAAATTGATGAGGAACATTCGGTACATCTGAGAAGAGTGTTTGAAAAGTGTAGAAGGTTTGGTATCTCATTAAATCCTAAGAAAACAATTTTTGGCCTTGAAGAAGGAAGGATTATTGGTCATATTATCTTAAATGATGGTATTAGGATTGATCCCAATAGAATTGAAGCCATATTAAAAATCAGTCACCCTAGAAACATTAAGGAGATTCAATCTTTTATTGGCAAGATTAACTTCCTAAGGAGATTCATTGCTAACCTTGCAGAAATTATTAGAAATATAACAAATATGTTGAAAAAAGATTAAAAAATTAGATGGATTGAGGCTAGACAATCCTTTGATTTAGTTAAACAAGCATTGACAAAAGCACCAGTGTTTATTAGTCCATATTTTACTAAAGATTTCATTATCTTCTCTTTTGCTTCTGAACACACTGTTGCAACTGTCTTGTTGCAAAAAAATGATGAAGGATTTGAACAACCCATTGCATTTTTTAGCAAGGCTTTAAGAGATGCATCTTTGAAATATAATATTATGGAAAAACATGCCTTTGCATTGATTAAAGCAATTAAAGACTTTAGAGTATATATATTGCATTCCCATATTATTGCTTATGTACCTAATTTAGTGGTCAAGTATATTTTAACACAGAATGGACCTGATGGTAAACAAAGAAAATGGATTGTTGTCATTATTGAGTATGACTTAGAAATCAAACCCAACAAGTTGATCAAAGGACAAGGATTGAGAAAATTGATGGTAGAGTCAAATTTCCATGCATTGGACATCAACTTTATTGCTGCACTAGATGATCAAGAGGAATAGGCGACTCCACATATTGATGAAGAATTTCTGAACTCACCCTGGTATGCAGACTTGTTATATGTTTTATTCAATTTAAATGCTCCTCCTGGTCTAACAAAAACAAAGGAAATATTTCTAAAGTTAAAAGAAGTTAAGTTTTGCATCATAGAAAATGTTTTATATTGGAAATATATTGGTGGTATTTTACTTAAGTGCTTGTTAAAGGATGATGCCAAAAGAACCATGCAGGAGTTCCATGAAGGTGATTGCAGTGGACATCTCTATTGGAAAACCATTGCCCTGTTTTTACTGGCCTAAACTTTTCCCTGATATTCATAAGAAAGTAACTTCATGCCATAAATGCCAGATATTTGAAGGAAAAAGAAAGATTTTACCCCTTCCATTAAAGCCTATATTAGTTGAAAGCCCTTTCCAACAGTGGGGGCTAGATTTCAATGGTGAAATTCATCCTCCTTCCTCTGCCCAAAATAAGTGGATTCTCGCAACCACTAATTACTTTACTAAGTGGATAGAATCCACTCCTTCCATATCTGCCACTGGTGCTGTCATCTTTAAATTCCTTGAAACCAATATCCTGTCTAGATTTGGCTATCCTAGAAAAATTATTACTAATAATGAAGCAACCTTTAAATCTAAGAAAATGGTTGAGTTCTGCAATAAATACCACATTAATTTCGGACATTCAACAACTTATTACCCTCAGGGTAATGGGTTGGCTGAATCTTCAAATAAGAGCTTGGTAAATATCATTAAAAAGTTTTTAGAGGACAACAAGAAGTCTTGGCACAACAAGATGGTTAATGCACTTTGGGTTGACAAAATTACTAAAAAGAAGTCAATTTGCGTGTCACCATACCAATTGGTCTATGGAATGGATGCTCTTTTTCCAACCTCTATAGGAATTCCAGCCATGAAGATAATTCAAGAATTACAGGTTGAGCCAAATGACACATAAAGAAAAATCAATCAGAATATTCAGTTGCAACAGTCAAGGGAGGAAGTCTACAAGAAAACCCAAGTAATTTAGGAAAATGTCAAAAATATTTTTGACAGAAGGACTAAAGTTGATGACTTCAACGTTGGAGACAATTTTTTAAGGTGGTATTCCAAGAGAGAAGACAAAGGTAAACATGGGAAATTTTATAACCTTTAGAAAGGGCCATACATCATTTATGCTTTCAGAGGACACAATGCATTATTCCTCAAGGACATGGATGGAGCTGAATTACTTGGTGGTCCTGTCAATGGCAGGATGCTAAAGAACTACTTTTCTGAGCTTAAATATTTTTCTTACATAATTGTAAATGTCATAATCTATATTGTTTTGATTGGGTAACTTATTGATTGAAGTTAAAGCCTGCAGAGGAGGCCCTAAGCTTTAATTGATAAGATACCATAAGTACTTCAACAACAAAAGAAATCATATGCATACATTACAGACATAGGATACTCAAGGCTATTGATCATATGTTCTTGACACTTCACATGGAGAAAAGGCATCCCTAGCTAGAGCCACTGTTAGGGTCCTATATTTTATAGGATCTCAAGGTGATTAAGTATTTTGTATTTGTAATCTTACATTGTAAATAATTCTCAATATGTAGATGATTTCCAAAAAAATTGTATATAAAAGAAAATCAAAAGAGGGTATGTCAAAAAATGAATACAGAGAAAAAGACAAAAAGAAATAAAGTTGAAAATAATAAAAGAGAATAAGAACCCCACAAAAGAAAAAATAGAATAATACTAAAAGTGCTGCAAATTCGAATGCCACTACCGATAGATTAGTTTTATTTATGTCATAATTAAATAAGATTGTGTACAAATTATCTTAAAATGCCACAATGACTATATTTTTGTTCAAATCATACAACTTAATCATGATTGAACAATTGTGAATTTATGTTAATTAGGTTAGTGAATAAAGATTTGCCAAACAATTTATTATTGGAAAATCAGTAGTTAGGTACAAAATAAAATTGATTCAACTATTTAATCTGAATCAATAGGATAAATAAGTAATAGAGTAGGTTAAATGTTTTATAAAAAAAAGTGATGTGGGTTTGCTAGCTTAAATGCACCCTAAGAAAAGAAGAAAAAATGTTAGTTTAGCAAAAGAAATGAAATTAAATGGGTAAGTAGAAATTATTTTGGAAGCCTTGAAAATAATTAAATTGCTAATCCTAAGTTTTGGTTTTCAAAGGTATTTAAGCATATGAAGAGAAAAAGGGGTAAAATGATGTTATCCTAAGTCTAAATATTCGGGCGCATAAATATAAACCTTGGCATATAATTATATATCCTAAAGTTTCTGCCTTAATTTAACCCTCCCGCTACTCAAAAAATCCATCACATCACGTCAATTTAAACTCCGCACATCTGTCCACCCATCGTCTTTTCCGCCCTCAATCTGACGGTCCTTATTTGTTTTCACCCCCCCTCTCCATCCGAGCTTTATTGCCCAGGGGGGGTGGGGGGGGTGTCTGAAAAAAGAAATTTTGGTTTTGGGGCCCACAACAACGTGGCACCTCCTCCACATTTCGCACCCCCCTCCACTCAAACCACTTATCGCCTCATTCCCCCCCCCCCCCGAAAATTGCTTTCTCCCTGTAAAACCAAAACTAATTTCCTATGTATTGTGCGCCAATATTATCATTCCAGCTCGATTATGCCCACTGCGAATTAAGTCTCTTCCCACAAAAAAAAATCCGTTATGCATTTAATTAATAATTGACCATTAATACAACAGATTCGCGCCACAATAAATGGAAACTACCCAATTTTGTATAAAGCCATGCATACTCAACCTATAAACTTTTACCTTGCTTATTTCCCTGCGCGTTGTGCTCTTGTTACATGTTTATAGAACTTCGGTTTAATTTATTAGTTCTTATCAATCCTAGCACTATCACCACTGTGCCTTCTTCGCGAGTCCAAGCCTTAGACAGTCCCAATAACCTGTCCTTTTTTCACTCCTTTCAATTTTCTGAAACAAACTGCATCATACTTCCTAAGAAGAAAATATAGGAGGAACCAGTAAACCCATTGATCCATCCTCCTGTCGATCTAGACCATATCCCTTTAGCCGACAGAGACTACAAAATTCACGAAACCCTGTGTGAATTTGAACTCTTTAAAATGTATTGTTGGCTAAAGGACAAATACATAGAAAATTCAGATGACATTGGACTGTGGGAATCAAATTTACCTCATTATATCTTTCCCCATGCCCACAATGCCCCTGAATTCATCCGAAAATGTCAGGCCTGTTACATAACCAGCCAGATAGCCATAATTTCCCCCACAGGTGAAATTCTGTTTACTATCACTACACAGTCCATTGACCAAATGATGCAGGCCCCTTCTGTAAAAAATGGAACCCCTTTCTCCCAGGAATCCCTCAATTAATTGTATCAGAAGCTGGATTTTGCCAAAAGGGCTAAAACCCTTGAGATTTTCTTAGCTGAAGATACTCAATTGCCTAAAAAGAATCCTCCTTACTCTTCCTCCATTTTCCCTGACAGAGCCAAGCAGATAATCGCTATCATTTCTTATCTCCTTGGATAGTATTCTGACCAGTGGGTAGATGAGCCAATCATAGGTTTCCTTTCCATTTTCTCTATAGATTCAAAACCCTCCATCCTTTTCAATTTTAGCCAATTCCTAGCAGATGCTGTTAATGACCAATTTGTCATATTTCAAACGAAAGAGGTGTTTAAATATGCCTCTATTCTAGTTTATATGTTTTTATATTCCTAGGGAGATAGATTTAAGTTTGTAATGAAAAAATTAGATGATTATGGAAATCAACAGTTAGTCATCTTCTGGACTACTATGGTGATGAAATATTAGAATAAATATTCATACAAACAGTTCATTGAGCTGTTTGTACATCCAACAATGAGCCTTCTTAGTAGTACAACTGAACCAAGAGTTAGTGAGGACATTAGAAGAATTCTGCATCTATCAGATCAAAAAAATACTGATATTTATCACAGAACTACATAGAATTTAGGATTTATGGCTGTGATCTTGCTCCTTAAAAGCTTCCAAAATCCCCACCAATGAGGATTTTTGATTTAGAATACATCAGGAAAATGCTAAATGCTGATGAGGTTCACTTTGTATCAGCAAAGAAAAAGTCACAATTTAGAGTCAAAACATAGATAGGTCCATTTATTTGCAACAACAGATCAGTAGGGGAGGAAGCAAATAGAATTTTGAAGGAAATGAAGTTTAGCCTCAGTTTCACCTGGTCTTATGATCTATTAAGAACCATTTCAAAATTAAGGATAGAAAACAAAACTACTCCTTATATACATACTCACAGGCTAGAAATAGAGAAGTATATGAACCAAATAGAGTGGACTGAAAACACTTTGCAAGAGGCTGAGGAGTAGCTAGTCTCTACTTGTACATCACAGACTCCTATCCCACAGGAGAAAGCAGGAAAACTACTAAGAGAAGATGAGTCACCTTCAGTGAATGAAACTACAATCAAGGAATTTAAGATTATGTACACTAAGAGAACCAAACTCAATCCTAAAGTTAACCCAAGTACAAATTCAGAACATAAGGTTATCATAATCAACAAAGAGACACCTACCTCCTCTCAAGTTGGTGGCCAAACTACTCTCTCTCCTACTAATTCTATAGCTTCACAAGACCAGTAACAAGGCATTCAGATAAGTAAAGTTGTCTCATGAGAAAAAGAGAAGACAATTTTTGATACTTTCAGGGAAATCAAGCCGAAAAATGAAATCCTGAAGAATAGTACATACAGTCAATTTTGGAAGCAAACTTCCAGTTCTCAGAGTAGGTCGCTATTAGTATTCGACTCTAAGAAAGGAAAAATGCAAATGGCCTTTATTGAGGCACATATTTTACAGAATAAGACAACGAAAGATTACAATAAAGATTCATTTGAGTTTGACATCAAAGACATCCATCCCATTGATCAAATGGAGATGCACATGAAAACAGGTGAAATGATTTCATGTACATTTTATAATACAAATATGAGTTTATCTAAATTGCAAGTTTCCTTAGCAAACATTCAGTCACAACTGAAGATGGAGAAAATATCCTCTCTGGCCAGGGATATAAGAATTAAGTCTTTGGAAGACTTAGTGGTCAGAGTTGGATATGATCCTTCCTACATAACAGCTGTAGAGGAGATGATAAAGAAGAAAAATGTTGACATAACAACATTAAGGAAAAAACTAAAACTTTTAGCCACAAAAGACCTTCTCACTAAACATATTGAAGAAACAGAGTCTCAGAAGTTGGACATGATGAAGCTCATCATGGAGAAAAATTCTCAATTGAGACAGATGGAGACAAAAATGGAGAAAATTATCAAGGAGAAGGAGCAGGCTGCAAATATTTCTACAGTTCCTTTGGAGGTTGTACATCTTACAACCATCCCCACAGCTACAACTTCTACAACAAACACAAAAAATGGTGCAGAACAATTTACAAAGGCAGTGGAGAATCTGTCTATCTAGATAGAAGAAATTAAGAAGCTTCAATACCAAGTCAAATTGTTACAGGATCAGAAATCAAGAAGTGAAGTTTCTCATGTAGCTGAAGCATGGAGAGCACATAAACTGATAAAGTGGTTTCAGAAGTCAGCAAGAGAGTCATCTATTGGAAAAAAATTGGGCCAAGTCAAAGAAATAATCTAGACATATATCATTGAATCCATCAATGAAATCTGGCCCTGCATCCATATTATATTTGAACAGAAGGAATTGATTGAGAAAGTAAATGATGCCATCATGACTATCAAGGAAGAGCTTAGAGGTATGCTTGCTACAACCAACAACATCATCAAGTTATTAAACTCCAAGAACATATATGAGTTGGATGACTTGGGAGTGGATGACAAAACATAGACCATTTTAGAAGTAAAGAAGATTCATACTAAGAAGAAGCTGATTTTTCAGCTACAAGAGAAATGTCACAATTTGGAGATTGTAGTGAACAAGTTCTTCAGTAGGATTGAGCCTTTCACACAGAAGGGTATACCTTCTCTGTTTGTAATTAATGATAAGTTGATGACCTGTCAAGACTATGTGAAGGCGCTAAGTGAAATTTCCAGGGACACTGCCCAATTCTCCAACATCAAAGGCACCATGACAGGTAAAGAATTCTTGGAAGCACTGAGCAATGATATTTTCATCCAACATGAGGTAAACCACATATTTTGAAGTGGATGAAATTTACTGAAAGGTAATCAAGTTAACTATACTAGATGAATATCGATGGGATAAAATGTGGGAACTTCAGTAGTAAAGAGTAAATGAGAAAGGTTAGTTGCAACCAACACTACAACCATTGCATACCACAAATAGGTCTACTCAGCAACTGTTTCCTCTAAAACAGTGCCAATGTTCCAAATCACCTCCACCGAGCCTATTTTTTGTCACAATTAGAGTTTTTCATTCAAAATTTTGGCTAATAATACACTGTCTGTTGAGACAACATTGATTGTAATTAGTTTTGTAATATTCAGTATAAATACTTCACTATTTGAAGTATTCTAGGTTGATTTATGAATATATTTTTCCTGTTGCACTATTGTGATTTTCATGTTTTTCGTGAGCATCAATAATACAAGGACTTATTATAGGATTAATGTGGTGTATTCACTGGTGAAGTGCTTCTACTGTAACTGTGTTTTCTAATTTTTTTCCTTTTCTTTGTGTATCAAAAAATCTTAATTGTAAGACATAAAGTGTGATGAATAGGATATGTTAATTGGAACACCTTATTCTGGGTGATTTTACAATTTATATGTTTTCCATTGAAGTCAGATTGAAGAATAATTAATAGCTTTTCAATCTCTACTAAAATTCACTTTTCTTTCATCTCTATAATACATTTAAAATCCTAAAATATCCAGTCAATGCAACTTAGCTTGCCCTGTTATAACTCTTTTAAATATTGATGCAATATCCAGTTTTATATTTTTGACTCCATTGCCAAATGGGAATATAGGAAATTAATCAACCAAATCAATCAAATTGAAACAAACAAACAAGTATAGTGATAACTAACCTAATATTCATTTAAAACAAAGTTAAACTATACAGAGAGATCCCTTTCTGAAGCTAGAAAGGTTATATCCCAAATTCCAAAGTGGTTTTGATGTTCTCCTCTGTGTTTATTCTGCCAATATTTTAAATTACAGAACGGTAACACTTCCAAAATATACTCGAATGTTCGTGGAAGTGCAGTCCATGGTAGTGTTGTCTAATGTTTAATTGTGCTATGAAAGTGTTCCCATATACTTTTCATGCATGCAGCATCATCCAATATGCACAGACATATGTGGAGAATGGTCTGATACACTTACATACATGGATCGGGATATCGCCCCTAGAATGCAATGATGGAAAAAATGATAGCTCTTGTGTTTAAAGACGCTAGAACACATCTCTAGCCTATACCTCTAAACGTTTTTCTTTAATGTTTCAAATTCTCCTTAATATCGATTCAATAAATTTTAAAGTTTATCCTGAATTATGTTTCAGTTTTCAAGGCTCACCACGAATTTCACCTGAATATCCTAAAGATGCAATCTAACATGACAAAATGGAGTTTTAAGTTTCAATGAATGTATATGTATGGGAGGGAAGAAAACAAAGAGTGATGAAACATACAATATGCAACAAACAAAAGTGTTAATTCAATTCCCTTAATTGCACTGTTCCAATTTCCAATTTCACACACAAAACCCTAAATGCAAGGCAAAATGCATGTGATTTTTCTTTTCGATCCACTTAACTTTAAAATGAGATGAAAACTAAGATTTTTGCTCAATCAGTGGCAAAATAAACTATACAAAATTATGAGGATAACATCGATTCTTTCAAGCAATGAATGATCAACCAAAAGTTTGTTAATGATCTAATTGACAAGAACAAAGAAAAATACAAACAAATTATTATCAAAGGCTTAAAAAAGAAAAAGAAAACCAGATGGAGGTTTTTCAAAGACTTAAACACGTAGAACGAAGATCAATTGGAACAAGGCAAATAAGAGAGAAATATACAAAATAATGATTTTTTGCATGAAACAAGGGTCAACGCAGGTACTGAAAGGGCACCAGTGTTGTGAAACACACATGAAGATAAGTATAGGCTGTGCTGCAATGCTCTGTATCCAGGCCAGGGGGAGCATTGATGTAGATCCGGCCAAATTACGACACAAAAAATCAAATCAAGCTCAGAGAAAGGTCTTCCTAGGGTCAATTAAAGTCTGAGTGAGGAAATGAGGGTCAGTTCAAGAGGTGAAACATGTGATTAGGTCAAGGAAACCACTAAGGGAAAAAATGATATCCAATATGGTTTCCCATTTGTTATGCGGGATTTACGATTGCTGACAAAATTATTTCTGCTAGACCTAGTGGACTGGTCTATAAGAATAAAAAGCAAAGAATATAGAGTTTCCCTTATATAAATAAAAAGATGGAAAGAGGCCTACTTGGAATCCATCATAAGCTTTAATATCCTCCAAGCTTATAAGCTCCAATCCTATCTATGATTTCTATAATTAGAGCTTGAACATACAACCAAAGCAAGCCAAGGATCTACAACATCTACGTAGCATGATTCAATCACTCTATTCAATGAATCAACGAGGCATAGAAATACATTAATGTAAACATAACATAACACATATAGGAAAAAAATATACTCTTTGTATTAATAGAAATTAAAGAGAGTTTACAACCAAAGATAGTGTTGATCTTTTAGAGATCTCCCCAAGTTGAATTTTCCTTCCTTGTCATAAAGCACACCTCAATGTCACCCTAATGTATGAAAATGATGACTCTCTTAGATTCAAGGCAACAACATGAGGGCATGATCAATCTCCAAAATGCCACTATGATGTTTTGGATGTAAAAAAATACATATGAGAGTGTGGTAGTTTTGGAATTCTTATCCATTTACCAATCTATGCTTCAGATCCACTTAAGATGGGAGGATGAGCTCAAGGGATAAGAGGTGAAATATCCAAGGTAGGATTAGATAGGATTCGACCCTCTTATCCAAGGTAAATGGTTAAAACAACTCCTATAAGCTTATGGAAGAGGAAGCTTCAAGATTATTTTTAATTTTATTGAATTTCTAGAATCAACGCACCCCCAACAAGGGGAAAGTTGTTGCTAATCAGTGTTGATGAAGAAGGGAGAAACTTACTACTGAAACTAGGTCTTTAAAGGGCCATGGTGCACTAGGGATTAAAAGCACTAATTTGGGGAATTTAGACCCAGAAACAAAGTTATTTGGAAAGGTCATCCTTAGGGATTTGTGTAGGGATGATGACACAATGTTCACGAATGATGATCAATCAGGTTTGCATGACTATTGACCAGATCAAAAAAATGGACTATAACATATTGGAACACTTGGAATGTATTGAATACATAATCCTTGGTATTCATAAAATAAATCCAGGTCTTCCTGGAGAAGTTATCAATAAAAATAACATAATAATTATAACCATAAAGAGAGACTAAAGACATTATACCACATACATAATAATGAACCAAATCAAGTATACTTGTTGCCTTATTGTCACTGCTTGGAAAAGAAGTCTTCGTACTTCCTAAGAGCACACCCTTTTCACACATCCTCATGCTCCACTATGAACTCATGCAATCCCATGACAATCTCTCTAAGAATCCTGAGAGTTCCATGATGTAAATGATCCATCCTCCTATGCGATAGTTCACATAATTATTTGTTATTTTTGTTGTTGTGAATCAAGGAATGGCTAGGCTAAAACATGAGTGCCTTGTACAACTTCCCCTGTTTGATCCTAATCAATTTGGCCAAAGTGATTCTTTACCCCTTAGGGTAAAATAGTACTTGTCCAAATATAAACAGCACCTCAAATCCCCTATCCTCTATGGAAAAAATTGATATCAAGTTCTTTTTCATCCTTGGGACATACAAAACATCCCCCAATTTCATAAATAATTTATACTCCTTCTCAAAAGAAACAATCCCATGCCTAGTTACCCTAATCATGGTGTCATCTCCAATTACCACCTCATGAAAAAATGCATCCTCTCTAAGATCATTAAGATACTCTCTGATGGCAAACATATGGCAGGTGGCTCTAGTATCAATGTAACAAGCATATGAGGAATATGCACTATAAGCAAGGAAAATAATCAAAGAGTCCACCTTCTCAAATCGTGTGGAAAAATCATTCACCTTGGTCGTAGTTGCATAATGATTCTACTTCTTATTTGGGCAAGTCATCGCGTAATATCCCATATTATAACAAGCAAATCATTTATTTTTTTTGATATCCTTCTTCTATTCACCCTTATTCTTGGACCCTATCTTGGGTCCCTTATTGGATTTATTCTTACCCTTGATAGTGAGAGAAACATTCTCCTCACCCTCTCCACGTTGTTGGCTAGTGGAACTTGAGCCAAGTATTCAATCCTCTTGCATGAAATCATCCCAAAGTATTTTCCAGTTAGGAAACTTCTCCCTTGAAACGATTCCACATATAAAGTATTTTGTCCCAATGTTTAGAGAGGCCATTTAAGCCTACTCTACCCATCTCATCACCATCTATCTACTCTCCAAACACCCTTAATTCATCACGAACTTGAGATACTTTGGTGAGGTATGAGGTGATTTTATATGTCTTCAACATCTTGGTGTTCCTAAATTTCTCTCTCGAAAACAATCTTCGGTTCTTATTTTAACTCTAGTACATATTGTAAATAAAATCCCACATCTCCTTTGCATGTGTCTTTCTGGCGACACGAGGAATCACATGGTCTTTGATGGCATCAAGGATAATTCTCTTGGATTTTACATTCTTCTTGTTATAAGCAACCAACAAAAACAAATTTGTAGGAATAACATAGGTTTGATTAAGGATGTCCCATACTTCATTTTCCTCTAGAATAAGATTAACCCTTGCTTTCCAAGGGAAAAAATTACTTTTCCTCTCCAATATGTCCTTAAACCTAAAAAAAATAGCCATGAAAAATACAAAAGAAATCTTCCTCCTTTGATGAAAAAAATTGGGTTCTATTTTCTGACCCACTATTGATTCAATATACCAAGCTCTCATACGATGTTATAAACTGCACTCATAAATTAATCCACAGTTCAAAATTTTTTTGTAGGAATTTTGTCGAACATTTTGTATACACACATGTAATTGTTCCAATAAAATTAATCAAAAATATTGCATATTACTCAGCAGAAAAAACATATGATTTTTATGAACAAAAACACAACAGACAAATACGAACTTGAAATCAACAAACTCTAACAAAAAAAATCATCACCAAAACTCAGGATTTTGGAAAATTGTCCTTGGAAAAACCCTAGATGGAAAAGTGATGCAAGTGGGAGATTTTATTATACTTATAGCTCTCAAAAAATTATTTACAAAAAATAAGTTCAAAATAATTATCAACAACTTATATCAACCAATTTGCAACCCCTTTTTTTTCGAAATTCAAGCAACAAAAGCTCCTCAAATTCTATGTCAAACTCAACCCAAAATTCTATACATTAATACAACCAGCTATAACAAAAATTATAACAAATCCTCAATTTTCATGCCCAAAAAGTAGCTCAAATACGCCTAAAAGCGTGCCAAGCCCATTAAAAAATATTCCTAAATTTTTATGCATAATAAAAAAGACTAAATTGATAGTACAACTTAAATAAATGTGTTGTATGATGTTTTTGTAATTTTATCTTAGGCTGGGACCTCTTCATCAATTTCCATTATATTTTTATTGCTTGGAAAAAATGCTTGACTTCCTTGGAAAGTGTGCCTCTTGTTGTCTTCAACTTCTCCCTAGCTCGAACTCTCCTCTTTTCCTCTTGTGTCTCTCACACAAAATGAAGAATGTACTCTCTTTGGGATTCATACTAGTTAAAAAGGAAAATGGGCGTGTCTCTTAACCTTCCAGCTAACCTCCAAGATCAAAGGTTGAGATTTTATCTTAACCTCTCATGATCCAGTGACTATGTTTTAATATTACATTGAATTCGCTTAAACTGAACTTTATGTCATAACTTTATATCTCATAAAGTCAATTTATTTTCCAAAGCACTATAGGTTATTCTCCCACATTTCTAGCCCCCAACCAATGTGGAAGATAGTTATCCTAACTAACTTTAACAAACATGATGAGGATATGGATAAGGTAGATCAACAACCTCTACTGCATATACCTGGCATGATACCTATCATATGAACTAATATGGTGGATTATATATGCGATCTATCTACTAGGAAGGATGTGGTACATGTTCATGTCCAACAAATCATATAAGATCCAGACTTTTCTGACATATGGGATAATGTTCCTGGTGACATGACATCATTGATGCATCATGTTGTTGGTGCCCTAAACCTCATCTAGAGTGTTATCACTATAATTTTTTTTTCCAAACTTGGACAGTTTGCTTTGTTCCTAGTCATGGTTTTTAGATAGGTGTTAAGTCATTTTAAGTTTTTAGGGGTTAAGTGATAGGGTTAGAGTCTCTTTTTCATTCACATAATAAAATCCAACAACCTTATTTCATACCTTGAGAGTCTCATACCATGTTTAGAGAGTCAAGTTTTTAACCATTTTAATTTTTTTTTGATTAAGCCATGAAACCACATTTTCGTAGAGCAAACAGTGTTAAAAACTGCTTTTGTGCTACGAAAACGCTGCTCTTTTCGTATCGCAAAACCCTGAAATTACATTAGGCGCGCTACGAACTCGCGGATTCGTAGCAAGTCTTGTCAAAGTATCAAATCCATCAAATTCCGTTAATCCTTCATGATTAGGTGTTAGCCAGGAGTCTTTTCTCACACATGCAACCATTCATAGCCATCATGACATTCGTTAGAGGTCATTTATCTTAGTCATTTTCAAATTTGAAAAGGGCTAGTTTTTGGTTTTATTGTCTCCTACAAGAAACACATAATGCATCCCCTTTTCCGAATGGTAAGCTCATGGTAAGCAGAAACCAAAGCTTCTCTCATTCATCAAGCGAGGTTGATTATTACTTTCAAGCAAGGCAGTGTCCCTAATCAAGTGAGGCTGTTGGTTACAGGTTTTCAAGAAGCACACAGGAATTTCAAAGAAAGGATGACAGAGGAAAGAAAGAACCACAGGTTAGGCCATTGTTTAAGGACAAAGCCTGAAAGTATAGAGGCTCTAACCAAGGAAAAATTAGTTGAGGAAGCCTTCAAAAAGACAGGATGTTGGAAATTCTGTGAAAAATTGTGGGGAGGTCATAATCAAGTGACAAAAGAGTTTGCTCTTAATTTCACTAGTTCGAATATTAATGTTGGAGTCTTAAAATTTCCAATTTCTCCTCTGATCATATCTTTAGTGACAAACATTCCAAGGGGAGAAGAAATATGGTTCAAAAACTTTAGGTTTGAGATGGAACCTTGTAAAATATTTCTGAAGCCAGAGTTTGTAGAGACAGACTTAACTAAAGCAGTTCTAAGAAGTTACATCAAGAACACATATGCCAACCTGCTCTTCAACATTCAAAGGTATTTCACCTGTGAGGGAAGATACCATAAGGTGTATTCTTATCATTTCAAAATCTTGTTGCATTTTACTGGAATAATTTCTTTGGATTTTCCTTTCTTCCTGTTTCGAAGTTTAGCTAAGATGGCAGATAAAGTGCAATTGAAGACTCAAGGATGTGAAACTTCACTTTTCCATCATGGTATAGTTAAATTGATAGTTTTACATGAACTTCAGAGGATAAACAAAGAATGGTCTACATTTTTGTTTTTGTGTGGATTTGGGGTGGAAACACAAGAAATAGGTGTAAGCCCTAAGACTAAAGAAAAATCACCATAAGAAATCAGTGACCCTACAGAGACAAGATCAGAAAGATTTGTCAAGTTGAACCCAGAAAGCAAGTGAAAGAGCCAGAGATTAAAACATCAGTGATTATCCAAGAGACCCCTCAACCTGCACAAAAGAGGACAACTAAAGTTAAGGAAACAGTACAGGAACAATCAACCAGCAAATCAACCCAGAAAAGATTGACTAGAAGTCAAATAGAAAAGGAAAGGGGAAAAATAGTGGTTTCAAAAGAAAGTCTAGGTTTAAAGGGTAATTTGAATGATATTTTACAGGCTATTGATATTGAAGAATCTCCTTGAATTCAGGAAGACTTTATAAAATTGGATGAAGGGAAATCTAAGAAGATGAAATCTTCCAAAAAGCTAGATTTTGATGATGAAATTTTAGAGTTTGTGTTCAAGCCCAGAAGGCCTTTAACTAGGCAATCAAAAAAGTTGCAAGAGCTGGATATGGAGTTAGATAAAGCAGGGGAATTTTCCAATGTTTATGAAGAGCCCATAGACCTATCATCATCAATGCTTGAAGGTGACAAAATAGAGTTTTCAACACTCAAAGAGAAAAGAGAAGTTATGAAGAAATTAAAGAAAATTTGAGACTAGATAATCTTGAAATTTCTAAGCTTAAGAAGAAAGCAAGAAGACATGCTGTTGAGAAGACAAAATTCAACAAAATAAGGGCTCTGTGGGAGGTTGAAAGAGTTTCAAAACCTGAAACAGTCAACAGTGAAGCTCAGTACTTTACCTGGACTGTCCCTACAATGAAAGAGGTAATATTTATGGGAGTGATAAATGTTAAATTTAGGGCTACTAATAGGAGACTGAAGAGGCAGATTGAAGATCTTGAAATTCAATTGAAAAAGTCTAAAGGTCAGCTACAACAGAGATAGAACAAGAGCAGTAAGTGACAAATCCTTAATACAGTCTTGTTTTTGGGAAGGACATCACTTTTTGAGGACATTTCAAAGTTGAGTTATTTTTATTGTTAAGGTCTATAGACATCATGGAAATCATTAAAAGGTGAAAATATTCTTAAAGTCTGAGAATTGTGAAAAATCTGTGTAAAAAAGACATACACAGCAGTTTCGTAGTGCGCTACGAAACTGTTATAGGTGCATTTTTGAATATATTTATAAGAATTTTTAGAGGTAAAAACACTTGGTTTCCAAATTTTGTTGCTGGTGGTAGATGGAAAGGGCTCATAGATGAAAGTTCAGGTGTCAAAGAAAAAGAAATTTGATGGTTAAGAGATGTTTACAAAGATATAGATTCTGCGCTACGAAAATAGCTGCTATTTTAGTAGCGCAGCCATATCATCTCTCTTATACTTTTTCAAAGGCTTGATTTTTGTACAGGTGGAAAGGCATGGTTCCATGGAAATGATAACACATGTCACTTATCTCAAAAAGTCAATATTTCCATCAAAAGGGTTCGAAGATCATCAATGAAGGTAAAAGCTAAATTACAGGAAACATGTTCCCTGTTTTGTAGGGCAAATAAGACATGAATCAACATGATTGCATAACAAGATTAGAGGCATCATCAAGGTCGAAGATATGGAGAAAAAACTGTCAGAGATATTATTTAAGTCTTAGATAAGGTTTTTTTAGACATAATAAGGAGTTTTACCCCTATTTGTATTAGGACTTCTAGAAGAGACAATTAATTGTCAGATGTAATTAAGAGTTTGTTTTAGGAGCAGATAGGTGTCAAACTTAGAAATTCGAATTCTCTTCAAGATGGATATAGGAATCCAAGATTGTAATGATGAATCTATAAGAGACATGAAGTCGAATTTCTAAAAGTTGGCAATTTTCATTAACAAGCAAACTATGTTATTGTAGCAGACTGTGTGTTTTCATCTTAATACAGATATTGGCTTTACTACTCAGGATTCAGAAAGAGTTTTTGGTGTTTGATCTTCCTATGGCTTTCCTCATCTACCTATTTGTAGTGGTATGAACATGTGTTACTTATAATTCATTGGAAAATGCTCTAACTTCCTTCATATGTTTGTAAACTGTGTTTTATTCACTGTGTTACTGTTAGTATGAATCCTTTGTCGAAGTGTACGAAAAAGGACCACTTTAGCTACGCATAACTAATAGCCCTAACAACAAAAGTGGCTGCCAATATCTTCAGATCTGCGGTTAGTTAGACAAGAAAGGAGCTGCAAAACACCAGATCTATGCATGAAAAGACATTAAGCAGTAAAAACAAGGGTTTGCTCCATATACCAATAGACAAGACAAGAACATTTTTTGAAAGAATTTTTGTATTAATGGGGCACCTGGGAGGAAAACTAGAAGGAGTATCCAATTCCCCTCAGTGGGATGGGTTCTTGGAAGTCCTCAGCACTTCAGATCTAAGATTTCTCTCTCTTGTTGGTGTAGAAAACCCACACAAAGAATGGAACTAAAAGGGAGCTCACACAGCAAATGGTAGAAAAATGGGACCAAGTGTATAGATCCAGAGTGATCTAATAGGCAACAAAAGGTGAAGAATGGTAGGAAAACCCTCCTATTTATAACAAAATATTGGGTCATTCTAGATCTTGGTGCATGGGTTAACCAGATCTAGATCCACTTTTTATGGAATATTTTATTACATTTGTTGGAGGGAAAAGGTATTTGACTTGGGTCAAATCCCTTAATTTGTCAAAAATAAATAAATAAATGATTTATTTATCTTTTTAAGGAAGCGGTTAGAAGGTAATCAAATAAATAATGATTTATTTAATTATTTAAGGAAGTGGTTGAAAGATAATTAAATAAATAATGATTTATTTAATTATTTGTGGGTGATTTGGTCATATTTAACAAGGAATATTATCTAAATAAGGCTTAAATAATTATTCCTAGAAAATAACAAGATAAATAAAGGTTTATCTAATTAATTTCTTTGATTTTGGGTTAAACATGACTGGGAATAATAATTAAATTATGGTTTAATTAATTATTCCATGAGTAAAATCAAACAAATATAGGTTTTTTAATATTTCCTTTTGGGGTTTCTTGTTTTAACATAGTGAAAGCAATTTTACTTAGGGTAAAATTGGTCTTACATGGTGTACTTGGGTCCATCTAATGATAATAGGTTAGATGACCAAAAAATGGTGTAACAGTTACTGTTGTGATGATACATCTAAAACTCTGAAATGCCCTGACTTCCATGTTAAGCTAATTTTGATGTTTTTTTGAAACATACCTTGACTCCATAGCCCAATAGATGTTTGTTGATCAGTAATTCAACCATTTATACACTTTATATCCAATTTATTCCTAGAGTTAGCCATCTAATCCTTAATTCAAAATCTTAAACCTATTGAGGGAGCCCTCTTAGGTTGAGGATGCTAAGCCTCAACTAAAAGTCTGGTTTGAAATAGTTGCTTAGAGTCTACTTGATCAACAACCTATCAGGGTCAGATTTTGTGATAACATAGAGTTTGAGGAAGGACACCCATCTCGATTCATCTACATCATATTTTGTGGATGGTGTTGCTACTCCACCTCCTACTCTTCTTACAATTGGTCCTCTACCATGTGATTCTCCACCACCTGCTCCTATAATATGCCGATTTTCATCCCATTTTTCTCCTCCATTGCATGATTTTTCACCACTTGGTCCTACACTAGACTGACTGACATCCCCTAAAACTCCTCTATATCATTCTCGACCACCTGATCTTGCATCATATTGACCTACGTCACCTAGAACTCCTCCACATGTATATGTATTTGGGCCATCCATCTATACAACTCCTCCTCCTCCTCTTCATGCATCAAAATCTAGACTATCCACCAAGCCACCACCATCTCCTCCTCCTCCTCCAGATTCCACTAGTCCACCCAATAATTCCTCCCTCCTACACATCTGCTACATATCCCACACTAGGTATTTGTGATTTTTTATATAATATGGTCTCATCAGTTATATCTCCTAATTAATACATATTTAATTGAATGAATTATAATTGTAAAAAATTCTAATTTTTAATGCCATATAATGTTTAACTTTTCTTGGAAGAAATTTGTTTATTATACAATAAGATACAATATGTTGAATAACATGGCTACAAAAATGATCAAATGATTCTACCAACGATTGTGGGATTTGATTAATTATTATCCCCTACCATAACAAGGAGTACAAAACAATTTCTAGTTAAACATCTTTCCTCGATTGAAGAAAAAACAATTCTCCTACATTCTCTAGATTTTTTAATTTTTTTTAAATTAGATTTTTTAAAATATGAATTATTATTTTGTTATTGGTTGAAGTACTTGGTTTGAAAATTTACCCCTACTTGGGACATGATGTTTATTTAAAAAAAATAATATAAAATGAATAAAATTTTTAAAAACATAAATTTTCACATTATCAATTTCATTAAACATTTGGTATTCGATTTTTATTAAAATTTAAAATATTTTATATTTGTACAACATGAAGCAATCTATAAAATTCCAATGTTTGAACACGATTCTTCTGTAGAAAAACAACATGTAATTTATTCATCACAGATGAAAGAAATTACATTTTGCATACAAGTAATTGCATTCTAGAGATACAAATTGAGGGAAGAGAAAAAGCGCTCCAAAAGAGACCGAAAAGGTTGGCTCGAAAATCCTGCGGAATGAAAATAGTTTCACATTTGACAAAACAAAACCATGCAAAAATAGGGACAGGGCAAGGACCCCCAAAAAACCAGACTGTAAATAGTCCCACAATACAAAATAGAGCATTGTGGTTCACATACATTACCCTAGAAGGATAGAAAATATGGGCATAATCCTCCTAAGAAACCTAGAACATAGAGCCTAGAAATGGGTGACTAAATAAAGCAGGCATGAAAATAAGGCCCAAACCAAAAAATTTGCGACACCATCCAAAATTGTAGACATAGGAAGTTGGCGACAAGGGAAAAAAAAATTGTGCAAGGGAGATGGGTGACATAACAAGTAGAGCGATCCAAGAAACACCATGAAACCAGTGGTGGTAAAACCCTGACCAAATACCAATGGAGAAAAAAAAGCACGGAGGTGGCTAAGATCGAACAATACATGGCGCAAACGACGGACTGAATTAAACGGTGATGATAACACAACTTGTAAATGGGATCCTTGACATCAGGCCCAAGTGGAGCAAGAGCCGTCGAAGGCATGAATCGAAGACGAGGAAGCTATAATTCCATCCACCTCTCCCCACTCCCTCAACTCCTTGTACCTACACCAATATATTGTTATAATATTTTGTTATTTTTGTACATGATATATCAACTTTCTCTACAATTATTTTTTTAAACAACTGGCAAGGTCTGTACCTACTAAGAGAAATGGAAGAGTAGAGAGGATAATGGGAGGGAAGAAAGAGGTTAATTATGTAATTTTCATGAGTATTCCTGAAATATATGATTGTCGACTCCTTTTATTGTCTAGAATTCTCCTCTCTAGCAAATTTGCAGAGCTAAAAAAGTTTGGACTATAAGCACTTTGGTGTACTAATTCTTTTTTATTTCCCCCCTTTTAATTATGTGACTTTGGGAAATATCATCAAGGATATTTGCAGGTGGACGTGATAATTGATGAAACAAAATGATTGGTCCAGAGTAGATTGAAGAAATAGTTGAATTTTGCATGAGAGTAAAAACCAAGATAACTAGTTATTTCAACATATGTATGATTAAAAGTCATGTATCTAAATTTAGATGATGATTTAATCTAGGTTGTTGATTGATATGAGATCAAAGGCCATCAATCCATCATACATTTGCATTCAATTTTTTCTTAAGCTTGAATTTTGAGTTATTTATTTATTTATTATTATTAAGCATGAAAAAATGCATCCTCTCTAAGATCATTAAAATACTCTTTGATGCCAGACATATGGCATGTGGCTCTAGTAACAATGTACCAAGCATCTGAGGAATATGCACTAGAAGCAAGGAAAATAATCAAAGAGGTATCCTTCTCAAATGATGTGGAAAAATCATTCACCTTAGTTGTAGTTGCATAATGCTTCTTCTTCTTATTTGGGAAAGTCACTGCATAATGTCCCATATTATGATGAGCAAAGGATTTAATTTTTTTGATATCCTTCTTCTATTCACCCTTATTCTTGGCCCCATTATTGGGTCCCTTATTGGATTTCTTCTTACCCTTGATAGCGAGAGAAACATTCTCCTCACCCTCTCCACGTTGTTGGCTAGTGGAACTTGAGCCAAGTATTCAGTCCTCTTGCATGAAATCATCCCAAAGTATTTTCTAGTTAGGAAACTTCTCCCTTGCAACGATTCCACATATAAATTTGTCCCAATATTTAGAGAGGCCATTTAAGCCTACTCTAACCATCTAATCATCATCTATCTACTCTTCAACAACCCCTATTTCATCATAAACTTGAGATACTTTGGTGAGGTATGAGGTGATTTTATATGTCTTCAACATCTTGGTGTTCCTCAATTTCTCTCTCGACATCAATCTTTGGTTATTATTTGAAATCTAGTACATATTGCAAATAGAATCCCACATCTTCTTTGCTTGTGTCTTTCCAGTGACACAAGGAATTACATGGTATTTTATAGCATCAAGGATAATTCTCTTGGATTTCACATTCTTCTTGTTATAAGCAGCCAAAAAAACCAAATTTGTAGGAATACCATAGGTTTGATTAAGGATGTCCCATAATTTATTTTCCTCTAGAACAAGATTGACCCTTGCTTTCCAAGGCGAGAAAATAATTTTCCCCTCCAACATTTCCTCAAACCTAAAAAAAATAGCCATGAAAAATACAAAAGAAATCTTCTTCCTTTGATGAAAAAAATTGGGTTCTATTTGCTGACCCACTATTGATTCAATAGAAAACTGTGATACCATGTTAGAAAATGCACTCAGAAATTAACCTACAGTTCAGAAATTTCTTGTAGGAATTTTTTCGAACATTTTGTCAACACACATGTAATCGTTCCAATAAAATTAATCAGAAATATTGCATATTACCTAGCGAAACAAAGGTATGATTTTTATGAACAAAAACACAAAATACAAATATGAACTTGAAATAAACAAATTATAGCAAAAAAATTCATCACTAAACTGAGGATTTTGGACAATTGTCCTTGGAAAACTCTAGATGGAAAAGTGGTGCAAGAGGGAGATTTTATTATTATTATAGCTCTCAAAAAATTATTTTCAACAGATAAATTCAAAAGAATTATCAACAACTTATATCAACCAATTTGCAACACCTTTTTTTTTTCAAAATTCATGCAACAAAAGCTCCTCAAATTCAATGTCAAACTCTGCCCAAAATTCTGTTTTGTATAGCCATCTACAACAAAAATTATAACAACTCATCTATTTTCGTGCCTAAAAAGTAGCTCAAATATGCCTATAAAGTGTGCCAATCCCATTAAAAAATATGCCTCAATTTTTGTGCATAATAAAAAAGACTAAATTAATAGTACAAACTAAATAAATGTGTTGTATGATGTTTTTGTACTTTTCTCTCGGGCTGATACCTCTTCATTAATTTCCTTTCCATTTTTATTGCTTGGAAAATGTTGCTTAACTTCCTTGGAAGGTGTGCCTCTTGTTGTCTTCACCTTCTCCCTAGCTCGAACTCTCCTCTTTTCCTCTTGTGTATCTCACACAAAATGAAGAATGTACTCTCTTTGGGATTCATACTAGTTAAAAAGGAAAATGGGTGTGTCTCTTAACCTTCCAGCAAGCCTCCAAGATCAAACGCTGAGCTTTTATAGTAGCCTCTCATGATCTAGTGGCTATGTTTTAATATTACATTGACTTCACTTAAACTGAAATCTATGTCATAAATTTATATCTCATAAATTCAATTTATTTCCCAAAGCACTTTAGGATATTCTCCCACATTGCTAGTCCCAAACCAATGTGGAAGACACTTATCCTAGCTAACTTTAAGAAACATGATGAGGATATGGATAAGGTAGATCAACAACCTCTACTGCATATACCTGACATGCTACCTATGGTATGATATAATATGGTGGATTATATATGCAGTTTATCTGCTAGGAAGGATGTGGTACATGTTCACATCAACCAAATCATATAAGACATGGACTTTTCTGACATATGGGAAAATGTTCTTTGTGACATGACATCATTGATGCATCATGTTGTTGGTGCCCTAAACCTCATATAGAGTTTGAGTAAGGACATCCATCTCGATTCATCTACATCATCCTTTGTGGAAGATGTTGCTACTACACCTCCTACTCTTCTTCCACTTGGTCCTCTACCATGTGATTCTCCACCAATTGCTCCTATACTATACCCATTTTCATCCCATTTTTCTCCTCCATTGCATGGATTTTCACCACTTGGTCCTACACTAGACTGACCAACATCCCCTCAAACTCCTCTATATCATTCTCGACCACCTGATATTGCATATTTACCTACGCCCCCTCGAACTCCTCCACATGTATATGTAGGTTGGCCATCCATCTATCCACCTCCTCCTCGTCCTCTTCATGCGTCAAAATCTAGACTACCCACCCAGCCGCAACCTCCTCCTCCTCCTCTTCCTCTAGATTCCACTAGTCCACCCACTACTTCCTCCCTCCTCCACATATGCTACATATCCCACACTAGGTTTTTTTTATTTTTTATAGAATATGGTATCATAAGGGATATCTCCTAATTAAGACATATTTAATTGAATGAATTATAATTGAAAAACTTCTAATTTTTAATGCAATATAATGTTTAACTTTTATTGAAAGAGAATTGTTTATTATACAAGAAGATACAATATTTTGAATAACATGGCTACAAACTTGATTAAATGATTCTACCAACGATTGTAGGATTTGATTAAAAATTATCCCCTACCATAGCAAGTAGTACAATAAACAATTTCTAGTTAAACATCTTTCCTCGGTTGAAGAAAAAAAAATCTCCTACATTCTCTAGATTCTTTAATTTTTTTAATTTAGATTTTTTAAAATTTGAATTATTATTGTGTTATTGGTTGAAGTACTTGCTTTGAAAATTTACCCCTACTTGGGACATGATGTTTCTTTTAAAAATATAATAAAAAATGAATAAAAATTTTAAAAACACAAATTTGCCACATTACCAATTTCATTAAACATTTGGTATTCGATTTTTATTAAAGTTTAAAATCTTTTATACTTGTACAACATGAAGAAATCTATAAAATCCCAATGTTTGAACATGATTTTTTCCGTAGAAAAACAACATGTAATTTTATTCATCACAGATGAAAGAAATTACATTTTGCATATAAGTAATTGCATTCTAGAGATACAAATCGAGGGAAGAGAAAAAGCCCTCCAAAAGAGACCAAAAAGGTTGGCTTGAAAATCCTGCGCAGATGAAAATAGTTTCACATTTGAAAAAACAAAACCATGAAAAAATAGTGGCAGGGCAAGGACCCCAAAAAAACCAGACTGTAAACAGTCCCACAATACAAATTAGAGCATTGTGGCTCGCATAAATTACCCTAGAAGGATATAAAATATGGGCACAGTCCTCCCAAGAAACCTAGAACATAGAGCCTAGAAATGGGTGAATAAATAAAGCAGGCATGGAAACAAGGCCCAAACTAAAAAAGCCACGATCTCATCCAAAATTGTAGACACTAGAAGTTGGCGACGAGGGAACAATAACAATTCCACAAGGGAGATGGGTGACATAACAAGCAGAGTGATCTAAGAAACACCACAAAAACAGTGATGGAAAAACCCTGACCAACGACCAAAAAAGAACAAAAAGCGTAGAGGCAGCTACGATCGAACAATACATGGCACAAACGAGGGACTGAATCAAACAGTGATAATAAAAAAACTTGTAAATGGGAGCCCTGACATCAGGCCCAAGTGGATAATTAACCATCGAAGGCACGAATCGAGGACGAGGAAGCTAGCATTCCATCTGCCTCACCCCACTCCCTCAACTCCTTAGAGCTACACCAATATATTGTTATAGTATTTGGTTATTTTTGTACCTGATACATCAACTTTCTCTATAATGATTTTTGTTAAACAACTGACAAGGTTTGTACCTACTAAGAGAATTGGAATAGTAGAGAGGAGAATGGGAGAGCAAAAAGAGGTTAATTGTGTAATTTTCATGAGTATTCATGAAACATATGATTGTGGACTCCTTTTATTTTCTAGAATTCTCCTTTCTAGTGAATTTGCAGAGCTAAAAAAGTTTGGAGTATATGCACTTTGGTGTAATTCCTTTTTATTTTCCCCCTTTTAATTATGTGACTTTGGGAAATATCATCAAGGGTAGTTGCAAGTGGACGTGATAATTTATGAAACAAAATGATTGGTCAAGCGTAGATTGAAGAAATAGTTGAATTTTGCATGAGAGAAAAAACCAAGATAACTAGTTATTTCAACACACGTATGATTACAAGTCATGGATCTACATTTAGATGATGATTTAATTTGGGTTGTTGATTGATATGAGATCAATGGCCATCAATCCAAATCCATCATACATCTGCATTCAATTATTTTCTTAAGCTTGAATTCTGAGTTTTTATTTTTTATTTTATTTTATTTATTTTTTCATTCAGGTTTCCACTTCTAAATAGTGGTCCCAAAAACTAACAAAGATGAGTGACGTGGATAGGTGAAAAACCATTTGAATCCATTTTTTAGAAAGTTCTTTTAAGTTTTTTCAAATTTTTAGGATTTCGAATTGAAGGTTCCACAACAACATTTGACATCTAGAAGTATGGAAAACATCCAAATCCAATATATTAAGAATTTATGGATTTTAGAATTTGACCTTCTCGTTCCAACCAAAGCCTTATACACAAAAAGAAGACTTTGTAGAGTAACTTTTTACCATAAAAAAGGTAAATTTTGTCTTTGGTGGTCATTTCTAGCATATAGTAAAAAATTATAGATATCTTGACCTACACTTTTTTTAGTTTCAAATTTATTAGAATTTTTAGATTATGGACATCCATATTCTATTTAGAGACGTGAAACATATTAAAATCTTGCTAAGACAAATCTAAAACATTCAAATTTGATTTAGAGATGGGAAAGAAATTTGGCTTATGTTTAGTAACGAGAAAGGGAAACAAAAGGGAAACTTGTGGTTTAAGCAAAAAATATAGCCATCTAAATTATGTTTAAGATCCTTCACACTACAATTCCATGTCATGACCCCATGTCGACATGTCATATCATCTAAACCTATCCTTCACGCCACATCAACGTCACATTCTAGCAAGCCACATCACTCTCCAAATCACTCACCATTATCCATGCACCTGCACAACTTTGGGATATTCCACATGGGCTTGTGTATTAGTGATGTGGACCAAGTGACAAAGCATCCAAATCTGGATTTTTCAAAAATTCCTGTCTTAAGTTTTTCCAAAATTTTAAATTCCTGAATTGAAGCTTCCACAACAACATTCCACATCTAGAATTCTAGAAATCATATAGATACAATACATCAGGAATTTCCATATTTTAAAGTTCCATCTTCAGGTTCTATCTAAATATTTATAAAGAATAATCATACTCTAAAGAGAAATTTTCCAACTATTGGAAGAAGTAAATTTTTGCTTCAATGCCCATTTTCTAGCATCTAGTAAAAATTCACCAACATCTACATTCATAATTTTGTCAAATTGGTTAGAATTTTTGGATTTCAGATATTCATACTATGTTGAGAGATGTGAAACATATCTGAATTTTATTAAGTGATAGATCCCAGAAATACATATATTTTTTAAGAGATGGGAAAAATATATGGCTTCTATTAAGTGACATATCCGAGATATCTAGCTTATATTTAATAATGGGAAAATACTCGACAAATGACAAAACTGAGAAACAAAAGGGAAATTGTGTGGTTAAAGAAATATATCTATTAGAGTGTGAGTCCCTAAACAATCACAAATTCTGAGACCACCTTGGTATTAGTTGTAAACGTTATCTTCGATGAGTTATTTCCATGATTCATTGATGTTGATACCTAATCTTTGGGGTTAGGAAAATTTATGTAAATATTGCTGTTATACCATTTTTTGGTTATCTAACCTATTATCATTAGATGGACCCAAGTACACCATGTAAGACCAATTTTAACCTAAGTAAAATGGCTTTCACTATGTGAAATAACTTAGTAAAACACCTTTATTAAGTTGTTTATGGTCTAAACAGGAAACCCCAAAAGGAAATAATAAACAAATCTATATTTGTTTATATTTCCTCAAGGAATAATTAGTTAAAAATAAATTTAATTATTATTCCTAGTCATATTTAACCCAAAACAAGGAAATCAATCAAATAAATCCTTATTTATTTGATTATTTCCTAGGAATAAGTTATTCAACTGATCAAGAGCTCAAGTCCAAGCCATGGAAAAAAAACTCAAAATTGAAAATGTTTAAAATTAGTTGAAACCAATATTGTTTCATAGGTCTCGTCTTCCTGATTCCGGCGCCATAAACGGTTCGAAAAACGGACATCGTATGAAGAAGTTATTGCACTTTTAGTGGAGTGGGTCCGGCAGAGCACGGAGGGGCCAGCCCTCCTCCCATGGAACCTCATCATATGACCAGTGTGGGGGCTTAATGATTAAGAGCACTTAAGGAGCCTAATATCAAGTTTAATATTTAATTAAGCTTCAGTTAAGTGGAGTTTAATATGGCGGAGATTCTGGAGGCGCTCCCAAATTTAGGTGGACTTCCACTTTTAGTGGAGTTAACTGGCAGTTGCCCCACATTTAGTGGAGGAAATTGGGGAAAAGTTGTTTTGGTCATAAATATCTCATTAATCAACCTTTTGGAATGATTTTTTTATTTTATTTCATATGTTTTCAGCATTTTTGACTTAATGGCACAGGTTTCAGAGCCATTGGAGCTCATTTTCAGCCTGTTTAGCTTCAGAGAAGCTTTTTGAGCCATTAGGGCCATTTTGGGTTTTGAGTTTGGTTGAGCTGTGGTTAACCTTTTTTGGTGAAACAAAAGTCATTTTCAACTATTTCCTGCATTCCAGAGCCATTGGAACAGGTATTAGCTCTGTTTGAAGACTTTCAGAGGCCGAAAACCTTTAGGAAAGTTTTCAGGGCCACCATGGCCATTTTGGGTTTTGAGTTGTGGTTATCAGTTTGAGGTGAACCAAAGCTCTATTTCAGATAATTTAGACCTTATGAATCCATTGGAAGTGGTTTCAAAGGAATTTGAAGACTTCTACAACCTGAAAAGTTGCAGAGGAGTTCAAAGCACCAGTAGGACATTGATGAAGAAATCACTGTTTATGGTAATCTTTCACTGTTTAGTGAATTTGAAAAGGCATTATTAGCTTTTTCTTGCTTTCTGAATCAGTTTATATATTCGTATTTGTCTATTGAGACACTTATAATCTTGTATTGCATTTGAGAGCTTTTAATACAAGAGGACAAGCCCATTTTGGGAGGCTTGATCCAGGAGATGTAGCCCAAGAATTGGGGTGAACTCCTATATTATATTGCTGTTGTGTTTTGATATTATATTGCTGAATATTGTTGCTGATACCCATGTTAAGTTTCAGCAAAAAAAATTATACTTAAGATACATAAACAGTGAAAAGACATACACCATTTGCAAGCTAAATTTCCGCATAACATCAAGTTTAAAGCAAGATCATTTTAATTAAATCTGAGTGCTTACTTCTATTATTTCTTTAGGCAGAGTCTGTAAGAGGGCCAGGTAGCCTATGGATTCATCCTTTCTTTTAAAGGTGAAATATCCGGTAAATTACCCTACAGTCTATCTCTGTATTAGAAATACGAAGTTCTCACATTTTCAGATTTAAACTTAGAGTATTTTTGCACTCATTTACATAATTGAAAATGGATACCTTGCACCCTTTTCAAGCACCTTCTATTTTTAGATCAGATTGGTATCAAAGCTCGGGTTGAGCATTCCTTATTGTGCAAAAGGTTTTAAAACAATTTAAGAGATTTACTGTTTTATTGGTTGCAAAATGGCTGCTTGAATGAGAAGGGGTCTTTTCTGACATTTGGTTAAAAGCTTGTCATTTGTTTGAAAGCTTTGAGGAATTTTCTTTGGAAGTTACTTTTGGTTGTTTTGACCATTTACATAATGTAAAATTCTTCTACAAGTGAAGTTTCCTCCTTCATGAGATTCTTCAATGATGACATGAAGAATGAGTTCTTTAAGGTGAAGGATATGGTGTAGATTCTCATAAAGGATCAAAGAGAAAGTGTTAAGCTTCATGCACAATTTTTGGCTATGAGGGATGAGAAGGAATAAATTCTCCAAAGGTTTCATGACATGTAGAAACAACTCCTTCAAGCTCAAGAAGCTTTGTCCAAGAACAAGCGTGAGGAAGAGGTTAATCGTTCCAACTTGTCTTCAATTTCCTCCATTGAAAAGTGTGTTGGTTCTTTTGAAAGACATACAAGAGGTATTGGGTCCAAATTGATGTTGAAAATGGGCTATCAAGAAGGCAAAGGTTTGGGCAAGCATGCACAAGGCATTGTTGAGCCTATTTGTGTTGTGGGGCGTCCCAAGAATATTGGTCTTGGCTATGAGCAACTTAATGGCGAAGCTTTGAGCACATGCATTCAAGAATGTGATGCAAATGTAAAGAGAACCTTTGTTCCAAGTTCTCAAATGCATTTATGTCAAAATTGTTCTAAGGATGATTGCCATTGTTTGAAGCCATCATTGCAGAAAGTAGAAGGTAAACATGTCGCTTATGGTGAGCATGAAAATGTAAGCAGTTTTAAAGACAAGAACAGTGATGAAAGTCTGAAAAGGGAAGCTGTCTCCTCTACTAGTTCATCATCTTTCGAACACAAAAAGGATGGACATTCCATGCAGCAAAAGAGATATAATTATTCACATGATAAATTTGGTTATGTTTCAGCAAAGAATAATAATTATGCTTGTTCGAATGAAAGAAAATTTTGTTGCACATTTTGTGGTGGAGTTAACCATGTTGCTTCAAGATGCTGGTTGAAAAAGAAAGCACACAGGAAGCAGAAAAGGCAAAGAGAAATTTCTCAGAAAGTGCTTAAGAGTTGCACATTTTGTCAAAGGAAGGGACATGATGTTTCTCATTGTTGGTCCTTGCATCCAACAAATCGTCCAAAGCACATGCAATTAGATGACAAAAATCTTGGCGTAAGTGGATCTATGGAGTCCATTATCAATGTGGAAATGAAAGATTCAAATGAAGAATTGCGGTTGCAACAAAAGACGCCATGGAGTTGGCTTGGTAGGAAGTGGATTAACTTCTTAATGCAGTAAGTCATACTCATTTTGTACATGCAAATTTCAGTTTGGTATGCATGTATTTCAGTTGAAAAGTTGATGCAAGATTGCATGTAAAAGCAGTTTCAGTTGAAGGAATTTCTTTGTTGTTGCAAAATTTCGCCATGGAGGTGTAAAAGATGAGTATGATACTCATTTATATTGCAACAATGTCTTTTGGTTCAGCTCTTAATCACCCACATGTTTTTAGGATGATGTACTTGTTGGTATTTGAAAAGAAGAGTTGAAGTTGCACATGTACATAGAGGTTGTATGTGTAATTAGCGAACTATATATAGTTCATTGTACATGATACATACACATATGTTTGTCAAGATGTATCTTGTTGTTTATCGACTTGTGTCGATTGTGTCATACATGTTTATCGACTTGTGTCGGTTGTGTGCACACCTTTTTTTACAGATTTTGTGTGTCATTTGTATAGCACATTTCATTGTCAACTGGTTGTTGATGTCGTATGTTGCACAAGATGCCTTTGGTGTCGTTTGGTGCAGAGAACGAAGTGTCAGTGCAAAGCAGTGCAAGATTCCATGAGTTGGAAAGGCATGCAAGAAAAGAGGGCACAAATTTCAGCAAGTGTCATTGCTGGTTTCAGTATGGCAGATTGGTATGGCGAGAAAACTTGGTCGAGATTCGGCGCAAGTACGTGGCTCATTCAGCAAAATTCGCCATGTGAACAGTTGGAAATTCAGGAAAATTTTTGGAGGCTGAAGAGAAGAGGATGTCGTTATTCTCTCATTTTTTGTACTACAGTTCAGTTTTAGAATTTCAGTGAGCTTTTGGGGTCCAAAAGCCTCTCATTTGGGAGGTGTGATCAGGAGCTCAAGTCCAAGCCATGGAAAAAAAACTCAAAATTGAAAATGTTTAAAATTGGTTGAAACCAAGATGGTTTCATAGGTATCGTTTTCCTGATTTTGGTGCCGTAAACGGTTCGAAAAACGGACACCGTATGAAGAAGTTATTGCACTTTTAATGGAGTGGGTTCGGCGGAGCACGGAGGGGCCAGCCCTTCTCCCATGGAACCTCATCATATGATCAGTGTGGGAGCTTAATGATTAAGAGCGCTTAAGGAGCTTAATCTCTAGTTTAATATTTAATTAATCTTCAATTAAGTGGATTTTAATATGGTGGAGATTCTGGAGGTGCTCCCAAATTTAGGTGGACTTCCACTTTTAGTGGAGTTAACTGGCAGTTGCCCCACATTTAGTGGAGGAAATTGGCGCAAAGTTGTTTTGGTCATAAATTTCTCATTACTCAACCTTTTGGAACGAATTTTTTATTTATTTCATATGTTTTCAGCATTTTGGACTTAATGGCACAGGTTTAAGAGCCATTGGAGCTCATTTTCAACCTGTTTAGCTTCGGAGAAGCTTTTTGAGCCACTAGGGCCATTTTGGGTTTTGAGTTTGGTTGAGCTGTGGTTAACCTTTTTTGGTGAACCAAAAATCATTTTCGATTATTTCCTGCATTCCAGAGCCATTGGAATATGTCTTAGCTCTGTTTGAAGACTTTCAGAGGCCGAAAACCTTTAGGAGAGTTTTCAGGGCCACCATGGCCATTTTGGGGTTTGAGTTGTGGTTATCAGTTTGAGGTGAAAAAAAGCTCTATTTTAGATAATTTCGACCTTATGAAGCCATTGGAAGTGGTTTCAAAGGAATTTGAGGACTTCTATAGCTCGAAAAGTTGCAGAGAAGTTCAAAGCACTAACAGGACATTGATGAAGAAATCACTGTTTATGGTAATCTTTCACTGTTTAGTGAATTTGAAAAGGCATTATTAGCTTTTTCCTGCATTTTGAATCAGTTTATATATTCAGATTTGTCTATTGAGACACTTATAATCTTGTATTGCATTTGAGAGATTTTAATACAAGAGGACAAGCCCATTTTGGCAGGCTTGATCCAGGAGATGTAGCCCAAGAGTTGGGGTGAACTCCTATATTATATTGCTATTGTGTTTTGATATTATATTGCTGAATATTTTTGTTGATACCCATGTTAAGTTTCAGCAAAAACAATTACACTTAAGATACATAAACAGTGAAAAGACATACACCATTTGCAAGCTAAATTTCCGCATAACGTCAAGTTTAAAGCAAGATCATTTTAATTAAATCTGAGTGTTTACTTCTATTATTTCTTCAGGAAGAGTCTATAAGAGGGCCAGGTAGCCTCTTGGATTCATCCTTTCTTTGAAAGGTGAAATATCCGGTAAATGCCCCTACAGTCTATCTCTGTATTAGAAATATGAAGTTCTCACATTTTCAGATTTAAACTTAGAGTATTTTTGCACTCATTTACATAATTGAAAATGGATACCTTGCACCCTTTTCAAGTACCTTCCATTTTTAGATCATCAATCCTTGTTTAAATAATATTCCTAGTTAAATTTGACTAAATCTTTTATAAATAATTAAATAAATCATTATTTATTTAATTATATTTCCACCATTTCCTTAAAATAATAAATAAATCCTTTATTGATTTATTATTTATAAATAAAGGATTTGACCCAAGTCAAGAATCCTTTTCCCTCCAATAAATATAATAAAATATTCCTAAAAGGTGGTTCTAGAATTTGGTTAATAATATTTTATTCATGCACCGATTTCTAGAGTACCCTAATATTTTGTTATAAATAGAAGGGTTTTCCCATTCATTTGTGACCTTTCATTTTGCATTAGATCACTCTGGATCTATACTCTTGGTATGACTTTGAGCCATCATTGTCACGTTCTCCATTATTTGCTTTGTGAGCTCCCTTTGAGTTCTATGTTTGTCTGGGTTTTCTACACCAACAAGAGAGAGAAATTTTAGATCTGAAATGCTGAGGACTTTCAAGAACCCATCCCATTGAGGAGAATTTGAAACACCTTTCTTGTTTTCCTCTCAGGTGCCCCTTTAATATAAAAATTCTTTCAAACATATTGTTCTTGTCTTATCTATTGGATGCATGGAGCAACATTTCATTTTTACTGCGTAATGTCTTTTTATGCATAGATCTGGATTTGTGCAACTTTATTTGGATCAACTAACTGTAGATTTTAAGATATTGGCAGCCATAATTGATGTTAGGGCTATTTGTTATGCGTAGCTAAAGTGGTATTTTTTCCGACAAAAGATTCACACTAACAATTGGCGACTCCACACAGGTTTTCTTTTGCGACCGCTATCGTTTTATCTATTCCTGCATATCCAGCTATTTCAGACCCTAGGGTTTCTCTTCAGTTTTTTATTTTTCCCATTTTTATGGTGTTTTTCACCTCTAAAAACCTCAAACATTAAAATTTTTAACTTCCATGTGTTTCTGGCCCTATTGCGCAGGTGACAGACATCGGCCGCAGCTACGACGAAAACTTTTTCTGAAATCTTCCGCCGAGAGACCCGAATTTGCAGGTTGCACTTATCAGCCCAAAACCTGCGACCTAGACTGGAGGACACACTTTTCTGCCTAAAAACTGTGACCTGGACTGAAAATAGGTTAGAACCTGCGACCTGCACTTTTTTCTGCACTTTTCCAGCAATTTTTCTGGGTTTGTCTGAAGCTTCTGTCAGGGTTTTCCAGCCTATGTCTCTGCCCGTTTAGACCTGTTTCTAATCTTTTTTACTCAACTAAGTGGGAATATTTCCCCTAGGGCTTTAGTACCCTCCACTTTTTGTGGAAGATTTTTAGCTGTTCAGACGTCTGAATTTTCAGAGTTTCAGCCTTCTTCTTTTCAGATCTGATACCTCATTTTTAGATCCCTCTAGATCAGCTCTTCTCCCTTTCAAATCACCTCATATAGTTTTGTTTGGGTTTACCTCTAGAGTCACCTCCTTGTCCCTTCTACCTTTAGCTGATTTCCCCCTTTGTTGCAGCAACCTTGCCTCTACCACTTTGCTTTTTTCTGCACCTCTTTTCAGCAAATTTCTCCTTTAGATCCCTATCCCTCTCGACCTTAGATCTATTGGCCTTTGTTTAGTGTGTTTTGATTAGATTTTTTCCCTTTTTTTAGACTAGTTTTGAGAGACCCGCCTTCTTGGGTTAGATCGATGCATTGTTAGCTGTTAATTTTCTGTTATTTCAGTCTTATTTACTGTTCTCTGTAGATTTATTTTCAGTTACACAACACACTTTTTCTTTTACTCTCAAAACGTTTGGGTTTAAAAATTAAAATTAACACACGCCACACACTGACCCTAAGTGAAGAAGAGCCTGGTTAACACCGTCTGGAAAAGACTTTAAAATAAATTGACACTGCACCTCTCTGCCCTTGTTTCGACATTGACCTCACTTGATTTTGCACCTCCCTGCCTTTGTTGGTTATTCTTCTTCCCGTCATCATTGCACCTCCAAGGTGTTTATCCCGGAGACTTCTTGGCCTTCACACTCAGTTTCCGGTTGGTTGAATTACTCTCCCCTGCCGTCGTCGAGTTAGTCCTCCCTTGAGTCCGCACTCCGACTCTTCTTCTGATTGTTCAGGTTCTCCCCCTACTTCTAGTTCTCCCCCTATTACCTTCACCATGTCTAGTTCAAGACCGCTCCCTAGCAACCAGGGTCCTGCACTGGAGTACATTGCCTAAACGGAACCACCGCAGGGAACTACCTCATTGTCCTTTGCTCCCTTATATAGGTAGTCTCGGTCTCACAGATTTCAATCGGTTGATCATAGATCCTATCACAGCCACGATGTTAGTTGGCACCGCTATACCCACGACCAAGCTCCCCTCCGACATTCCCAAGTTCGAAGGCCTTGCTAGTGAAGATCCCTCCAACCATATCCGATATTTCCACATGTGGTGTTCCTCCAACTCCATTACTGATGATTCCATCCATCTTAGATTATTCCAATGCACGCTTACTGGTGAAGCTTCTAAATGGTATGTTGATCAGACTGCCTCTTCCCATACCACTTTTGTGACCATTGCCCAAGCCTTCTTGTCTTATTTCCAGCTCCCTCTTCGATACGACACTAGTACCGAGCTCTTGACTTCTTTCCGTCAATCATCTTCGACCCACCTTTCCGCTGATGTCCAGGAATGGCGGAGAAGAAGGAGCTTATGTCGAGCTCCCACCTTTGAAGATCGGGTCTATATGGACTGGTTCCTTCGCTCTCTCTTACCTTCCATCGGAAAAGATGTTGCATCCCAGTTCCCTCAAACCGAAGAAGCCGCCCTCCAAATAGCCTTGAAATATGACCTCATCTATGCTCAGTCTGGTTATGTTTATACCGTCCTTCCTGACCTCCCCAAACCTGGTGGTGTCAATGCCCCGGGGGCATCTCACTCTGCTGACGGTATCGTTGGAGCTCTTTCACATACCTACGCTCAACCTCCTATGGGCTATGGTTTCCCTCCGGGAGGGGCCAGCACCTCCAGCACTTTCCCCCCTCCAGGTAGCATGTATCCAGGATACGACATGCCTCCTCCTTTTGCCCACCCTCCTGCTTACCTTAATTTTGCCCATCCTAACCCTTATCCTTACCCACAGCCTGGTGTCCCAGCTCCTCCAGCATTTGGAACTCCAACTCCCTTGCCTTCTCAACCCCCGCCACAACAACTACTACCCCCTCCAGGGAAATTATTTGCACAGCAGGGCGCGACTCATCCTCCTTCTTCTCAAAGAAAGTGGAAAGGAAATCAAAATCAATCTGCCCCTGGTAATCGTGGATCCAATCCTCCAAGTATTGATTCTAACACTGCTAACCAGCCACAGGGCCCTCATCCCAAGCCGGACAGGCCTCTTTGCACCAATAAGCCTTGTTCTTGTTGCGGTGTTTATGGTAATTACACTCACGATTGTCCCCTATTACCACAGATGCAGCAGATGTGGGAGTCTCAGGCTACATTGCGGGGAAAACATACCTCCCCTACTGTTCCCCCCAATTCGGCTACTTATCAACCAGCCGTGTTTACCGATCCTTTTCCTCAACAAGGATTTGTGGCTACTCAACCACCTCATGCCCCAGTAACCACTCAACCTTACCCTTCTGGTTCCTCCAATTACCAGATTCTCATGATGACTTCTGACCAACCTCTCACCATTGACCTTAACCTTCAAACTCGGTCTCGTCAGTACCCCACTACTCCCGCTTCGTCTGTCCTCGAGTCACCTTCTTCAAGTCCTACAGAGCCTCTTTCGACACCAAATGGTCCTTTGCAGATCCCTCAACCCAAAGTTGAGGTCCCTATCAAGGTTCCTCAAGGCCCATTACGCCGAAATGCTGCTTCTGGTTGAGCTGCTCATTCGTATAGCACAGTAGATGATTTGGCGCAGTCTCCTGCTACCATTTCAATACTGGAACTCCTCCATTCGTCTCCTTCTCAAAGGAAGGCTCTACTATCTGCCATGGGCGCTGTAGATCCTGCTGATGACCAATTGATTGTTTTCGACGCCCGTTAGTCAGATCATCCTCCCCTTCCTGCTTCCGTCGCTTTCCAAATCCCAGTCAAAATCCAGAACGCTAATGTGTCTTGATGTATTATTGATGAGGGGGCATCTACATGTGTGATGTTTGCTTCGGTTTGGAAACAACTCGAAGCTCCTGAGATGGCCCCTTCCACAATCACCCTCCGTGTGTGGGATGGCCACATCTCCCAGCCCATCGGCCTATTCCGTAATTGTCCTATCACCCTTGCACGCAAGACGGTTTGCGTTGACGTTGAAGTCATCGACGCCCCTCTTGACTATAACATTATTTTGGGGCATAGCTACACCTATGTTATGTCTGCTGTCCCATCTGTGGTCCACCGCAAGATGTTTTTCCCTCACAATGGAAAGATAGTCACCATTGACCAGCTAACATATCATGAGCCACAATATCAGACCTCCCCTGAGTCAACCATCTCTTCTGTAGCCAATAAGAAAACCGTCGATTCCTTGACTAGTGTCTCCCCTGACGTCTACAAAAACTCCTCGTTGCTTGGAACCTTCCCTGGCCTTCCTCCTCCTCCTGTCTCTGATCCTAGCTTGGAAAATGTTTGCATGATGCAATCGTCTCAGGCTGACCTTAAGCAGCCTGCTTTGGCTAGTCAGCAACCTCAACCTCACCCACCTCAAACAGCTCCTAGCCCTTCGCCCTCGCTAGCTAGACTTCTTCCTTCTGAATCTTCTTCTACAGTTAGTCCCCACGGGCCTCTCTACCCTCCTGGGTTGGTTCCACCCGATATGAACCTTGGCACCGTTCCTCCTGGCCATTACCCCGCTGATCAGATACCTTTTCTTACTCCCCCTCCCGGAGTTTATTCGGTCCCCATCTTGGCCGCTCTATCCCTCCCCAACTTGACCTTGGGTATACCCGTCTGGTACCTTAACCCTCCAACCACTACTCCGCCTGGTCACCCCAAACCTTACCTTGCTTTGACATTGGTTCAATCGCTCCCCTTAGCTTCTTCCATTACTACAATGCCCCCAGCACCTCAACATAACCCTTCTCCTGTTGTGACAGCTCCGGAAAAGAAGGGTAAAACTCGCAAGGGGGCATCCAACGACAAGGATACCCCATTGCACCCTTTCCCTCCTCGGCCGCCAAAGCACGCTATCCAGTGTGCCTTGTGCGATGTTGTCGGTCATGCCACCCATACATGTCCTGAGTTACCGCATCTCAAAACCATGGTCAATGAGACGTTTCCAGAATCTGATATCCCTGAGATCTATGTCACTATACCTGATTCAATCCCTAAACTTAAAAATTTACGCACCAATCACCCTTTTTCTTTGTGCGATTTCCATGGCCATTATACCCACCTCTCCCCCCGCCTTGATGAGTATCGTTCCTCTTTATATGCATACCACCAATTCAAAGCCACACATGACCAAATACCTTCTTCACTAACACCAGACGACCGGTCTACCCCAATTAACATTCCCCCTCCTAATATTGAAATGACCGAGTCTTTAGCCACCATTTCTTACCTCTCATCATCATTGCGATCCTTGGCGACCAGCCCCTTAGTGCCTTCCTCCGATGTTTCATCTGACCACCCATCTTCCTACTCTTCTGTCACCCCCATGATGTCGCGCATGTGAGCCTTCCCCCCCACAATCAGGAGTCTCATATCTCTACCTCCTCAGGTGATCCTCTTCCCCCCACTCTTCCCATCTTTCAGTTAGATGAAGACATTATGGAAGCCATGACCGAACCTGATTTTCCATGGGATGATATGCACTATCGTGCATACTTCCTTCCACATCAATCCCATGACCAATATGCTGTCGAATCTAAAGACTTCATTCCTGATAAATTTGATTGGTTTAAAAACCCCATCCCTACACCTGACACTTTCGAAGAAGGTAATATGATCAATATCTCTGCTACCATCAAAATTGACATTTATGTCAAACCAGGAATCAAATAACATATCACCTTGGGTGCCCAATGCACTCTGGAAGAAATCGAAGCCTATACCAAACTCTTCAAATAATTTCGCGATGTTTTCACCTGGTCCTACTCAGAAATGCCCAGACTCGATCCAACCATTGTCGAACACCATATCGACACATGGCCTGATGCCAATCCAATCCGTCAAAAGTTGAGACCCATTCATCCTTCCAGACGTGAAGCCATCAAAGCCAAAATCGATAAGATCAAGCAGGCTGGTTTCATTTATCCCATCGAATACACCACTTGGGTGTCCAACCCAGTCCCTGTCCTCAAAAAACAAGGCACCGTTCGTGTCTGCACTGACTTTTGCGATCTGAACAAAGCTTGTCCCAATGACAACTTCCCCACACCATTTATTGACCAAATCATTGATGAGTGTGTGGGGCACGAGGTTCTATCCTTTATGTATGGATTCTCCGGATACAACAAAATCATTATCCATTGTGCTGATCAACTTAAAGCCACGTTCATTAGTCCGTGGGGAACTTTCGCATACCGAGTCATGCCATTTGGCCTTAAAAATGCCGGTGCCACTTTTCAACGAGCCATGTATTATTTTTTTCATGAATTAGCTCATATAATCCTTGCCTATTTAGATGACCTTACTGCACATTCTAAACATCGGGTGCAACACCTCCATGATCTGCGTACCATTTTCCTTCGATGTCGCAAGTATAATATCCGCCTTAACTTATTGAAATGTGTCTTCTGCGTTCTTGCTGGTCATCTCCTAAGCTTCATAGTGTCTAAGGACGGTATAACACTTGACCCTTTGAAAGTTCAAGCCATTCTTGAACTTCCTATTCCTCGTAAATTAGGCCAGCTACAAAGTCTCCAAGGTAAAGCTAATTTTCTTTGCCGATTTGTTCCTGACTATGCCACTACCGCACATGGGTTCCTTAGAATTCTTCGATCTAACACCCCCTTTGTCTAGGATACCTATGCTCAAGAGTCTTTTGATGCCCTCAAGCATGCTCTCACATCCGCTCCCTTGATCTGCCCTCCTGACTTTGATCGGGACTTCATCCTGTACATCTCTGCCTCCACCTCTTCGATAGCCGGTATCCTTATCCAGGAAGATGATAATGGTATCGAACATGTGATCTATTATGTCAGTAAGAACCTTGCCGGTCCGCCTGTATCCTACTCACATGAAGAAAAATTAGCGCTAGCTGTCATGTTCTCGGTCCAAAAACTGCATCATTACATCCTCATGCGTTCCACCAAGGTTGTGAATAATTCCAAACCCATGGCTTTCCTATTGAGTCGACGAATCCTCAGTGAGAAGTACGCTCGTTGGGTCGTTATCCTTGAAGAATTCGACCTCGAATTTGTCACCCCAAAAAGTAAGAAAGGTTTAGTCCTCGCTGAACTCATTTTTGAATTACCTACCGGTACGTAGGATCCTCCAATTAATGATGCTCTTCCCGATGAACACTCATTTTCCATCACCACCGACGATCCTTGGTATAGTGACATCCTTACTTACTTGTGAACCAAAAAGTTCGCCCTTCATCTTGATCATGATGCTCGACGACGTATCTGACACCAAGCCCCTCACTACCTTATGATCAGTGATGACCTCTATCGTCGCAGAGTAGATACTATCCTTCATCATTGCCTCACACACGCTGAAGCCGAGCAAGTCATAAATGCCTGTCATAGCGGTGCTTGTGGTGGCCACCTCTCCGGTCTTGCTACCACCCAAAAAATCATGCGCGCTGGGTATTTTTGGCCTTCTCTCTTCAGTGATTGCATTGAAGCAGTCAAACACTGTTCCAATTGCCAACATTTCGCCCCTAAGGCACGAGCTCCTCCCGCTCCCATCCATCCCGTCGTCACAGCTGGTCCTTTCTGTAAATGGGCCATCGACTTTATGGATTGTCGAATTCCATCTGCTGGTAACCACAAATATATCATCATGGTGGTTGACGATTTCACAAAATGGGCCGAAGCTATGCCAACATTCAATAATACGACAGCCACCGCAACCCTCTTTTTATTTAACCACGTCATTGCTCGATTCGAGGTTCCAAAACAATTGGTCTCTGACCATGGCCGACATTTTGAAGATGAGATATGGCGTGAGCTATCCTCACTATTGGGTTTTGAGCACCAATATTCATCCTCCTATTATCCCCAATGTAATGGCCAAGTTGAAGCAGTCAACAAAATTCTTAAGACCATGCTTCAACGAACAGTGAATAAGCACAAAACAAATTGGCATCTTATGCTCTTCCCTGCTTTGTGGGCCTATCAAACTTCTGTTAAAACTGCCACCAGTTTCACTCCTTTCCACCTTGTTTTTGGCGAGGAGGCAGTCTTACCAATCGAATGTGAAATTCCTTCCCTTCACTTAGCCGTCGAACTTCTCCCTGACACCCAACCTCTAGAACAATGACTCATCATGCTTGAACGCGCCTCTGAAGACCGTCGTGTTGCATTGCAAACTCTTGAAGCAGCCAAAAAGCACACCAAAGCACAATATGACCGAAAATTCCATCCTCGCACCTTTCATGAAGGTGACCTTGTTCTAGTATATGACCAGGCCCATGATGCCCTCGGTCATGGGAAGTTAGACTCATTATGGCTAGGTCCTTACATCATCAGTAAAGATCTTGGTAAGGGGGCATACCTTTTAGAGGACTTCTAAGGCCACCCCCTTCCTAATCCTCGCAATGCACTCTATCTTAAGAAATATTACCCTTAACATTTCCCTCTCGAAATGCATGTTTTATTTTCTTTTAGATAGCCAGCAACTGTTTGTTTTTCATGATTCGCTACTTCACCAGGACACATGTTGTCCACGAAGGGTCACTTCACCTCTCCTCAAAATCATATTTCCTCACTTACAATACTTTTCCTTGGGGCACCACTTTGCCTCTACTTGTTCTTATTCGTGTCGATTTCTGTCATGAGATACCATCTTGTACTCATGCTTTTATGGTCCCCTTTGGACCTCCCCCCATTTAATCATCATCACAAGTGTTAGTCTGTTAGTTGCTCTACTATTTGCTCTCGTGCCTTAGTTGAGGATCCCTTATTTCCTCACCTAGGACGGATCTCCTTCTATCGACATCAGCTCATTCACTCCAGAAGATAGATCTAGAGGGCGGTGTACCTTGGTTCCAGCTTCTACACTTGTTTGGTGCCTCAGATCAGGCAAAGGGATTTCTCATTACACTTTGACTTGATTGTTTCTCCATTCCAGCTCCTTTCAACATGATCGAGATCTGTACACTTGATGGTCCAGTGATGCAGTAGCAGCTATTGGTGATTTCCGGGTGTGTGTGAGATGTCTCAACCCTCATGAGGGGGTGGCCCTACAGGTAGCCCCCCACATGCCCGGATGACCTCTTCATTCCAGCCTTTGATGCAGCTCCATATATTTGATGATGTCAGCCTTAGCCACTTGCAACGCCTCTTTTATTTGCATGTATCAGTCAGATTTTGCGAGCCCTTCCCGGTTTATAGGGGGCATTTGGGTTGTATTTGTATCTCATGTACTAAGATGTTATTGTATAAGTCCTGGCTGTTATCCTAGGCACAACATGTATGTGGGATTCATTCTTCTATCATTTATCTGGCTCGTGTTTATGCCAGCATGTACTTTATAGTCCGGTTCCTGGTGTACTGGACACACTATTATTTTGTACTTTGTATCGGCAGGCATAGGTATGCCTCCCCCGCCGCCTTTAGCACAGGTACCATCTCATAAAAAGAGACTTGTTGCACTTGTAAGTCTCATCTCCTCAGGGTCTAGTCCTTTAGCACATTAGACTACCTTACATTTCTCTCTCTGACTTCCCTCTTGACATCTGGTGATTGAGTTCTTTCAACGTACTTCGGTCATACGATTTTCTCCTAACACTCGTACGCTGGGGGGAAATATGTTATACCATTTTTTGGTCATCTAACCTATTATCATTAGATGGACCCAAGTACACCATGTAAGACCAATTTTACCCTAAGTAAAATGGCTTTCACTATGTGAAATAACTTAGTAAAACACCTTTATTAAGTTGTTTATGCTCTAAACAGGAAACCCCAAAAGGAAATAATAAACAAATCTATATTTGTTTATATTTCCTCAAGGAATAATTAGTTAAACATCAATTTAATTATTATTCCTAGTCATATTTAACCCAAAACAAGGAAATCAATCAAATAAATCCTTATTTATTTGATTATTTCCTAGGAATAAGTTATTTAATCCTTGTTTAAATAATATTCCTAGTTAAATTTGACTAAATATTTTATAAATAATTAAATAAATAATTATTTATTTAATTATATTTCCACCATTTCCTTAAAATAATAAATAAATCATTTATTTATTTATTATTTATAAATAAAGGATTTGACCCAAGTCAAAAATCCTTTTCCCTCCAATAAATATAATAAAATATTCCTAAAAGGTGGTTCTAGAATTTGGTTAATAATATTTTATTCATGCACCAAGTTCTAGAGTACCCTAATATTTTGTTATAAATAGAAGGGTTTTCCCATTCATTTGTGACCTTTCATTTTGCATTAGATCACTCTGGATCTATACTCTTGGTATGACTTTGAGCCATTATCATTGTCACGTTCTCCATTATTTGCTTTGTGAGCTCCCTTTGAGTTCCATGTTTGTCTGGGTTTTCTACACCAACAAGAGAGAGAAATTTTAGATCTGAAATGCTGAGGACTTTCAAGAACCCATCCCATTGAGGAGAATTGGAAACACCTTTCTTGTTTTCCTCTCAAGTGCCCCTTTAATATAAAAATTCTTTCAAACATATTGTTCTTGTCTTATCTATTGGATGCATGGAGCAACATTTCATTTTTACTTCTTAATGTCTTTTTATGCATAGATCTGGATTTGTGCAGCTTTATTTGGATCAAATAACTGCAGATTTGAAGATATTGACAGGCATAATTGATGTTAGGGCTATTTTTTATGCGTAGCTAAAGTGGTCTTTTTTCCGACAAAAGATTCATACTAACAATTGTAAATAGAAAAATAAAGGAAGTTGGAAGATGAAGAGACATTGGGAGATGAAACTCAATAGTATCCCTTGTTAATTTTTCAAATTGTTCTATGCTAAATCAATTAATTTAGCCCAAATTAATTTTCATTAACAATGCATCCAAATATTAGCAGTACAAATAACCATAAACAATAATTGAAGATAGAACAATGCATGCAGTGACAAAAAATAGAATAACACAACCATAAGAGACAGGGGATTGGTCTAAGGCTAAGGAAAAACCCCACTATGGGGGAACCCCTTCAATTATTCTTCTTTAATAGATCATCATAAAAAGTTTTCAGCAGAGAGTACAATGAGCCCAATACATATATGCAGCAGAAAAAAGTATATCAAATATACAACATAAAAAATACGGATATGATGTATCACCAAAACCAAGTGATCTCAGTTGCCAAGCCCTAGATCTAAATCCAGAATGTATTCAATAACTGTTCTAAAGTGACAGTGACTAAGTGGTGAATGAATGAAGACATTTTGCAAGCAATTTACTGTGATCCAAATCATATATGCCCATAAAATTCCTTAGTCGCGACCTTAACATTGTGCGCCCGTGGCTATAGCATCCCTAACCATGACCTAAGCACTCTCTGCCCGCGGCTGAGGTCTAGATCTGATCTAAATGGAGTATGTTAGTGTTGCTGCGCTAATTACACTTTCAGATTCTAAATTCAATGTTTCATGTCTACTTAAGGGTTCAATTTTTCTTGCAAATTATCAAGTCTCATGAGTTTTTTTCATGTAAATCTAATGAAAAATTTAACATAAAAACAAAGGTTAAACATCAGTAAATAAAGTACATTACATCACCATACAACACATCAACACAGGTATTTGATGAAGGAGTTCACCCCTCTTGGGCTACATCTCCTTGGTCCAGTTTCCATGGCTTGGGCCTATATATTATGCTCAAATTGACAAATTAACCTATTTACAATGATATTTTTCTCTTGAAACCTGCACCAATGAGTCCAGAATACCCAAAAATAGTCATCTAGCCTCCTTTCCCCCCTGAATTGGTTGAAAAATCCAAATTTATGACCATTTACATTTTCTCCACTATTTCAGGCCCTAATTTATCTAACTGGAGCTAAACTGGCAGTTTCCACCAAAATTGGGGGGTCCGCCAAATTAATCATCATTAATTTAAGTGTGGTTAGCACTAATTAAGCGTTGCTTAGCACTAAACCCGCACTTATGCTAATCCCATATCAGGTGCTTAATTAAGTACAAGGTTATGTTTAATTAAATATGGTTTAATTTTTACAACTTCGCATTAGTGCTTAAGCCCGCTGGTGGTCTTTGTGTTGAGGTCTTATGGATCAGGGGCTGGCCCCCACGTCCCTTGCCATACACCATGGTATAATTCAAATAGATGTTGAGTCATAATAATGTTAAGATTTATGGTGTGGCGGAACGGTAAGGTGTGGTGTTGGCTTGTGGGAGGTCACGGGGTTGAACCCCAGCTCCTCTGCTCAACTTTGAACAAAAAATTTGGTCCAACATACAACCATGGGGGGGGGGGCACGTGGTGGCCCTAGGCTGCACCACATGTCCTCACCCAATTGGCTAGATTTCAAACCTTTAAGAATTCGCCAGATAACCAAAATTTCTCAGCCAATACCATGCTACCACTTGGCAGTCCATCATTCAACATAAGAAGATCACAAAATCGACCCTACCCAGTCAGCATGTCACATCAGCAATACAGACTACTGACTGGGCACCTTTCTGTCCTTTTTTTAAAAATATTTCCTATTTAGAAAAGCGAACATAACTCATTTTCGAGAGCATATAGAGTCCATTTTGCGCAAAATGACGTGTGTCAGATTAAGAACAACGAGAACTACGCGGTTGTTAAGGTTTCGAGCGATTCTGAGAACTTTGATTTTTGAGCGTAAAGCTAAGCCCCTGATCATTACTCCCCACTGGAAGCTTTTGGACCCCAAAATATCATATTCATTTGCTAAACAGGTGAGGGTATTATTCCTTTACCTTCCCAATTTCAATCCATTTGGAAGTATTTGTTCCTTTAAGTCCCACTTGAAGATGGTCGACATTTCATCTTGTCGATGTCCTTGTCCTCCTGTCAATTATGGTGTCTTGTTGTAGCTAAACAAAGAAATCTGGAGAAAAATATTCAATAGATGGCAGCTAAACATTCTTTCCTTGATCTTCAATCAAATGAGGCTCATACAATCTCAATTTTCAACATTAACAACTGAATAAATTTGCATATATGAAGGAAAATCAAGCTTGAAGGCATTGTTACCAATCTTTTCCAGAATTTTGAAAGGACCATAACAAATTGGTTTTGGCTTTTTTACCTTCTCCTTGAAGCCTTTCCTTGCTAATTTGAAGCAAAACTTCATCACCAACTTGAAACTTATGATACACCCGATGTTTGTTGTGCCTCACTTTGTACTTGCCTTGAATTTTTTCTAGTTTATCTTGCACTTCTTGATGAATAAATTGAATTTTATCTATGAATTTATTTTCTTTATCTATGTCGCTATGTCCATCGATAGCTACATCTTTCCCAAAGATGAAATCCAATGGCGATTTTGGCAAGTATCCAAGACATGCCTCAAATGTCGATGTTTGAGTAGAGGAATGTTTTTCAAGGTTGTAAGTATGCTGAATGTAATACAACTGTTCATCCCACAACTTAGGATGTTTACTTAGGATGTTTGCTGCAATATCCTCCAAGAAGATGAATGATTTTTCTGTTGACCACCTCGGTTTGACCATATGTTTGTGGATGAAAAGTTGTACTTTTCTTCAACTTAGTGTCCATCAAGTCCCAAAAACTTGACCAAAATCTCCCAACAAATCGAGAATCTCGATCACTTACAATAGATGTAGGCAACCCAAAATGAACCCAAAAATTTTGAAAGAAAATATGAGTTGCTTGTTTAGCTATAACTTGCTTTTTACATGGCATCAAAATAAACATTTTTCTGAACCTATCCACAACTACATACAAATAATCATGACCTCTTTTTGAAAATGGAAGACCTCCTACAAAATCCATAGAAATACTCTCCCTTGGACGTGAAGGAACTGGAAGTGGTGTGTACAATCCTAACTTCCTATTACTAGGTCTACTAACTGCACATAATGAACAACCTTTAATAAAACGTGACACACTTTCAAGCATACGAGGCCAATAAAAATACCTCTGAAGATTTTCCACTATTTTTCTTACACCAAAATGTCCCGTAATAAGAGAAGTTTGTGCTTCCATTATGACACTCACTCTCTCACCTTGTGGAATACAAAGATTTTCCAAATGATACAACAAGTTATTATGAACATGATAATCTAATTCCTCAACTTGGTGACCTTGACTCAAGTTTGCATAAACATCTTGAAAGTCATTTTCAAATGCATATTGTTCAATGTAACTTTCATGTAAAACATAACTATTCTTGAGTAAAGTAGTTGCATTAATAATAGGCATAGAAAGCATATCAATAACCTTGTATATAACTCTCTTATACTTGATGACTAAGTGGAATTGTTGCAATAATCCCATCCATTGAAAGTGCCTTGACTGCCGCAATTTAGTTTGCGATTTCAAGTATTGCAATGGTTGGTGATTGGTGTGAATGATGGTTTCCTTTCCCATAAAATAATGTTTCCATTTCTTCACATTTTGAACCAACGCATATAGCTCCTTGTCATATTTAGGATAATTTATCACTATACCATTAAACATTTTTGAATGGAATGAAAAAGGATTACCATGTTGTAAGAGGACTGCGCTCTTGGCATAGTCACTTGCATAGGTTTGAATCTCAAAAGGTTGTCTCAATTCCGATAATGCTAGTATTGGGGCTGAACTGATCTTCTTTTTCAAAGCATCAAATGATTTTTGTTGATTTCCTTCCCACTGGAAGGATTTCTTAACACTAGTTAATGCATGTAACAGAGCTGCAATAGAAGAAAAATTAGCAATGAACTTCCTGAAATACTGTGCTTCTCCTAGAAAAATTCTTACCTCCGTGACTTAATTGGGTGTGGGCCAATTCACAATGAACTCAACTTTAGAGGGGTCTATCTTCAGCTCACCTCCTCCAACAATATGTCCCAAATACACTAAAGAAGTTTTACCAAATTCACATTTCGACATCTTCAAAAACAATTCTTCTTTTCTCAAGACATCAAACACCTTTCTTACATGCATGACATGTTCTTCTCATGATTTGATGAATATAAAAATATCATCTAAGTATACAATGATAAATTCATCAAGAAATGGTCTCAATACATCATTCATAACTCTCATGAAAGTAGTTGGAGTGTTGCAAAGACCAAAAGGCATAAGAAGCCACTCAAACAATCCTTATTTAGTTTTAAATGTAGTGTTCCATATGTCCTATTTAACTATTATAACTTGATGATAACCACTTCTTAAGTCTAACTTAGTGAAATACTTTGCATACCTCAATTGATCAAGCAAATCATCAATCCTTGGGAGCATATAACGATTCTTTATCTTGATTTTTTTGAGTGCACAGAAATCGACACACATGCGCCATGTTTCGTCCTTCTTAGGCACCAATACAATTGGTGAACCACATGGTGAGATAGATGGACGAATGATACCTTTATTCAAAATTTCTTTGATTTTCTTCTTGATTTCTACAATTTCCATTATCGACATGTGATACATGCCAATGTTAGAGAGTGGAACATCCTGCTCTAGCTGTATCTCATGTTGGATTTCTCTCTTGGGAGGCAACCCCTTTGGTTCCTGAAACATCTTGCCATTCTAGCTTACCACATCAAACAAATCATATTTTAATTTATCATCACAACCTTCAAAAGATTCAAAATCATTATCATTATTTTGTTTGATCATAAGAAGCACAAAGTTTTTGCTTGAATTTACTAGTCTCTTCATTTTCCCAATATTAACCAAAGAGAGGTTTAGATTTTTGCGATGAGCTCTCACAATATATTCCACTTCATGTTTGAACAAGTGGTACTTGTTCTCATGGCGATAGAAGACTGATTTCCTTTCATAGGGATATGGACTACCCAAAACAATTCCTGATATGTCAAGCAGTACAACATCTAACTCAACTTCATCAATAAAGTTTGTGGTAATTGCAAACTAGAACATACATTTTCTTGTAACATGTAAATTTGTATCCTTGGTTATCCAACCCAAGGGGTATGACTTATGATGAGGTAAGGTTTCGAGTTTAAGCTTCTTGACTATGTCTTCAGATATTAAGTTCGCTTGAGACCCACTATCAAATAATGTGTCAATTTTTTTTTTAATGTTTTGAGATCACTCTTACATGAAACAACTCTATTCTTGTCTCTTCACTTGGAGTGTTACTGTGATAATTTTATGAACTAGTAATTTCTATGGATTATTTTCCCTTTGTGAACATGGCTTCAATTTTAGTCTCATCTCCTGAATCGGATCCAATATCCTGTTGTGTGGTAGTGGTTGTCTTTTGCTTCCCCTTATTGTTGAATTTCTTAGGCCTCAATTCTAGATGAAGTTTCCAATAGTGGGCTTCATAATGACCCTATTTGGAACCATGAGTACATGTGGTTTTCTCCCCTTCTTTCTTAATGCATGCATTCTTATTTTGTTTACGCTTAAAACCCTTTCCTTTTTCACAGCCCTTGAATGGTTTCTTTTTATCCTCTTCTTGTACATTTTCCCCTCTTGCCTCAAGGTGTGTTGCACATAAACCTCATCTAGACTAGTGGGATTAAACATGAGGATGGTATGTTTCATGTAACTATGTAAACACCCTATGGACTTTAGCAAAGTTTCTTGGCTATGCAAATCAACTCCTAACATAAGAGATCTTCTCCTGAATTCATGAGTGTAATCTTGCACACTTTGACCTTACAATTGTCTAGAATTTTTCCAACTCATAATAGATTTTTGCATGTAAGCTAGAGGATAAAATTTACTTTTAATGGCAACAATAAAATTTGACCAAGACATTGAGATCTTACAGTTTTTGTTAATCTCCTCTTGTGTCTTTGCTTCCCACCATACAAGTGTTGAACCCTCCATTCTCAAGGAAGCCAATTGAATCTTTATGTCATCTTCTTGAAGGTTTTGAATTCAGAAATAAACCTCCAATTGATGAATCCAATTATCCAACTTCTCTACATTCACTTCGCCATTATAAATTGGAAGCTCAAATTTAACATCAAGTTTAAGTGAGGGTGATTTACCATCTCCTTTTGAGGTATTTGTATGAACAGATGGAAGAGTTGTGGTAGTGGAATATGATGATGAGGAAGGTGAAGATGGTAGTAAGGATGATGGTGGAGTGGATGGTGGCTTCTTAGCATCTCCATGGCCTCCTCCTCCTGGAGTGTTGAGATTCAACAAGATGATGAGCTTAGTGAAAATGAGTCGCCTTCACTAAGTGGGCTCGCAGGCTATTTTTTGGCGCAAGTCTATTTTTAGACATGGTGATCATATTTCAGAAGTTGCAGGATGCTATTTGTGGATGGTTGGTCAAGTTGGAAAAATAGATGAAATTATATTTTTATAATATTGGGTGAAGTCTATTTATAGATCGTCGATCTAAAAATTGAAGTGTCGATTATTATTAGCTCTTAATAATAATCCGACAATAAACATCAAATTATTCTCTTGGAGCACTTAATTTCAGTGCACAGAATTGGAAAATCAGTGGGCTGAAGGAATTACGCAATTCCTAGGGTTTACTGGTGGTTCATGCATGGAGGACTCAATTAGAACTGAAGTGGAAAAGTTATGATAGAGTTGGAAGAGTAGTTCATGGAGTTGTTAAGTTTAACTCACTTGAGCTAGTTGTATCTAGTCTAACTGAATGATACACTTGTGAGAGTGGAGTGAATTAATTAGTTAATTAATTTACAAATAATAACTCATTAATCAACTGAACAATACAACTGTTAAATACAGTGCATGTCAGTTCCAGTGGAGACCTAGTGGAGAGATAGGTGAAAGGGCAAGATGGACTATTTGTTGTGACTATAGTGATGCATTGATTACACCACACACACATTGGAGTTGCCAATGAGGATTGCGTAGTCAAGTCAAGGGTAATTCAAATTCATCCAGAGCTATTCTTCAACAAAGATTGTGTAGTGGAGGCAGACTATCAGGTGGCAAGAAATCGATGCATGGATTTGCAGATTTCTTCTGATTAGTGTGTGATGATTGATTGTATTGAGAGCTTGATGTACTAAGCTTTGTATGAGATTGTTACATGGTCTCCATGATACATAATATATGATAGTTGGGGTTTTTAGCTTCAGGCTTTCCCGTTAAACAACTGTGTTATGTGCGATTGTTTTTATTGATTCATGTGTTTGCAATTGATTTTAATTTCTGCAAAAGATTAATAGTGGAAGGATTCTGTATTTAGAAAGAAGATAAAATATTGTTAGATCAGGAGAATTTGGATATACACATGCATATTATATATAATTTCTACATGGTATCAGAGTAGTGTTAATTCTTGAATATTGCAATTGTGAAGAATTGTTGAGTTTGTGCTGGTGGACAATTTGAATTTGCTGCATAAAATTATTGGTGCAACAATTGAGTATACATTGAAATGTATTTCAATGGGTTGCGATTGGAGTATGCCCTTGATGGGAGCTCGAGTTACATAGCCTATAAGGATACGATGGAGGTGGTGCTGGAGGATAATGGACTGAAGGAGTTCATCGATAGTGATGTTCCTAAGCTGGGATCTAGCGATGCTGCATTACTTGTTGCATGGCAAAATAAGATAGCAAAGACCAGAATAATTCTGTTGGAAGGTGTGAAGGACCATATTGTGTCTAACCTTCACGAGAAAGCCACTCCATTCTTAATGTGGAAGGCTTTGATAGATTTTTTCCAAAGCAGCAACGACTAGAGGAAGTTGGCGTTGAAAGATAAGCTCAGAAAAATAAAAATGTAGAAGGGCGACAGTATTCCAAAATATCTCACGAAGTTTTTCCATTGTAGGGATGAAATGGGAAGTGTGGGGATTACTGTTTATGATGAAGACTTGGTGAGCTTGGATCTCCTTGGGCCTCTGAAGAGTTGGCATAGCTGTGAAGGCTGTTAATGGACAGGAGAAACTGCTGGGATGGGAGTGACTTTGGTCGGATCTTGTGCAGGAGGAGATAAGGTGAGGTACCAGGGATGGCTCTTCATTGAAGAATGAAGATGAAGAGAATTGTGATTTGGATGCCAAAGAAAGGAAAGGGAAGGGGAAGAAATTTCCTTCAAAATCTGATGCTAAGGAAAGAAGCATGATTTTTCCAAAGTGAAGTGTTTTCACTGTCACGAACATGGGCATTTCACCACTAACTGCCCACAGAAGAAGAGGAACAAGAAGGCTGCTGGAGCTGCAGCTGGAGAGGCTTTAGCCTTGCAATTTGAACTTGATTTCTCTTTGATTTCATGCTTGGTTTCAATATATATGGGATCAGTGTGGTATCTTGATAGTGGTGCGTCTTTCCATATGACGGGAGACAAGGAGTTGTTTAGTGACTTGGAGGAGAAGGACCTTCAAATGCATATAGAGATAGGTGACGATGGTCGATACAGTGTGACCGAAATTGGGACCATTACATTTGAGAGTGAGTCAGGTAATCCATTCTTGTTGAAAGATGTTATGCATGTTCCAGGTCTGAAGAAGAACTTGGTCTCAGTCGCAATGTTGGAAGACAAAGGTTATGACGTTGTTTTTAGCGATGGAAAAGCTTTCTTGCGACATAAAACAATGGGTCAAACCAAGAGGATAGGGATTCGAGTTAAGAATATATACAAGTTGGAGGTAGATGGCTGTGCTGCAATGGTGGGCAAAGTAAAAGAAGTGGTGAGCCAGGATGAGGGCGAATTATGGCACATGATATTGGGCCATATTTACCATGGTGCTTTGAAGATTTTGCAGTAGATTTATACTGGACTTCCCAAGGGTACTCTTGTGTAGTCAGATCATTGCAAAGGATGTACTATGGGTAAGTTTGTGAAGACCACCTTTCATGAGAAGGAGAATCGTGCTTCGGTGATCCTGGAGAGAATTCACACAGACGTGTGTGGACCTTTCTCAGTTGCTTCAACAACAAAAAACAGGTGTTATGTTATATTTGTTGATGACTATTCTCGTAGATGCTAGATCTTATTCATGCAGAAGAAGAGTGAAACATTCTCAAATTTCTGTGAGTTTAAAGCAATGGTGGAGAAGGAGTTGGGGAAGCAAGTGAAAGCTCTACGGAGTGATAATGGAAGTGAATACATCTCGGGCGAATTCAAAGGCTTCTGTAGCAAAGAAGGATTTCGAAGAGAACTCATAGTGCCTCATAACCCACAACAGAATGGGGTTGTGGAGAGGAATAACCGAACAATCGTGGGTGCTGCATGAGCTATGCTGCCTGACCAGGGCCTACCGATGCACTTGTAGGCAGAAGCATGAAACACTGCAGTTTATGTGAAAAACTGTTGTCCTCATAGAGTACTTGGCATGAGTACACCTAAAGAAGCTTTTACTGGTAAGAAGCCTTATATTTCTCATTTGAAGATTTTTGGCTCATCTTTTTACATTCATGTGACAAAGGATGCCAGGAAGAAACTAGAGATGACTACAGAAGTTGGGATATTTGTGGGGTACACAGAAAAACCCCATAATTATCGTGTATTTTCCAGACAGTTGGATGACTGTGGTGCGACGGGATATAAAATTCAATGAGGTGAAAGCCATGAAGTTGTCGCTTGAGAGGGAGCTACACTTGCATGCAGAGGAGGAACTTCTTATTCCCAGAGATGAGCCTCTAGATGTGGATCAGCCACAGGAAGAGATTCATGGAGTGGAGGAGTCCACTCATGCAGAACCAAACATCAGACAAGGCATAAAGCGTACCACAAAAGCTGAGAGACTGAAGCTTGATGCGGCACAGAATGTAGGAGTCCCTACATCACAACGCAGACAGAGATAGTCATCTGACTGATTTACTGGATACATGGATCTGATGAGCAAGTGTATCGTGACAGAGCCATATTCTTTTGAAGAAGCAGTGCAGGAGCCCACATGGGTAGATGCCATGGTGGAGGAGTATGACTCCATTGTCAGAAACAGTGCTTGGGAGATTGTTCCATGGTAAATCAGTTGCAGGATCAAGATGGATCTACAAGGTAAAGCAAGCTGCTGATGGGAGCGTTGAGAAGTATAAGGCAAGATTTTTTTCCCCGGGCTTCTCACAGATCGAGGGGATTGATTATGAATAAACCTTTGCACCTGTCGCACAATATTCTTCCATAAGGACCATCCTTGCTCTTTCAGCACAGATGGGTTGGCACATTCATCATATGGATGTGAAGACTGCGTTCCTTAATGGGATCATTGAGGAAGAGGTGTACATTGAGCAGCCTGAAGGATTTGATATATTCAGCAGCGAGTCGCATGTGTGCAGGCTCAAAAGAGTGCTGTATGGGCTGAAGCAAGCACCTCATGCTTGGTACACTCAGATCGACAACTATTTCGCTGGACTTGGCTTTACCAAGAGTGAGGTGGATGAAAACTTGTACCAAATTGTGGTGGAGGGTAAGGTTTTAATCATTGTTATTTTTGTTGATGATTTAATACTAACGTGTGATGAGCAGTTGATATAATCATGCAAGGCAGATCTTGCAAAGGAGTTTGATATGAAGGATTTGGGCCTTCTTCACTATTTCCTTGGATTGGAAATATGGCAGTGGGAAGGTGAACTATTTGTGTCTCAAGGCAAGTATGTCTGGGAGATACTAGAAAAGTTTCACATGCAAGGCTACAAGCCTATCGACACTCCTCTTCTAGGAAATTGGAGGAAAGAGGATGCTACATCGACAGAGGTAGTGGATGCCACTGTTTATCGACAGTTGGTGGGTTCGCTCATGTATTTAGTTAATACAAGACCAGGCATATGCTATGCGATGAACCAGCTTTCGCAAGCAATGGTTAAGCCTACCAAGCTCTTTTGGAAGGCATGCAAGCATGTCTTGAGGTATCTCAGGGGCACATCTGAGTATGGTTTATGGTACATACAGACTGATGAGGTGAAGTTGCATGGCTTCACAGATGTAGATTGGGCAGGCAGCCCAATAGACAGAAAGAGCACATCAGGAGGGATTTTAGTATTGGATCTATGGTAGTTTCTTGGTACAACCAGAAACAAAGATTCATGGCACTCAGTTCAGCGGAAGCAGAATACATGACAGCAAGTCAAGTTGCATGTGAGGCTATCTGGATGAGGAAGATCTTGGTTGGTTTGTTTGGTTCACATTTAGATCCTACAGTGATACATTGTGATAATCAAAGTTGCATTAAACTCTCAATTAATCCCGTGTTTCATGATATATCTAAACATATTGATATCCAGTATCATCATATCAGAGATTGTGTGCAGTGGAAGATCATGTTGCTACGGTACATTACTACGGAAGATCATGACGCAGATATTCTGACGAAGGCGCTCATAAGGAGCAAATTCGAATATCATAAAGGCAGGATCGAGGTGAAGGATAATCCCTATCTTGTTGATAGGGAGTGTTGAGATTCAAAAAGATAATGAGCTTAGTGAAAATGAGTTGCCTTCACTAAGTGGGCCCGCAGGCTATTTTTTGGCGCAAGTCTATTTTTAGACACGGTGATCATATTTCAGAAGTTACAGGATGCTATTTGTGGATGGTTGGTCAAGTTGGAAAAATAGATGAAATTATTTTTTAGAATATTGGGCAAAGTCTATTTATATATTGTCGATGTAAAAATAGAAGTGTCGATTATTATTAGCTCTTAATAATAATCTGACAATAAACAACAACTTATTCACTTGGAGCACTTAATTTTAGTGCACAGATTTGGAAAATTAGTGGGCTGAAGGAATTACACAATTCCTAGGGTTTACTGGTGGTTCATGCATGGAGGAATCAGTTAGAACTGAAGTGGAAAAGTTATGACATAGATGGAAGAGTAGTTCATGAAGTTGTTATTCAGTTTAACCTAGTTAATGGAGTTAAAATCAGTTGAGCTAGTTGTATCTAGTATAATTGAATGATACTCTAGTGAGAGTGGAGTGAATTAATTAGTTAATTAATTCACAAATAATAACTCATTAATCAACTGAACAATACATCAATTAACTACAGTGCATGTAAGTTCCAGTGGAGACCTAGTGGAGAGATAGGTGAAAGGGCAAGATGGACTATCTGTTGTGACTATAGTGATGCATTGATTGCACCACACACACATTGGAGTTTCCAATGGGGATTGCGCAATCAAGGCAAGGGTAATTCGAATTCATTCAGAGCTATTCTTCAGCAGAGATTGTGCAGTGAGGCAGGCTATCAGGTGGCAAGAAATCGGTGCATGGATTTGCTTATTTCTTCTGATTAGTGTGTGACGATTGATTGTACTGAGAGCTTGATGTACTAAGCTTTGTATGAGATTGTTACATGATCTCCATGATACATAATATATGATAGTTTGGATTTTTAGCTTCAGTCTTTCCCGTTAAACAACTGTGCTATGTGCGATTGTTTTTATTGCTTCATGTGTTTGAAATTGATTTTAATTTCCGCAAAATATTAAGAGTGGAAGGATTCTGTATTTAGCAAGAAGATTCAATATTGTTAGATCAGAAGAATTTGGATATATACATGCATATTGTATATAATTTCTACATGGATAACCCTATCCTCTTGGATGCCTTGAACTTTCTCCTTGCATCCTTAAATTCCTCTCCTTGTGTAAGACTTTAACCATCTCAGTCATATCAAAGAATGCCTTCCTAAATGATCTCTCATCTTCTGTCATGGTAGGTTATCCTTCATGAGACATGCTTACTGAAGACTCAACTTCAACTTGAGGATGTGTTGGTATTGAAGAGTTTGGAAACCTTGCCATTCTTCCTCTTGACCCAACTGCAAGGCTCTCAACCAACTTCCCTTCTCCTCGTTTTAGTTTTAACCTTGTAAGCATGACGCAAACTTGCAAACAATTAGATCCCTTCTTGCACAAAAAAACCTAAATACCAAGAGCTCTGATACCAAAAATGATCCAAATGGAGTATGTTAGTGTTGCTGTGTTAATTACTCTTTCAGATTCCGAATTCAATGTTTCATGTGTGCTTAAGGGTTCAAGTTCTCTTGCAAATTATCAAGTCTCATGAGTGTTGTTCATGTAAATTTAATGAACAATTTAACATAAAAGCAAAGGATGAAAAAGAAGAAATAAAGTATAGTACATCACCATACAACACATTAACATAGGTATTTGATGAAGGAGCTCACCCCTCCTGGGCTACATCTCTTTGGTCTAGCTTCCATGGGTTGGGCCTCTATATTATTCTCAAATTGATAAAATTACATGTTTTAAATTCTCTTTTTTTCCTGAACCCTGCACCAGTGAGTCAAGAATGCCAAAAAATGGTCATATGCCCTCTTTCTGCCCCAGAATTGGTCAAAAAATCCAAAAGTTAGGACCATTTACATTTTTTCCACTATTTCAGGCCCTAATTTAGCTAACTGGAGTTACACTGGCAATTTCTGCCAAAATTGAGGGTTCTTACAACTTAATCATCATTAAGTTAAGTAAGTGTGGTTAGCACTAATTTAGAAATGCTTAGTGCTAAACCCACACTTATGCTAATCCCAAATCAAGCACTTAATTAAGTTCAGGGTTATGTTTAATTAAACACGGTTTAATTTTTAAAATCCACATTAGTGCTTAAGCCTGCCAGTGGTATTTGCGATGAGGTCTTATGGATCGGGGGCTGGCCCCTACATCCCCCACCATACAACATGGTATAATAAAAATAGATGTTGAGCCATTATAACATTAAGACTTAGGGTGTGGTGGAATGGTAAGGTGTGGCGTTGGCTTGTGGGAGGTCGCGGGGTTGAACCCCGACACCTCCGCCTGACTTTGAAAAAAAAATTTGGTCCAACATAAAATCATGGGGGGGGGCACATGGTAGCCCCATGCTGCACCATGTGTCCTCGCCCAATTGGCCAGACTTCAAACCATTGAGAATTCTCCACATAACCAAAATTTCTCAGCCAATACCATGCTGCCACTCGGGAGTCCATCATTCACTGGAGGAAGATGAAAAAATCAACCCTACCCAGTTAGCATGCCACGTCAGCAGTACGGACTGCTGACTAGTCACATGTCTGCCCTTTTTTTTATGAAATTTTGCATGTTTAGAAAAGCGAAAAAAACTCATTTCCAAGAGCATACGAAGTCCATTTTTGCATGAAACAAAGTGCGTCGGATTCAAAATGATGAGCACTATGCGGTCATTTATGTTTTAAGCCATTCTGAAATTTTTTATTTTGGAGCATAAAACTGAGCCCCTGATCAAGATTAGCCCGATCTGACTCATAAACCCTATCCGCACCCTGAACAAGGTCTTACCATGGTTATACCTACTCATTTTTGACCTTAAAATGATCATCTTGCAGCTATGGCATGTAAACTTTAGTACTGTTCCCCCGGCCCAGACCCAAAATACCCAGATCTATGCGAGCCTCTCATCTGCAAACCTGCACCCTTGCACGATATTCCCCTGACGAACCCGTGTGAGCCAAAACAGAAAATAAGAACCAATACCAAAATAACATGAAGAAAATATCATGAGCGAATGTGTGCAAATGATCTCGGGGTTGCTTCTATTATAAATTTGTGAGGGACCACTTGGGGCTTTGACCGAATCCACATGTGTTGAGGCCGACCCATAAAAATAATAAAATAATTCATAACTTAACTTATGCTTAACCAATTGGGACGATCTATAGGTCGATTTTGGTCCTCTAAAAAAGGGGAATCTAATGAAATTATACTCTTAACCATATGAGCTATCTAATGTGGAATTTGAATCTAGTTGAAAAAATTAACACTCCCTCTCAAATAGGAAAAATGCCGCTTGGTAATCTCTACTTGTAGATATTTACATAAAGGTGTCATCACGACTCAAATTCATCTGTTGAAACTTTCTCGAATCTAGAGTAAGAATAATCATGGAGAAATAGCTTCTACTTGTACCTAGCAACAAGATAATCCATCACACATGGGAGCACATCTCCGACCCTGGGATCTCATTGGAGAGCTTAGTCTCAACTCGAGATCATGAAAGGGGAGAAAATCTCAACCAAATCATGTTTCCTACCAATCCTCCCATCAATGAATCTCATCAGCCAAGTGGTAGAACACCTACATCATAATCGACTTGGGTTGTACACCCCAAGTACACTCTCAACTCGTTGGCAAAATGAGGAGCAGTATTCCCATCAAGTCATGCTTGAGGGTATGATTCCAAATGGGGTATAATATGCATAGAACAGATAGGGGAGCAACATCTCAACCCTGGGTGACAGATAGGAAAGTGCCATATTTTCCAGAGATCTCTCAACCCAAGAATCCCTTTCTCTCAATTCCTCATCCTGAGAGCTCAAGCAAGGTAGGAAGGGCTTTCTCAATGTCCTCGAGCAGTACTGCCCCTTATTCAGAGGGGCTACATCCATCAGTCAAAGCTTTTCTTTGAAGACCAAGAACTTTCCTTTCGGTTGTGCCTTGGTGAAATACTTATTATCTACTTGTCAGTTGCTATCTGGTGGTGTCTAACAACTCCTCTCTGCACCATGTCATGGATAAAGTGATATCGAATCTCAATATGCTTGGACTTGTCATGAAATACATGATTCTCTTCCAAACGTATCCCGCTCTTGTTATCACAATATATCATTATAGTGTCTAATACTTGACCAAAGAGCTCACCAAAGAGCTTCCTTAACCAGACATATTCACAACTATCTGTGCTAGCAGCAATGTATTATGCTTCCGCGGAGCTCAATGCTACTGAATTTTTCTTCTTTCTCATCCAGGATATCAAGGAAGAACCAAGATTGAAAGAACATCCATATGTACTCTTTCTTTCGTGACAATACCTACCCAATCAACATCAATGTATCCATGAATTTGGATATATCCAGCAGTATATCTGAGACCAAGTGTGATCGATCCTTGTAAGTATCTCAATACATGTTTTTCTGTAATCCAATGTGCATGAAGGGTCTCAGTCATGAACTAAATCAATGTGTTAAATGCATAAATTATATTTGGAAAAGTGTTCATGAGGAACATCAGGGCCCCAATTAGCTATCTATACTTGGATGAATTTTCCACATCAGCTCCAGTTATTTTTCCACATAGTTTCTTTAATTTCATATCCATCGGAGTAGTCATGGATTTTCACTCGGTCATACTAAAAATTTCCAACAACTTCACTACATACTTTCCTTGTGATAGAAATATCTCGCCAGGTCTTTGTCGCACGTAAAGGCCCAAAATGTAGTGCATGAGACCAAGGTATTTCATCTCGAATTGAGAGGCTAACTTCCTCTTGCATTCGATCATCAATGTTTCACCTCTTGCTAAGAATAGATCGTCAACATATTGAACTGGAATTAGTGGAAAAACTTGGACAACCTTAAAATAGAGTTTGGGATCAACATTGATTCTTGTGAATCCCATTTTCATTATATAGTTGTTAATTTGAGCATACCAAGATCGGGAGCTTGCTTCAATCCGTACAATTCTTTCTTAAACCCGCAAACGTGAATTTTGTGATCTTCCACTTCAAATCCCTGTGGATATTCAACATACACTTCTTCTTGTAAGATACCATGGAGGAAAGTGGTCTTTACATCCATTTGATGAAGGGTCCATCCTTGACTAGCAGTAAGGGAAACTATCGAATAGGTAGTTCTTTATCGAGTCACAGGTGCAAATATGTCATCATAATCTTCTCCCTCTTTCTGAGAGAAACCTCGAGCTACGAACCTCACTTTGTATTTCTCAATGTTGCCTTCGATTCCATGCTTGATCTTAAATAATCATTTCAAATTCACAACAGACTTCCCATGCAGTCTCGGCAGAACATCCCATACATCATTTTTCACAATAGATTCTTATTCCTCAACCATAACATCCTTCCAAACTTTTTCTTTAATTGTTTCTTCGAATGAGGATGGTTCATCTTGAATCATAGTGCTCATAACAACTATATATCCCTGAAACCTTCAAGATTCCTTCCTTTATCTAATGGATTGACGAATGGGAATACTTTTATCATTATCCTATAGAGTGTCATGAAACCAAAGCGATATCTTCCTTGTAGGAGGATCACTGGGAGGTGGATCTAAAGGATCCATAGGCTCCATAGGAGTATCAATATCATTTGACTCGGGCATAGAAGGACCATATATAATATCTCTATCGTCATCATCATCCTTGGGAGGCGGATGAAGGTGTATTTCTTTACAAAGTGCAACATTTTCATTAAAGGTTACATCCCTGCTTTTCAACCTTCCTTTTACCAAGTGTGTATATTTTGATGCCTTATAGTTTTCACAATAACCCATAAACATACCTTTTCCACCTGTAGCTTCCAGCGTGTTTATTTTTTCTTTCGGCACATGAAAGATGTAATGTCCCTAATTTTCTGCTTTTAAATTTAGGTAGTCAAAGGCTCTAGGGGTCAAGTGGACCCCAGGGAAAATATTTATTGTGGTTATATTTTATTAATTTAAATTAATAAAATGAAAAAGGAATTAATGGTGCAAAGACTAGATAATGATTAGAGATCAGGAATCCAAACCCATGAGGATGGATAGGGATCATAAGACTTTCCCAGTTCTCCAAAAATCCTTGGAGAAAATAAATTAAATATAACATTTTAGATTGGAGATAAAAATCTAAAAGGCTACCCAGTAAAGAGGAAAGTTACTGGGAAGAGGTGGAATAAAACTAAAAAGAGGAAAAGCTAGTTTTAAAGTAATTTTGTGGAAGAAACAAAAGGAAAGCCTAGGAAAAAAGGAAAACAACATCCTGATTAACTAGACACAGTTAAGGAAACAAGATGATGGGAAAGAAGGCTTAAATAAGAAAATTCAGGATAGACAAGGGGTTGTCTATGGCTGGAGGATTTGATTTCTGCTCGGGGGGAGCTATGGAGAAAGAGCTCAAAGGTTGGGTGGAAAATATTCTACCTTAATTGGTATGCACCAGTTACTTTCATATTAACTTAGAATCTTAGCATTGTTATGCTTATTATGGTGAAGTAAAATTTATAGAATTGTACTTGGTTAAATTTGTTCAAGAGTAGTTCTGTACATTTAAGAGAGTAGACTATAATAAATATAGTATTTCTCCGTATGGTTGTACATACAAGAATCTGAAGAGTACCAACTCTCAGAATGTCTTAACCTTGATGAAGGTTTAGATATGAGGTTAGGTGACTCTCATAAATTTATTATTGAGCAAGATTATTGTCTTAGTATTATTTTGCAAATCAGTGAATTCTATTAGAATACTAATATAGAAAGGAAATAAATATGCATGATAATTAAGGTGGAAGTAGTGCAGTCAAGAATATTCTTGTGCTGTAGCATAACTGGACAAAGTAATATATGCCCCGAGACATAATAGACAGAAATGGAAATATCTTTTCAGGAAGAACTCAGAAATTATTACTATCATTGAAGTAATAACTTTAATGAAAGTATTACATAAGAGTTCTAATTAGATTTCACTAAAGAGGAAGGAGTCTATTCCATAAATTACATAGTCACGAAATTATAAATATATAAGTCCATAGAGTTACACAGTTCAAATAAAATCTTTGTATAATAAAATTGTACAAATTGGGAAACCTGCCCCTTTATAATAAACTGAAAATTCTCTCTAGAATTTATGCAGAGATTGCATGTCAAAAAGCCCAAGTGGGTTACTGGACTAACCTGGAGAAAAATAGTCCACAATTTATGATTGAATAGAAAAGGCTAATAGCAGTATACAAATCCAGAAATATGTGAATCGTACCTGCACAAGACAGAACTATGAATTAGTTCTGGTTCCGGAATATAAATAAAATAGGAATTAATAATATATTTCAAAATAAAAAAAGGGTTAAATAGTTACCTTAAGGACATATATAGGACGTTCAAACTACAACGATAAGAGGGGAATTAGTCATTGCAAAGAAGTATGTAATGTGCATTCTAAACCCAAAACAATCAAGTTAAAATTGTTATGTCAAAATCTCAAAGTATTATTAACGCACATTCAATATAAGAAGAAGGGAATTATTCCTGTACTAAGTAAAAGGAACCTAACAAGCATGAAATTAGCTGTAATATTCCAAAATTTCATGGAATATTAAAAAACTTTTGTTTTGCACTAGGAGGAGAATAAATGGGTAAGAAAACCCATTGATAATAAAATCTGAATAAAAATCCCTTACAATGTGAAAAGGGATTAAGAAAGAACTGGATTTCACACCCCATGTGTGAAATGAGATAAATTGCAGATGGATAAGTCTAAAGGAGGCCAAGTCAACTGCGTAGTTATGAGAGATAAGGATCACTTGGTGGGGCAGCGCAGTTTGCATGAGAGGAAGATCACTTGGGGGAGGAAACCCTAAGGTGTGGCCCATGGAAAGCCACCTTTCATTTGTTTAAAAGGAGAATGAGGTAGCCATATCTAGGCATGTTTTTTACTATCATTTTACTTGTCTTCTCTGACAAGTGCATTCCCTAGCTGTTTAGCTGAGATGCAGTGCTGCTAGCACTGGGTGTTCCCGGGCGAGAATCCCGTCTCTTCCATAGAGTATCTCTTGGAAGAGCTTGTTCTTCATATTCCCCATATTCTGGCTTGTGGCCAAAGCATTCCATTCAGCTCCAGCGCAGTCTCCATTGGTGGTTGAGTTGTGTTGCTGGGTGTTGCAGGGGAGGGTTCCTTAACAACACTTCCGGAATTGTATTTCAGAGGAGGGAGTCTCCATTCCTTTGTGAGATCAGTGAGGGAGTTTCTGAGCTTATTCCGACCATCATTGGCATCAGGCCAACAATTTTCCATCAGCAGAAGAACATCCCTCTTCCTTGACTGCGCAATTCCTAGAGAGCATTTGCAGTGAGGGTTGCAGTATTTTATCAGGAGGTGAGATCTTCAATGATAGGATCAGCCTATCATTTGGAAGGTCAATTGAAGGAGTTTATTTCATAGGGTTCATCATCTACAACAAGCTCCTTCTATTTCCATTTCTTGAGTTGCTGCTACCCAGCAACTCTGACATTTCTGTAGGAGTACCATTTTGTCTAGTTTCCAACCAATCCTCTTAAGGGATTGATGTATCATTTTTTCAGGGGTTGAGAGCTTGCTCCCCCCTTATTTCTTTGAGATTACATGGCCACATATTTATATTTATGTATTTAATGCTGCAGTATCCCCTATAAACTGCACAGTCTTAGCTTGGAATAAACTATGTATGCAATGTTTCTCTATTCTTATGGGTTTGTCTCATTAAGGCACTTTTTCTTGATTTGAGTGATAAATTCCTCAATAATTTGTCTAAATTATCTACTGCATATGTATCTAATATCTGATTACATCTTCATATGACATGGCTCACTGAAAGTTACGCTGTCATTTCCTTGCTCAAGCAAAGTATTGTTGCAACCCCTTAATTGGGCATTTTCCGGGGAGCATTAGTGGTGGGAAAATTGTCTAAACCACCTAAGAGGATTTCTGTGGAGCCTCCTCTTGGATTTCATACATAGATTCTCTATTCTAAGGGATCCAAGTGTTGGGTTCAAGTCTCATAGAAGCCATTCCTGAAAAATGTGTTTTTCAGGCATGCCTTGCTAAGTAATCCCAGAAGGGGATATTACATTAGCAAAACAGTAGTTGAAATTCAAATCGAAAATAAAAATTGCCATGTACAAAATGGAGAAATGATGTGAAGGATTCCATCGTAGAAATTGAACTAATTGCAAAATTTACCTACGAAAATGGTTTAAAATGAACTAACCAAATACCAAAGCATTGTCAATTCTCATACTATGCGAAATTAAATTAAAAAGACAATACTCATCTCTATTGACAACCTGGACTAAGGAATTGAAATTCCTAAATATCATAGAACAATCCAAACTGGTATTCGAAAGTTATGTGACTCCATTTTACAATTAACCATAGGAACTCTGGCACATAGATTTATTAATGGCCATTAAATACATTTATAAAGCCTTGGAGGTCTCGGTAAAACTAATTTAGTAAGTACAATCAGACAATAAATGTTTTAGCAAACTGTTCATGATAAAGATAAACCAGAAAAGGGGACTGTAGAAATATTGAGACTACCTATATGTTTTGTTCATGAATCTGGAATGACAACGATGGGATGAGAGGAGGACCTTAGGTCTGGCCATTTGCGTTCACAGAAATCGCAGTCATAAACGATTTTCCGTAACAATATTCAATGCGAAAGATAAAGGAAAGATTAAAACCGAACATGATGTAATCTGAAGGAGAACCATAAGCTCAGAAAACAGACTTGCACATTGGAATAAGCAGGGATAGTGGATGCTCAAAAGGGGCTTCCCCAGGATAATCCCTCTACAACATAATCGCTAAGAAAACTTAACCAAAAATCTAAACAGGAAATCAAAATATTTCTTAACTTAAATCCATACATTTGAACTGTAACGATATTTCTCATTTGAACCGTATTAAAGTAATATAGAAGCAGTTTGGAAATTAGAGATAGCGTAAGATGTAAAATAATTCAAGGGAATTACCTGGAAGGAGAGGGTTATGGAAAACCCTGCTTAACCCAAAGCCTGGGAAAGGTTGAGAGATACAAACCTATGGAATTCCTATAGAGAAAACAACGAACAAGTTAGAAAGGAAATTAAATAACCAAAACAAGGAAAATATGAATTAAACCAGGTCAAGCTCCAAGAAATACAAGGAAACAAAGTAGCTTACTTGGAGTGAACGCGGAATGAACCCTCTGCATAGAAACCATAAGCTTCGCTTCCAATTATCAGAGTAAACTCTTCTCTCACATATAAACGAAGGAAAGGATGAGCGTAATATGGATGAAATGTGACTTAAACGCAGAGCCGAGACAAAATGAAGTCTGCTCGCAAAATGTGTGGAGTGAAAAATAAGCACAAGTCAAAACGAAACCAATTATTGAGTCTCAAACCCTAACTTAAAATAGATCCAAAAAATCCATGTGTAAGAGATCAGGCATTGGAGGAATTCTCGCGGATTGAAGGATTAAATCAAGAATCAGGAAAGCCATGTGACAATGTACCTTCAATTAAATGTCGATAAATCCCAATGAATATCTCATGAAGGGGTTGGTGAATTCGTACATAGGGAATTAAACACATCGATCCATAGTAAATACAATATGACTAACAGGTTTAATAAGAGTGACGTGGAGTCAATAACAAACGAATTAGCGTACGTGGTATGTAATGGTAAGTAAAATAAATCAAATCCTATTAATTTAAGTGGGACAGTACGAATAGTGTGCATATGAGCCTCGTTGAATTATGTATTAATTCGATCAAAGGTGGGAAGGTTAAATTATAATGCATAATACGAAATTCCATGAAATGTTCTATTTCATATGGTATACAATTGATTTTGTCACATAGATATCGAAAGTTTAACTCAAATTTAGAAAAGTAAACCCGTGGCATAAAGGTTGCTTATACAGATCTTAAAGTTTGGTGACAATTAATACCCTTGAGAATGAAACTATATTAGGGTCCTTTCTCTTAGAATGAAATATATACATATGTCAAAAAGGTAGTGATGGGTTATAAATTTTAAGGTAAAGTTAGATCCATGTGTATGTGGTTGATAATGAGTTAGAATTATAAGAGGTAAAATAGTTAGTGTGGGAAGAGAAAGTAAATTAATAGTTAAGGGGAAAGCTAACTATTACTTACAAAATACCATGTAAAATAATTTGGAATGTTTGCATATAACCTATCATTTCGTTGAAGTGGTAGACTTGGGAAAATGATCCCAACTAGTATATGAACAAATTTGAAAGATTTAAGAATACAACAAAGTAAACTGTTGATGGCAAATGTACGACAGAATGTGACAAATAATAATCTGTCCATGGGATGTAATTAGTGTTAGTACTATAAATAGGAAAAAAAAATTCTGTCGAAATGGAGATGTTACAAAAGAATACGAGACATCCAAATATACGAAGATGACTAATGTCAGGTTTGTTACTTGTAAATATTTCTTCTAGAGTCTTGTTTCTCAATGCTTGATCAGGCACTCGGTTTTGAACATATACAACAGCATGTGTGGATTCAACCCACAAAAAATTTGGTACCTTATGATCATGAAGAATGGCACGAGAAACTTCCAATATCGATCAGTTCTTCCTTTCAACTAAGCCATTATGTTCAGGTGTGTAAGGTATAATAGTTTCCTTCTCGATCCCTTCTTTCTTGCAGAATGCTATTTTTTGACATGTATTCTCCTCTGTTGTCAGACTTGAAAACTTTGATTCTTTTCCATGATTTATTTTTGACCACAGCTTTGAATTCCTGGAATCTTTCAAAGGATTCATCCTTGTGCATGAGGCAGTACAACCATGTATTTCTTGAGAAATCCCAATGAAGGTGATGTAATAGAGATGACCACTATGAATTATTTATGGTTCTGGAATATAAACACAATAGGAATTAATAATATATTTCAAAATAATAAAAGGGTTAAATAATTAACTTAGGGAAATATATAGGACGTTCAACCTGCAATGATAAGAGGAGAATTAGTCATTGCGAAGAAGTACGTAATGTGCATTCTAAACCCAAAAAAATTAAGTTAAAATTGTTATGTCAAAATCTCAGAGTATTATTAACACATATTCAATATAAGAAGAATGGAATTATTCCCGTACTAAGTAAAAGGAATCTAACAAGCATGACGTTAGAAAAACAGTAGTTGAATTTCAACTCGAAAAGAAAAACTACCATGTACAAAATGGAGAAACGATGCGAAGGAGTCCATCGTAGAAATTGAACTAACTACAAAATCTACCTTTGAAAATGGTTTAAAATGAACTAACCGAATACCAAAGCATTGCCAATTCTCATACTATGCAAAATTAAATTAAAAATACAATACTCATCTCTATTGACCTAAATATCGTAGAACAATCCAAACTGGTATTTGAAAGTTATGGGACTATGTTTTACAATTAATGATAGGAACTCTACCACAGAGAGTTATTAATGGCCATTAAATACATTTATAAATCCATGGAGATCTCGGTAAAACTAATTTAGTAAGTACAATTAGACAGTAAACGTTTTAGCAAATTGTTCATGATAAAGATAAACCAGAAAAGGGGAATGTAGAAATATTGAGACTACCTGTATGTTTTGGTCACGACTCTAGAATGAAAATGATGGATGAGAGGAGGACCTTAGGTCTGGCCATCTGCGTTCAGAGAAATCGCAATCACAAACTATTTTCTGTAACAATATTCAATGCGAAAGTTAAACAAAAGATTAAAACCGAACATGGTGTAATCTGAAGGAGAACCATAAGCTCAAAAAATAGACTTGCACATTGAAATACGCAAGGACAATGGATGCTCAAAAGGGGCTTCCCTAGGATAATCCCTCTGTGGCATAATCACTAAGAAAAAGTAACCAAAAATATAAAAAGGAAATCGAAATATTTCTTAACTTAAATCCATACATTTGAACTGTAACAATATTTCTCATTTGAACCATATTAAAGTAATATAGGAGCAGTTTGGAAATTAGAGATAGCGTAAGATGTAAAATAATTCAAGGGAATTACCTGGAAGGAGAGGGTTCTGGAAAACCCCGCTTAACCCAAAGCCTGGGAAAGGTTGAGAGATACAACCCTATGGAATCCATATAGAGAAAACAATGAACAAGCCAGAAAGGAAATTAAATAACTAAAACAAGGAAAATACGAATTAAACCAGGTCAAGCTCCAAGAAATCCGAGGAAACGAAGTAGCTTACCTGGAGTGAACGAGGGATGAACCCTCTGCGTAGAAACCATAAGATTCACTTCCAATGATTAGAGTAAACTCTTATTTCACAGATAAACGAAGGAAGAGATGAGCGTAATATGGATGAACTGTAACTTAAACGCAGAGCCGAGACAGAATGAATTCTGCTCGAAAAATGCGTGGAGTGAAAAATAAGCACAAGTCAAAACGAAACCAATTATGGTGTCTCAAACCCTAATTGCAAATAAATCCAAACCGTCCACGTGTAAGATATCAGGGGTTGGAGGAATTCCTACAGATTGATAGTTAAATCAAGAATCAAGCAAGTGATGTGACACTATACCTTCAATTAAATGTCAAGAAATCCCGATGAATATCTCATGCAGGGGTTGGTGAATTCGTACACGAAGAATTAAACACATCTATCCACAGTAAATACAATATTACTAACATGTTTAATGAGAGTGACATGGAGTCAATAAAAAATGAATTAGCGTACGTGGTATGTAATGGTAAGTAAAATAAATCGAATCCTATTAATTTAAGTGGGACAGTACGAATAGGGTGCATATGAGCCTCGTTGAATTATGTATTAATTCGATCAAATGTGGGAAGGTTAAATTATAATGCATAATATGAAATTCAATGAAATGTTCTATTTCATATGGTATACAATTGATTTTGTCACAGAGATATCGAAAGTTTAACTCAACTTTAGAAAAGTAAACCCGTAGCATAAACGTTGCGTATATAGATCTTAAATATTGGTGACAATTAATACCCTTGAGAATGAAACTATATTAGGGTCCTTTCTCTTAGGATGAAATATATACTTATATCAAAAAGGTAGTGATGGGTTATAAATTTTAAGGTAAAGTTAGATTCATGTGTATGTGGTTGATAATGAGTTATAATTATAAGAGGTAAAATAGTTAGTGTGGGAAGAGAAATTAAATTAATAGTTAAGGGGAAAGCTAACTATTATTTACAAAATACCATGTAAAATAATTTGGAATGGTTGCATAGAACCTATCATTTCATTGAAGTGGTAGACATGGGAAAATTATCCCAACTAGTATATGAACAAGTTTGAAAGATTTAAGAGTACAACAAAATAAATTGTTGATGGCATATGTACGACAGAATGTGACAAACAATAATTTGTCCATGGGATGTAATTAGTGTTAGTAATATAAATACAAAAAAAAAATTCTGTCAAGATGGAGATGTTACAAAAGAATACGAGACATCCAAATATACGAAGTTGACTAATGTCAGGTTTGTTACTTGTAAATATTTCTTCTGGAGTCTTATTTCTCAATGCTTGACGAGGCACTCAGTTTTGAACATATACAAGAGCATGTGTGGATTCAACCCACAAAAACTTTGGTACCTTCTGATCATGAAGAATGGCACGAGAAACTTCCAATATCGATTAGTTCTTCCTTTCAGCTAAGCCATTATGTTCAGGTGTGTAAGGTATAATAGTTTCCTTCTCAATCCCTTCTTTCTTGCAGAATGCTATGAATTATTTTGACATGTATTCTCCTCCATTGTCAGACTTGAAAACTTTGATTCTTTTCCCTGATTTATTTTTGACCAAAGATTTGAATTCTTGGAATCTTTTGATGGCTTCATCCTTGTGCTTGAGGAAGTACAACCATTTATTTCTTGAGAAATCGCCAATGGAGGTGATGTAATAGAGATGACCACCAATCAAGTGCACAGGATTTCGACCACATATATCTAAATGGATGAGATGGAGGGTGTCGTTTTTTTTTCTTACTTGAGGGGAATGGTCTCCTTGTTTTCTTTCCACTTGCACAACCTGGAAAAAATCCATCATGATGAGATTGAACATCGAAAATACCTGAGACCAACCTCTTCAATTTTAGAATAGCATCATAGTGTAGATGAGCCAGCATGTGGTGCCATAATGCACTGAGATGATTGGTGTTATGAACCAATTCTAAAAGTTCCCTTCTTGTGACTTTGTAGAGTCCATTAGATCTCAGACCTAATGTGAATGCATCTTTCATATGTGAATAAACATGCCAAGATAAGACCTTTCCATTGATGAATTCAACCATCATCCATTTATCTTCTAATGTGGATATAGAAATAAATTTCTTCATTAGACCTGGTACATACATAACATCATGCAACAATATTGATTCCTCAGAGTTCTACTGAAACTTAAAAGATCCAAATCCTTTTATGGGATGAGTGGAGTTATATCCAAGAATGATTTTCAACTTAGTCTCCCTCCCTACCAGATTAGAGAGGACTTATTTGTATCTAGAGAAGTGATGAGTGGCCCCACTTTCAACTAACCAACTATCCCACAAATCTGGTGGAGAAGAACTAGTAAATGCAGAAATGAGAATATATTAATATTTATTACAACATTACTTTCATACCTGGGAGCCCTTGAATTCTTTCGAGAATGATGTTCTTCTTCACGGTCGCTTGAAGAATCACTTTTGCTTTCATATTTTTTGTTGTGGTTGTACCTATGATTGTCTCTTCTTCTTTTATCATTGATGTTATTTCTAATGTTGTATCATGGCCTCTTTCTCTTCTTGGGACAATCACGAGCATAGTGACCTTTCTTGTGGAAGTTGTAACATTTGATATGAGATAGTGATCTTTCATTCCTTCCTTTTGAGCTTTGACGAGGAGGTCTTCTAGAAGGACCTCCTTTTGATCTCTTTCTTTTGTTATGGGTGACATATGCAACATGCTCTCCTTCTGCATGCTTATAGATCCTCCCTCTTACTATCATTCTAGATTCTTCTTGAGTAATATTTCCAAAAATTTCATCAAATGATGTGAGAATGTTGTTGTTACTAATAGTAGTGATGGATTTTTCCCAAACAGAAGGGAGATCTCTAAGAGTCATGACAACTAGATATTTTTCAGGCACATTCTCTCCAACCCTTTTTAGTTGATCTCTAAGACGAAAGATCCTCATAATGTAAGACAAACCAATTTCACCTTTGTTCATCTTCACTTCCTTGAGTTTATCTTTCAAGGTGATGATCTCATTTAGATTGTTGACTTCATACATGCCCGATATCTTTTCATACATGTCTTTAGACTTTCTTAAATTCCCAACATATGCAAGTAAATGATCTTGTTAAACATAAGCTATGATTTTATTTGCTTTGGAATCACCTTTCTTATATTTATTATTGATGGCAGCCGAGGCATTTTCTGGAGGCTCGACCATCCTCCTTGAATATATTCCAACACATCATTGTTGTCAGCTATGATCTCCAATATCACTTTCCATGTAACAAAGTTAGATGCATCACCCAATTTCTCGTGCTCCTTGAAGATAGAGGAAGACATCTTGACCTTGGCTTGTAGATCTATTTTCTTATAAAGAGGGCTTCACTGCTTGTATTCTCTTGGGTTTTTCCTTCACCTTAGCTCTGATACCATGTTAATTTTTCATGTTTTTCTATGTTGAATAAATTACTTTATCCCAAATTACTTTCCATTAACAGTGCATCCAAATATTAGTAGTGTAAATAACCACGAACAATAACTGTAATTAGAAAAATGCATGCGTGAAAAAGAAGACAATATTACAACCATAAGAGAAAATAGATTGGTCCAAGACCAGGGAAAAACCCCACAATGGGGGGAACCCTTTCAAATTTTCTTCTTCAATATATCGTCATAATTTTTTTTCAACGGAGAGTATAATGAGCCTAATACATATATGTAGCAGAAAAAAGATATCATATATTCAAATCTGCAGATATACAACATCAAAAATGCGGATCTGGTGTATCAACAAAACCAAGTGATCTCAGCTTCCACGTCCTAGATCTAAATCTAGAATGCTGTCAATGACTATTCTGAAGTGACTGTGACTGAGCAATAGATGAATGAAGACATTGCATAAGAAAATGACTGTGATCCAGATCAGATTTTCCCATAAAATTCCTTAGTCCTGGCCTTAACATTGTGAGCCTATGGCTATAGAAACCCTGGCTGTGACCTAAGCACTCTGTGCCCGCGGCTGAGGTCCAAATCAGTCCGATCTGACTCTGAAAACCCTAGTCGTGCCATGAACAAGGTCTGCTCGTGGTTATACCAGCTCAACTGTGACCTTAAAATTATCTGCCCATGGTTTTGGCCTGTAAACTTTAGTACTCTCCCCGCAGCTCAGGCCCAGAAGACCTAGATCAATGTGAGTCTCTCATCTGCAATCTCGAACCCTTGCGTGAGCTTCCCTTGACAAACCTGTGCGTGCCAAAAAATAAAATATGAACCAATACCAAAAGAGCATGACGAAAATATCATGAGCGAATGTCTGCAAAGGATCTTGGGGGAGATTCCATTTATAACTTTGTGAGGGATCACTTGGGGCTTTTACCGAATCCACATGTGTTGAGGTTGACCCATAAAAATGATAAATAATTCATAACTTAACTTCTACTTAACCGATTGGGATGATCTATAGGTCAATTTTGGTCCTCTCGAAAAGAGGAATATAATGAAATTATAATATTAACCATATGAGTTTTCCAATTTGGAATTTGACTCTATTTGAAAAAATTAACATTCCTCTCCTTGTATATATTCATGTTCTCTCTTAATGCAAAAAATGATTTCATTCGTGGAGTCACTCTTGGCTTGACATGGTATTAGAGCACATGCCCAAAATTAGTCCCTTTCTCTTATAACTCCCGCCACTCTCTACTACATACTATCCCTAATTTTGGTGTGTTGGTCCTCTGCTTTTTTTGAAATTCGTGGCTCCTAACAGTGCTGGAAAGACCATGTAATTGTGTCATAAGGATGACTCTAAATTTGGTGCGATGAAATATTTGCATTTGAAAATGGTATGTGTTTTGATGGCATGACTGCTGCATATGGTCATTTATATGGCGTGTTGAATTTTTTTGACCTATATACATTTATGCGAAGTTTGTGACAATGTCTGTGAAATGTGCGTTGGTTCCTTTTTGAATACTGTATGTTAGTTGTGAAGGTTTCCTGTTGATGTGTTAGTGTTGCAACCATGTATGTTCCTTTTTAATGGCACATTGAATGGCCGATTACATAGGGTCTAATGGATTTTTTTATGATGCAGTAGGTGTGGAGTATCTCTATTGAAATCCCGTCGGAAATTGTTGATGCTGCATTGACTATGCCATGCATTGGTTTCTGCGATGAGTACCATGCGTTGGATTTTTCTATTGAAGCCATGATATTTATTGGTAAATTGGCTACGTGTTATCCATTTTTATGAATACCGAATGGTGTTTTTAAATGGTGAAAAAATTACATCAATGGTATGGTATATACATAAAAGGGATGTATGATAAATGAGTTTTTTTATGAAGGGGATGTATGGTATATACATGTATAATGGTGGATTCATATGAGTTTTAAAGTAAAATCCTTATATGGGTTATGTGGAATTGGATGATGGTGAAAATTTTCTAGGTGCTCATTAAATTTGAGTTCAATATATGTGCATATATTATAAGGTTGAAATTTACATGTGGAGTGTTTGGTTATGTATTCTTTTCATATATATATTGAACCATTTTATTTTCCAAATGTAAGTTTCCTTGGGACATAATCGAGTAGGAAAGAAATGAAGTGTAAAACACCTGGTAAAGGGAAAGGAAAAGCACTCGAGTATGCTCATTATGTTATGGAACATTTCAACATTAGAGTAACTGAAGGCTTGTTCATTGTCTCACTTGCTTCATGGAAAGACGCTTGGTTTATTTATTTAGGGGAAAATTTCCACATGAATTTCAGAAGATGTTTCTTTGAATAATTCACTGACAATGTAGATGGAACAGTCTACTTTACAGACAAGTCAAAACTCAAGCCATCAGGGCTTGACACCATCAAGCTCAAATTACCTGGTATTACAAACTTTCTTCTGCATGATGTTTTAATTTATATCTCCCAGAGTTGAGGAGATTTTTTTCTTTCTTTGGTCCACATCTGCTAGTAAGGACACTCCATTCACATATTTGATGGAAAGGTTGAGGTCAAAAAAGCTTAATATCACTCACTTGTCATGACTAGGATAGAAGAAGAAATAATTCTGAAGCTACAAGGAACCCCTGCTCGTGCAAAAAAAAAATTCATACAATTCTCATTATGATGAAGGTACACTTCCATCAATTATTTTATGGCATGCTATATTTGGGCACTTGAATTATGACAACCCTCATTTGTTGAAGAAAAAGGGTTTTACTAGTTTGACAATTATTCCTAGGAAACTTAAGCAGTGTGATGTATGTATCTTAGGAAAACATAGAAAACAAGCATTTCATGATTCTCATTCCAAAGAACATAGAAAACTTGAACTCATTCATTATTATTTATGTGGCCCAATGAAAGTTATTTATGGAAATGGTAATAAATGTATGATGAAATTTATTGATTACTACACCAAAATGTGTTAGGTTTATTTATTGAAGTAAAAATCCGAAGCTTTTGAAACATTCTAGAAATTTCATGCATGGATTGAAAATGATGCACAATCTCATATTGGATCTATTTGTACTGATAATGGAAAAAATATAATTCAAATGAATTTGAAAACTATCTTCACTGTCATGGGATGAAACATTAAACAAGCGTACCTTATAATCCCTAATAGAATGATGTAGTTGAAATAATGAACAAGAAAATCTTAAATATGGTACGTCTAATTATGTTTTTCAAGAATGTTAAGCTGATGTTTTGGGTTGCTGTGGTTCTATGTCTTATGTATATAAATAATAAGTTTCCATCTCATGTTATTAAAAACAAGACTCCCTATGAAATGTGGTATGGCCACATTACTTTGGTGAGGCATCTCAGGGTTTTTGGTTCTACCTGTTATGCCTTGATACCTAAGGAACAAAGAAAAAAATTTGTGCAAGGAGTCGCAAATGTATCTTATTAGGGCACTCAAATACCTCCAAAGCATATCGTCTCTATGATGAAGTTAATACAAATTTTATAATATCTAGAGATGTGATCTTTCTTAACTCTTCCAAGATTTACAATGTTGTTGAGCGACATCTTCATCGCTTGGATAGATTCAGACATGCAAAGTGTTTTCAAGAGTTTGATAATGAGATTCAATATCTTGTAGGGTGATCCCTATACTGGATCAATTTGTGGAATTGCCTTCTGAAGCAATCTCTCCCCCACATGAAGTTCCAACCATTGATTAAGATGACACTTTGAGTGATATGATTGACGCAATTGGGAGGGTAAATCTTGATTCAGCCTCATTTCAGTCAAGTGAACAACCTGGGCCATCTCATAAAGGTAATTTTAAATGGATCACAAATATAGTTGAAAGTGTTCATCCTAATGACATTGGAAATACAGGAAAAAGAAGCTCAATCATACAATATGGAGGTGATGTATACGATCTTGATTCACCTGTTGATATGGATGTTTCTTATGATTGTGAACTAATTTTTTCTACATATTTTGAACCAAATTCCTTTAAAGACTTCACTTCTCATGATGAATGGAAAGAAGCGATGCAGAAAGAATATGATGCTTTGATAAAGAATGGCACCTAGAAGCTTGTTGATCCTCCATTAGGAACCAAACCAATTGGATGCAAGTGGGTCTTGAAGAAAAAGTATAACAAAGATAACTCACTTGAAAATCATAAATTAATGCTTGTGGAAAAATGTTTGCACAGAAGGAAGAGGTTGATTATGAGGAGACATTTTCCCCCACAATAAAATGGGTTACCATCTAGACACTCTTTTCCTTGGCGGCTCAAAACAGTTGGAAATTCCATCAAATGGATGTAAAAAATGCTTTCTTGAATGGATATTTGAAAGAGAATGTTTTTATGTCCCAAATAGAAGGATTTTTTGTGAAGGGTAAGGAACACAAAGTATGAAATCTTGTAAAATCCTTGTATACCGTGATCTTGGTACAAGAAATTGGCCGAGCATATTTTGAAACTTAATTTCAAACATTATGATCTTGATGGTGCAATTTAGTTTGTCAATAAAGTTGGAAAAAAATTTGTATATCTTGTGGTGTATGTAGATTATCTTCTAAGGACAAGGAACAATGAGAACTACGTTGCATAAATAAAGATAAAACTGAGGAAAGGCTTTGAAATAACAAAAATGGGCTATGTTCACTACTATCTTGGTATTGAAGTAACTCAACATTTGAAGTTTATATTCCTCTCTCAAAATAAGTGCGCTGGATATCTGTTGAATAGTTTTGGTATAGATGAGTGCAATCCTTTGACTACTCCAATGGAACAAAATTTAAATCTCACATCCATTGAGGGAAAACAATTTGAGGATGCAACAAAGTTATAAAGCTTGTAGGAAGTCCCAAATAACTGACTAATACCAGACCAGACATTTAATTTGTTGTTGCAATAATCTCCATGTTTATACAAAAGCCTTTTCAGGGTCATTGGTCTGCTGCAAAAATATTTCTAAAGTACTTGAGGGGAACTCAAGACTTTGGACTTAAGTATACACAGGTGGGTGAATTCAACCTGATTAGATACTCCGATTCAAATTTTGATGGGAATAAAGAAGTGAGAGTATCTAATTCATGCTATTTTATGAGTCTTGGATCAGGAATTGTCTCTTGGAGGTCACACAAACAATTAGTTCCAGCATATTCCACAACCGAGGAAGAATATGTGGTAGCAGCTAAAGCAAAAAAGGAAATTATGTGGCTCAGGAAAATTCTATAATATTTGCAGGAGAAACATGTTCATTCAACTCCTTTTTTGATTGATAACACTTCTGCAATAAGTTGGCCAATAACCCAAAATTCCATGATTGAACGAAGCACATCAATGAAAAAATACCATCTGATTTGACATCATTTTGGGTCCAAGATAATCCACCTACGACATTGTTCCACAAATGAGTAGATTGTAGACATCTTCACCAATTCATTTGGAAGGGAAAAGTTTGAAAGATTCAGAATGATGCTTGGACTCACCAACATCCCTTCATATTAACGAGGGAATGTTGACACCTAGTCTTTGGGAATAGGAAAATCTATGTAAATATTGTAAATAAAAAAATAAATGAAGTTGGAAGAAAAATATACATTGGGAGATGAAAACCAATAGTCTCCCTCTCATTTTATATATTCATGTTCTCTCTTAATGAAAAACATAATTTCATTCATGGATTTACTCCTGGCCTAAAAACTGATGAGTTCTTAGTGAGATCTAGATTGAAATTGTCCGATGGATGTATTATAAATTGATGTCTTCAGATAACTACAATACATCGAATATGGATTAAATCATTTTTTTTCCATTTTCTTATTGTATCTCACTTGTGATTAAATATTAACATGGTATCAAAGAACTATAGTTCTATTGACGGTGTTGGATACCACCAACATACAAGGGGTCTCCTTGATGTGAAGTCCCAATTATAAATCACACCGTTTGGAGTAGGATGCCCATCCAGAGTATTGTCCTATCCACCATAACTCAAAGTTTCCCTTGGTTTCAATTGATAACATAAGAGATTATACACATAGCCTTTGAATAAACAAGTAAGTTGACATTGTGAAACACCAATTGCAATATGTAAAAGGAAGCCTTCACAAGAGGGGATACATGAGGGAGTATCTATAAGGAAAACAATAGTATTATCTGAAGAGAGGCACTTGAGAGAAAGGAATGATTCATTAGTCATCTAGCGAAGTAGTTCACATAGACAAAATGATATTTAAAACAAATACAACACACCTTCAACAAGATAATCACCAAATCAAATGAAGTAGTTCAATTTCTTTAGTACATATGAGAAAAACATATACTGCAAAAATCCAAAGAATAGTCTTAAAATATTCACGATACATGCATGAAAATGTGTTATCTAAATGAGCTTCAATTATTAAAAGTGAAATATCCAAGTACATAGTTGCGATGGTGAGCCACTAGCTCCAACATTGGAATATTAAGTCACTTCTTGTTTCTCCAAAGAATAATATTCTTTCCTATGCCAAGTTCAAGAAGCCAAAGCTATCTCTCCAAATCCCAAGCCTCCAAAAGCCCCATTCTTGAGTTATGAGGTTGCTTTTATAACAAGAGGAATTACCTTTCATATCCCCATGACTCTTGAACTTCTAATGTGACCTTTTGACTTCCATAAGACTTTTGGACTTTTCCTAATGACTTTTTTGTCCATATATGACTCTTTGGTCCACATGTGACTATTGGACTTCCATACATTACATTTTGTCATTTTGATTTTGATAATTACATCATTATATCCACAAATGATGTGGCATTACACATTGAAACATATGGCATTGTGATGACACATGTACAAGCCATGACTTGGAATTGATGACATGGAACTTCATAATAATGTGATAATGACAAGTTGTAATCCTTGCTGCTTTGTCTTTAATGTTAATGAAACATATGATTTTTTCTTCATATTCACCCTCCAAAGGGTCATGGATCAACATTAGGACTTTTTGAGTTATCATGCAATGTCTTCATTCTGTCATGGTCCATGATCTCTTCATGTCTTCATAATGGTTCTTCTTTGTGCTCCTTCTCCACAAGTGATTATTTGTGTTTTTTCCTTGACATCTTCCTTGAGAATCACCTTACCATGTTGAGGAGGTATGCATGCCCATGAATATCACTCATGCCAAGGAAAGAATAGTATTTAAATAATCTATCCTATCCTTACTTTGCTCATGGAAGAATTTGTTAGTGATAGGCATGTGAAAGGACTGAGAAGGAAGGAATTAATGAGGAGGGCACATTTGAGGTCAACAATAGCTAAGGAAAGCACCACTTCTCACTAGAACTATGCCATGGGAAATGAGGAGGGGATCTTTAGGGTACAATGTAGTGAGAAAGTGCAAGAGATAATGTGATGATCTTGTTGACTAAAACTGCACCATGCATTAGGCTGAAAGGAGAAGGAGACAATGAGACTGCAGTTGAGCTTCATAGTGACTAAAGGAGGACTTAACTATGGACTAAAAGTGAACCATGTAAAAATAAGGAAGGGAAAGACTCAAAATTAGCATTGTGAGCGAGTCTAGTGGACAATCGTTGATGTATTACTGACAAAAAACTATGCCATGTGCTATAAATAAGAGGCATGATTAAGGGAGAGTTAAATTTTCTTCAACAATGATTCATAGAGGGTCACACTATCCACTAGAACTATTCCCTACATAGTGGTAGGTAGAAAGAGTAATTCTTTGGTGTGGTGAGGGGTTGCAGTTAGTAGTGGGAGCAAGACTAATCATTTTAATTGTGCCATGCATTATACTTAAGAGAGAGGCTTCCAGGCTAGTGCAGTTTTCTTCCACACTGGCTAATGGTTCACTGGAAATTCACCCTAAGCCCTATGCTAGTGTAGTTTGCTGCAAAAGTGGTTATCTATCCAGTAGAAATGCGATATGTGCCATATGTTATTGCAATTTTCTTCAACAGTGGTTGTTTTTCCACTAGAAATACACCTTGCACTCAGGAAGGCTCACTAGAAGAGGAAGTTGTGTGGTTAGCTAAGGAAAGTAACAAAGGTTAAGCCACTTTTCCCAGGGAGAGGCTTAATACACTATGAGAGGGAAGAAACCTTGTATGGTACAGTTTGATTTTGTATATGGCCAATAGAAATGCTTCATTCACTATACAAGGTATAATTTCTCAAAAATCAGTACAATGAGTTAGTATAAGCAAGAAGGGTTAGGTGACTATGCTTTGAAGGTTATGAATGTGCAACCATAGGATCTGACCTTAAGAAAGAATCAGTGAAAAAGTCTAGGAGGAAGATATTTGATCAATGAGGCTCATGCATAGATAGTTCTCATCACCTAAGAGAGGGTTCATGTATTCGTAACTTGCACTAGGTAGAAGGACCAAGAAGAGCTCCAAAATGGTTAAGTGTGGAACCAATAGAGTATGAGAGGAAAATGCATCCGAATGAGACTCAAACACGGATCACACACATGAATGACATTGATACAATTTAGGGTAATGCATGGAACTCATGAACAACAATCACACCTTAAAATGGTTGCAAAGCGACACTTATTTCTAAGTACGACAGTTGAAAAGCCACGTTGCGACACTTAGAATACAAGTTGCGACCGAAGTGTTGACTGTGACCAGAAAGTGTGAAAATATGTAGGAATGTGTATAGAACATATTCTCATGATATATAGGACCATATAATGCATAAAAATGCACTAGAGATACCTCCAGTGATGTGGAAATTTGTGACATATACAAGAGTGAAAATAGTCATAAACGACACTTGCGACAATAAGAAAATGTGAAAACAACACATACCAATGCTAATAAATTGAAAGTGACACATGCCAGAGAAAATATAACATGAAAATTCCACTTTTTAAAGTGAAAAAAAATAAAAACAATAGTCACGAACGTAAATGTGACACTTATGAAAGTAAAGGTGCGCAAATGCATAGTTGGGAAAAATCACCGAAATAAAAGTAAAATTGCAACCAGAGTAAGGGAGCTTGTCAATGGAAGTGCACACTGACTATCAACATAGGTTGAATATTGAATAGGAATTGTCTTGATGGAATGCTATGTGCTTGTTAAAGCTTTCATAAAGGAAGCGTGCTTATGAATTCATCAAGGACTAAGCATGCGTGAGCAAGTGACTTTGACAGTGAGTAACTGGGAAGAAGACTTAAACACTTAGCACAAAAATAATTGACAATGAAGTGAACATAGAATTAAATATCGTAAGATCCTCAATAGGCTCCAAAATTCAAGCGTAGGAAATTTTTTGGAGGGTGTTGATCGCAACGTCAACACTTGGAAACACACTGGTAGAACTCCAACTTCTTTGTTCAGATTTTACCTTTAAGTGTAAGGTATGAATATTTCAGGAAGCATTGACTCACCATGTGGATTACCGTGGCATTTCCACTTATCCCAGTTAAAAATATATTCTTTTTTTTCCTTTCTTAGCTTCAAACACATTTAGAATAATATTCGTACCTCAAATATTTCGATATGGGAGAAGGACAATAAGTATACCAAACTTTGAGAATCAAAGTTAAGCACATTTCTCGGTGTTGCTCCACTTCCAGTGAGCCCTTTCAGTTCCCAAGCGGAGTCACCTCAAGGAAACACAAGCATAGCTTCGCTGCCAAGATCCTGTTCAGTAGCCCGAAAAAGTTGCTTGCTTCACCTCTCTGCACCAAAAGCCTTTCTCTTCTTCACCCTTTTATTTAATTTTCCTAAATATATGCTTGAAGCATTTATAAAATGGGTGGAAGAGGGATCCTAACTTATTTGCTTTTCAAGAGAGGTTTTTCCTTGCACTAGAAGCCTTTCTCTTCTTCACCCTTTTATTTAATTTTCCTAAATATGTGCTTGAAGAATTTATTTAACATTTGTAGCATGGGTGGAAGAGGGATCCAAACTTATTTTCTTTACAAGAGAGGTTTTTCCTTGATTAAGGGATTTGAAAGATAAATGAAGTTGATATGCTCATTTTATGTTTTTCTCCTTTCCCTTATCTATCAAGATTTGATAATAAAAGTTAAGCACATTCCATGATGTTGTTCCAAGGTGAGAGAGATTGTTTAGTACCCTGACGAAGTCACCTCAAGGAAACACAAGCATCGCCTTGTTTCCAGTAGGCATGTTCAGTACCCTGACAAAGTTACTTGCTTCAACTCTCTACGCTAGAATCATTTATCTTCTTAACCCTTTTATTTAATTTTCCTAAATATATGCTTGAATCATTTCTTAAACATTTGTAACATGGGTGGAAGATGTATCCCGACTTATTTTCTTTGCAAGAGATGTTGTTCCTTACTTAAGGGATTCGAAAGATAAATGAAGTTAATATGCTTGTTTTAAGTTTTTCTCCTTTCCATTCTCTAATCGATTTATTCGATGGATCAAGACACCATTTAATAATAGACCGGGTCAGGAATGAAGATCCTAATAGAGATATAAGCTTCATAATCAGACCAAAGGCTTTCTGCCTAGAATGAATCGTATTTTCCATTTAGACACCATAGACTTTAAAAATATGTAAACCCAAATAGAGAAGAGGTAACATATTATCCAAGCATTGCTCATCGTCACAAATGTCCTTCTAAAATATTTTCCACATTGTATTTTGATCCAAAAGGAACATCTTTCATTGAGAGTCTTATTAAGAAAGACATAAAATAAAAGACACAACAAAACAACAAAACAAGATAAAAAATAAAAATCAATTGGAGATTGAACTTAAAAGAAACATGCAAGACAAAAGTAAGAAATACTAAATAAATACTAAAGAGATAAAATGTAGGATGAATGTACAAGGGAAGCTAAAATGCATTTATACCTACTCTTAACCAAACCAGCTAGAAGGTCAAGGTTAAGTGTAATGAAATTTCCAATGCATCTATTGTTGTTCTTGCACAAAATATAGAAGTTATTTGCTAGAAGTAGAAAGATGTGCAATCCTTAACCAACCCGAAACCTTACCTTTTCAATTAGAAGAGAAATGAAACAAACCTCGAAAGCTTATTGTGAATTCATATTTATTAGTATTGTCTTTCTTAGCAAGCATTAAGAAAAAATAGAAATTTCTTCTAGAAAATGGGATTGGTAAGTAGGATGCTTCCAAGAAATCATAGATTTGATCACTGAATTTGAAACTATCATCTTAAAAACCATAAAACCCCTGAGAGAATGAGTTTTCAATTAATGGCATGGAATCATGATGAGAATCTTGTAAGGGGAAAATGAATCTGATCATATTTAGAAGGCCTGTCAAGATAGTGAGGACTTAGCATAACCATCAACGAAGGTTGAAGTGCCTCAAATACTTGACAAGTATTTGAATAGTAAGATGATAAATCATAAAGATCAACCAATGCAAAAAAACTACCATCTTATATGCTGGTAGAAAAATAATCATTTGGATGATAGTTGCTAGAACCAACATTATGATCTTATGGATCGATTACGACATAAGATTCTATGTTAGTAGAAAAAAAATATAATTAGTTTGAACATCTTTACAAATTATTTGAACAATATAATCATCTTCCTCATATGTTTAATGTGACAAAATATTTCCTTGTAATTGGTTACAATTATTGAAAGAATTAAAAATGAATGCAAGTATAGTAAATACATGAAACCAATTAGAGTGAAAATGAGGAACTTGATTCACCAAATAAAACAATAATTCATTAATGGTGAAGAGGATATCTTGTGACATGAAGAAAATTATTAGCATCAGAACATTCACAATAAAAACTAGGAGTTGATTTTTTTCAAAAATATTTGATAGGAATGAATCCTTCTGCCAATGATAACTAGCAAAATGATAAACTTCATAGCTATGTGCTTCTGTGAAAAACATGCATTTAAAACCCAAGTTTGATACGAGATATTTTCATGGAAATGAACCAACCGAAAAACAATCCTCAATCTGATTAGAAACTGAACCTTGACATTTAGAGGAGATAAGTCTGAGATACCAACAATCTCTCAAGGATGAGTTTGCATCCAGTGAAACCAAGAAAAGGAAATAATTTTGTGAGAAAATCCAGATTTGAATTAGTTTAGGGATCTTACCAATATAGTGAGAACTTGACATAACCATCAACGAACTTTGAAGTGGCTCAACATTCTGACAAGTCCCAAAAATTTCAAGGATTTGAGAATTAAATTTTGAAGATTGGATCAAATCATGCATGGTATGTAGATAACTACTACCAATAATTTCAATAAGATCACTACTATCTGGGTGACAACCATCTATTTCACTAATTTTATTAGATTTTACAACCTCAATAAATATATTACCCAGGTCATAAATTTCTTCTAAATGCACATGTAAGGATGGAAAGACTAGAAAAATATCATGAGTAACCTGGATAGAAGAATTTTATTCATGGAAGATTGGAAATGATAGGAGATGGAATGGATACTTGATGAGTTTCTTGTTTTTTCATCATGGATAACATCACTACCTTGTGTCAATTAAAATCCAACTCATTAAATGATGAAATTTAAATGCATGGAGTATTTATTCACAAGTTACTGATTACAAACAATAAAGCAGAAGGGATAGTGAGGTGAAGAGGAAGTTTCCATAAGAACATATTCTTTGACCGAATCATATTCTAGATATAAATATTTCAAATCAAAATATTCTTGAGAAACTTAAATATTAGTTGGTGCAATTGGGCATTCATCACCACGTACATCGATAAAGTCATCATCATCATAATGAAGGTTTCCTAAGACTTTATATGGATTAGGAAAATTGACTTCTTTTGACTGATAATTGAGATTAGTAGGTTTTAAATCATTTGAGAATGAAAGAACATTATCTTGACACTGAGGACTTTTAAAAAGAGAAGAAATATTGAAAAAACCTTCACCTTTCTGCTCCTCTACCTATGAAATGTGACTGCCTTTCACCTGATCGATACTTGGATTTGGAAGAGACTGATCAAGGGACAAGGGATCATGAGAGATATATTATAGAGGATGATGTCTATTCAAATTTGATTCAAGACTTAATTTATGAGTGTTAATACCTTCTTGAGGAATGGAGGGATTAGTCTTCAGCCTAGGCTTCATAAACCATTCCAAGGTTTTCTCCATTGGATCTGGATCATGAAAAGTGGATGAAGGTTGAAGAGATGGATTATCCATTTGATTTTCATATTTCCTAACTTCAACCTCATCACAAGGATGCACCCAAACTGGTACTGAAAAAGGAAGAGGATAGGGAACAAAAGGAATAGTAGGTTCCTCCTATGAAATTAGAGGTGTCTCATGATTTGCAAAAGTTGGGAGAAAAAGATGGTATGAGAGTTCCAATTCACATTTATTCAAAGATATATGAACCAAATGCTCAAACTTTTATTTAAATAATTCCCAATTTGTATCTTCTTCAGGAAAATCCTAACATAGGTGAAGAAATATATTAGCAAAATCATCAATTGATTCATTAGGGTTCATTCTTAGTTGATTACTCCTTTTAAAAACATCTCGATAATCATACCTATCAAAGGATTTATGAATCTCCTTGAGGAATTATCAAATGATTGAATGGAATAAGATGATAATCCATGCCACCAACGATTAACTCAACCTTCAAGTGTGAGGAATAAAAGCACATAAGCAACATCTTCACAATTGATTTCATAAAGTTCACAAAAATAGATAAAATTAGATATATGCTCGGCTATGGATATTTCACCCTCACTATCAAAATTTAATTGAGAAAAGTTATAAAGGGGTTTGTCGGGGATTAAAAGTTGACCATTGGATCTGATGGAAAAACACCACGGGAGTATGATTTGGGGAAGATCCATTTAAGATAATAGGTTCGAAATAGAATCAACTGGAAAAAATTATCATTTGGCCCTCCTTCTAGTGCCAAAATGTTGACGGTGTTGGATATCGTCAACATATAGGGGGTATCCCTGATGTGAAGTCCCAATTAGGCCTCAGACCATTGGAGTAGGATCCATATCCAGAGTATCAACCCAACCACCATAACTCAAGGTTTTCCTTGGTTTCAATTGATAACATAAATGATTATACACATAGCATTTGAATAAACAAGTAAGTTGACATTGTGAAACACCAATTGAAATTTGTAAAAGGAAGCCTTCACGAGAGGGGAGATAAGAGTGAGTCTCTAGAAGGAAAATAATATTGCTACCCTAAGAGATTCACACAAGAGCAAGGAAATATTTTCTAGTTATCTAGAGAAGTAGTTCACATAGACACAATGATCATCAAAATAAATATAACACACCTTCAATAAGAGAAGCACCAAAGCCAATGAAGTAGTTCAATTTCTTTAGTACATATGAGAACAACATATACTGCAAACATCCAAATAATAGTATTACAATATTCACGAGACATGCATGAAAATGTGTTGGATTAATGAGCTTCAATTATTAAGTGAATGATCCAAGTACACAGTTACAATGTTGAGCCACTAGCTCCAACAGTGGAACATTAAGTCACTTCTTTCTTCTCCAAAGAATAGTCTTCTCTCCTATGCCAATTTGAAGAAGCCAAAGCTAGCTCTCTAAAGACTAGGCATCCAAAATCCCCTTTGCTTGAGTTATGAGGTTCATTTTATAACAATAGGAATGACCTTTCATATCCCCACGACTCTTGAACTTCTAATGTGACCTTCTGACTTCCATAAGACTTTTGGACTTTTCCTGATGACTCTTTTGTCCATATATGACTCTTTGGTCCACATATGACTCTTAGACTTCCACACATTACGTTTATTCATTTTCATTTTCATAGTTACATCATTAGATCCAAAAATAATGTGGTAAGACACACTAACAGATATGACATTGTGATGACACTTGTACAAACCATTACTTGGCATTGATGACATGGAACTTCATGATGATGTGGTAATGCCAAGTTGTTCTCCTTGTTGATTTGTATTCAATATTCATGAAATATTTTCTTTGTTCTTCATATTCACCCTCCAAAGGGTCATGGATCAACATCAAGACCTTCTAAGTTATCATAGAATGTCTTCATTATGTCATGGTCCAGTATCTCTTCATGTCTTCATGATGGTTCTTCTTTGTGCTCCTTCTCTTCAAGTGCTTGTTTTTGTCTTCTCCTTGAAATATTCCTTGAGCATCACCTTTCCTTCTTGAGGAGGCACACTTTCCCATGAATATCACTCATGAAAAGGAAAAATAAATCTTGAAATCATTTATCGTATCCCTAATTTGTTCATGGAAGAACCTGCTTGTGATAGGCCCGTGAAAGGACTAATAAGGGCTTGATGAGGAGGGCGCAATTGAGCTCAAAAGTGGCTAAGGAGAGCACCAATTATCATTATAAATGCACCATTAATTATGAGGGTATATTTAGGGTCCAATGTAGCGGGAAAGTGCAAGGGATAGTGTGATGAGATTGTTGACTAAAACTATGCCATGTGCTAGGATCAAACGAGAAGGAGATAATGTGAGCATAGTTGAGCTTCACAATGACTAACGGAGGCCTTGAATGTGGACTAAAAGTGCACCATGCCCCCAAAAGGAAATGAAAGACTTGTTCTTGGCATAATGAGGAAGTCTAGTGGACAAGGGTTGATGGATTGCTGACTAAAACTATGCTGTGTGCTATAATTGAGAGGAAATCTTAAGGGAGGGTGTAATTTTATTCAAAAATGATTCATAGAGGGGAAAAATATCCACTAGAACTATGCTGTGTGCCAAGGGAGGAAAGTAGAGAAAGTATTGGGTGCAATGCGGGGTTGCAGTCAGTAGTGGGAGAAAGACTCATCACTGTAACTACCCAATACAATGTACTTGAGAGGGAGGCTTCCAGGCTAGTGCAATTTTCTTCCACAATGGCTGACTATTCACTAGAAATGAGGCCTGAGCCCTATTCTAGTGAGGGTTTCCTCAACAATGGTTTTTTTTTCGACAATAAATATGCCCTTCACCCTATGCTAGCACAATTTTCTTCAAAAATGGTTGTATGTCCACTAGAAATGTGACTTGCACTCAAGAAGGCTCACTAGAAGAGGAAATTGTGCAGTTGGTTAAGGCAAGTAACGAAGTTCAAGCCACTTTTCCCATGGAGAGGCTTAATGAACTGTGAGAGGGAAGAAACCTTGTATGACACAGTTTAAATTTGCATAGGGCCACTAGAAATGCTTCATGTGCTATACAAGGTAGAATTTCTCAAAACTCAGTGCAGTGATTCAATACAAGCAAGAAGTTTTAGGTGACTATGCTTTGAAGGTTATAAATGTGAAACCATAGGAGATGACCTTAAGATAGACTCAATGCACAAGCCTAGGAGGAAGATATCTTATTAATGAGTCTCATGAATAGAAATTTCCCATCACCTTGGAGAGGGTTCATGTATTCACAACTGGCACTGGGCAGGAGGAGCAAGAAGAGCTCCAAAGTGGCTAAGTGTGGGACTAGTAGAGTAAGAGAGGGAAATGCATCTGAATGAGACAAAAACATGGATCACACATGGATTCATTTTATACAAGCCAGAGGAATGCATAGGACTTATGAAAAATAATCACGCCTTAAAACAACAACAAAGTAACACTTATTTCTAAGTGCAATAGTTGAAATGCCACATTGCGACACTTAGAATAAAAATTGTAGTCGAAGTGTTGACTGTGACCATAAAGTGGGAAAAGATATAGGAATGTGTCTAACACATATTCTCTTGATATATATGACCATATAATGCAGAAGAGTGTGCTATATCTACTTCCAGTGATGTGCAAAAGTGTGACATACAAGAGTGAAAATATTCAAAAGCGACACTTGTGACAGTAAGAAAACATGAAAAATACAATTGCAAATGATAAAGAAATTGAAGTGACACATGCAAAAGTGAAGATAGCATGAAAAAACCACTTGCTAAAGTGAAAGAAGAAAAAACAATAGTTTTGAACATAAAAGTGACACTTATGAAAGCAAAGGTGCGCAAAAGCGACAGTTGGGAAAAATCACTGAAATAGAAGTACAATTGCAACCAAAGTGAGGGAGATTGTCAATGGAAGTGCACACTGATTGTTGACATAGGTTGAAAATTGCACAAGCATTGTCTTGATGGAATGCGCTATGCCTATTCAAGCTTGCATAAAGGAAGTGTGATTATGAATTCATCAAGTACTGAGGATGTGTGACCAAGTGACTTTGATAGTTAGAAACCGGAAAGAAGACTTAAACACTTAACACAACATTGATTGAAAATGAAGTGACCATAGTAGGCTCTGAATTTTAAGTTCAGGAAAATTTTTGGAGGGTGTTGATCACAACATCAACAATTTCTTAGGGTTTGATATATTTTCCATGGGAAGTCATTTAAACATTGGGGATAAACCTTCTCCATGATATTTTTTTTCATGAGAGGTTCAATATTTGTAGTTCATGGATGATGGTTCCAAGATGTGTGTTAGCAACCTATAATATAGGGGTCATAATTTTGACTTGACTATTGATAATCTTGTAAATCTGTACATACTTTGCCTTCTGCAAGTTGTATTCACATATTTTGTAAAAAAAAAATCCAAAAAATAGAAAAATAAAAAATAGGGTAAAAATTCTTAAAAGAATAATCAAAGGACTTAGAAAAAATAAAAGACCCCAAAAGAAAAATGAATAAAACATGAAAGTGTGCAAGCATAAATGCCACTACTTTTTACTTTTTGACTGTGGTAGAGTGTCAATAAATGCCATAGTCCATGATGAGTTAAACAGTTTAATCTTAACTTGTCATTGTTTCAATTTCACTTTTCATAGATAGAGAATAATGTGTTGTCATAAAGTTTAATCATGAAAATTCAGTAGTTAGTTAGAGAAATAAAGTGAATCCAACAGTTTAAACTGGATTCATGGATGAAATAAGTGTAGAATTAGATATTTTTACTTGCTTTCAGAAAGAATAAATGCTGTGAAGGTTGCTAGCTTAAATGCACCTTACTACAAAAGAAGAAAAAATGTTAGCATGATAAGCTGGGTAGGTAGAAGAAGGTGAAAAGTCTCAATGTAAATATCATTCATCATGGGTTGCAAAATAACTAAATTCCCCTTCCCATAGTCATGAAACATTCTAAACTATCAGTCAGAAAGGCTCAAGGCATTTCCTTGACTTTTGTTGGGACTGGACCCAAGGCTCTATGACTGATCAGTTGAAAGTGTAAATGTCTATATTAATCCCTTAAATCACATCATTTACCATTCATACATTCATTCCCCTAAATAATCCTAAGTAAGACTCCATTTTTACTTAAAGGAATTATAATTTCCATTTGATTAACTTCCTACATCATTTGAAAACATTAAGCCCTCAAAATAACATTATATCATAAGTTAAGTGATAAGATCAATGCAAATTATCTTTTGAAATTCACTTTACTTGTTATGTTTATGTGTTTTGAGTATACCATCTCTTGTTTTCATATTAACTCTAATTTATATATTAACTCCCTATAGAAATGACCTTTTCCTATTATATATAACTCCTTTTTATAATAAACCCAAGAACCCACTTATTATAATTTTAGCCGAAGTTTATAATTTCCACATGTTTAATAAAAAAACCCACATTATAACCCCCTTTGGCTAAAATATACCTCTATATATACTCCCGCCCCTATGGTAGTTAAATCAATCTGGTTTAATTAACCTTATAATAAAAATATTCAAAAATCTTTTAAAACATGTTTCATATATGTTTTAAGCAAAAATACCGAAGTTTAATTTAAACTAAACTTCTAAGCCCATTTCCTTGTATATTTTTCTCCCGAATCCCTAAACCTGAGATTAAATCTATAACCCAACCATTTCCCTGCAATATATATTTCATTACCACAGTCCCTAACGTTGGTTAAACTCCTCAATATCCCTCCTGATCATTTTTTCATTGAAAAAAGTTAGTTTTATAAATAAAACCCATCAAAAAACCTTTTCCCATCGGGTTCAATCTAGAACCTTCGATCTTCAGCACTTATTTAATCCCACGGTTCAAAAAAAATGCAATACTCCTTTCCCAGCCCCTTATCATTCCACATCACAATGCATTTGAGCCATCCGATCATCATCCCTTTGCAAATCCAATGATTCAGAGTTAGCGCGACAATTTATTTCATTTTTACCCCTTCCCATATCGCGTTCATTACCAACCGTTCGATCGTCATTAACTTAAAGATCGGACGATCCGCATTTAACCCGATGACTTGCCTTTCCCCACACCTTACCTTTTGATAATGACCGTTCACTTTCCAAAGCAATATCTAACGGCCGATATCTCATATCGCGCCCAAAAAGTAATCGACCAAAGTTTGGGAAAAGCTGCGCGATATAGGTTGTTTTCCAAAACCACCACGTGTCGACGTGTCCTAAAATAATTGGATCACATTTGAAAAGCGATTTATCGCTTACCACCTTGGAGTTGCGCGAATACCACCCAATGGTATTCTGAAACCACTTATGCCCAAACTATGATTTAATATGATTTGAAAATGGTTTAAACTATGGTTAATGCATAAAAAATCATAAATTTCATTAATATTTTCACTTATTTGCGCTTTAAACATTGTGAAACCTCCGCTAAGCCCATTTTCATCAAATTATCACCATTTGTACGCCATTATACCTTAAGAGTCTGTGCAGAGCCCTTTCCACCATTTTCAAACCTAGCAATGCCATATTCAATCCAATCTCCCTGCAATTCAACTATGAAGAGACACAGTACACTCTGATAGACTAGTTCAGCGGAATTGAAGACTGCGCGCAACCTGAAATTCAGTCTACCACAATTATACCTTTTTAAAGGTATTTTTCGTTAAAACTTAACCAAAAAACTTCAATTCCAAAAGAAAAGTATCAATTTTCAGTCATTGCCTGTAATTATCTCAAAATTACCATACATAAATTTGCAAAAAACATCCAAAATATAGGGGAAACTCTGTCAAAATTTCCCCATAATCCCTCATTTCCATTTTTTGCAAACCCTGGGCATTTTCATTGCTGGAATTGTTCGTAACCTTTCTTCTAAGCATTAAAACCCTCTTTTCATTTGAAACTTTTCTCAGAACCCTATTTTACCAGAGATATTCTCCAAAAATCCCTTGTTTCCAACAGAAGAACTTAGCAAATAGTCTAAGCTTGCTCTGTTCAATTAAAAATGACAAAGAAACAAGTAACCCCAAAATAAGGAGGTCCAAAGCCTCAAAATAAAGCCTCTACTAAAATCCCTCAACTTGAATCTTCTAAAATTGATAAACCAACTCCTGTACTCACTGCTGATTCCACAGAAGTCACCAGGCTTGTCCAACCTCCAGTCATTTGATAAGAAAATAGCCCTCTGGTTGACCTTGACTACAGAATAATAGACACTTCAGTAGAGTTTAATTTTCTATATGTATATAACTGGTGTTTTGGTAAATTAGTAGAGAAATATGACAAAGATATACCAGTCTGGGATTCCAATTTTCCAAAATACATTGTTCCTCTTACTCATTCAGCCCCAGATTTTGTCAGATTGTGTCAGTCCTATTATCTTCCAGATCAAAGATGCATTGTGAATAAAGACAGAGAGGTCTTATTTTACATCAATGCAGAATCCATAAATTCTATGATGCAACTGAACCCTGACCCTAATGCTGCTTCATTGTCGATAGAGGATTTAACTCAGAATTACCTAGAACTTGATTTTGCTTCTAAGTTCAAAGTCTTTCAGACTTTTTGTCCCAAGCAAGTTGATATTCCTAAGCTTAGTCCTCCATTTGATATCTTTGGTTTTCCAAATGAAACCAGACAAATTGTCTCCATGCTATCATTCATACTGGGATACACCAGTGATGAATTCAATGATGTGGCTATCTTAGGTTTTTTGTCAACTCTGAGTCCTGGCCAGTATCCATCCATAGTGTACAATTTTTCTAAGTTCATTGCAGAAAACATGCACTATCAATTGTCCAGATTTTCAGAAGAAGGAGTCTTTAGATATACCTCATATCTACTTCATCTCTTTTCATATTATCAAGCAGACAAGTTTCCTATTGAATTTCAGAAGATAGATCCAGAAGGAAATGTACTTTCAGTTGTGTTTTGGTCATCAATTCTGAGAAAATGGAACAGGGAATACAACTTTGCAGATTTCAATGACTTGTTTTTAGTGCCTTCTATGAATTTATTGAATAAAGAACAGACCCCTAGAATCAATGAAGAGACAAAGAGAATCCTACAGCTATTTGAGAGCTGTAAAACATGGGATTGGTACTTATACAAAAGTTACACAGAGATCAGAGTATATGGTGCACTCTTGGCCCCATATAAACTGCCAAGATTTGTTACAACAAGAATATTTTCTTTGGAATATTTGAGGCAGCTGTTGAATGCAGATGAAATCAATTTCATAGCTTCTAGGAAAAAGACTCAGTTCAAACTAAAAAATCAAATTGGGCCATTTATTGTGAATAACAGAGAAGCAGCAAATGAAATTAATGTAAAGTTGAAAGAGTATAAATTCCCATATAGTTTTATGTGGAATTATGATCCTCAAGGTATTTTAAGCACGATGAGAGTGAAATGTAAGTTTTCTGTCTTCTTGCATGATCCCAAGCCCCAAATTGAAAAGTATGCCAATAAACTTGAATGGGAGCCAAACACTTTATTTGATGATGATTCACAAGGAATGCAGGGAAACAGTGGAAAAGATAAGCAGGTTGATCAAAAACAGGTAGTGATAGTGAACAAAGAATATGACATTCTTCATAAAAGAAGCAGAAAGGAAGATAGTTTCACTGCTGAAACTAATCAAGATAAAAGATTCAGAATTCCCTACAATAAGAAAAGTAAATTGACTAATGAAGAAAGGGATAAAGCTATCAATGTTGACGATAACAATGGTCATGACATTGATGATGAAGCAACAAGGATAGATACTGAAACTCTCAAAGAGCTTCAAAATGTCCAACTTGGAGCCCAACAAAAAGATACAGTCATGGTGGATATACAAACAAAAAGTGATATGCCATCTTCTTCTAAAGAACCTGACAATACAGAGTCAGATATTCAAATCAGGTTCAGAAAAATCAAAGAAAATAATGAAGAAATCAAAAGTGAAGCACATTCCAAATTCCTTAAAGAAAAGCCTGGGAATAAGGATAGACTCCTTTCAGCTTTTGATTATTCCTCTAATAAATTGGTGATGTCATTTCTCAAGCCTACAGTGGCTGATCCAAAATCTATTGCAGATTATTCAAAAATAGATCTTAAGGTTGATGCAGATGCTGTCCATGAATTGAACCAAATAGAATTTCATAGGAGAAACATAGAGATGCTATATTCTAATATAGTCAATAAGACTATGAATTCTATCAGGCTTGAGAAAACATTGATAATCCTCCAAACTCAAATGAAATTGGATAAAGCCTCATTATATGCCAATAATTTGAAGATCAAAGCATTAGAAGACTTGGTGATTGAAGCAGGAGCTGATCCAGCTAACATTGAAGTTGCAAAGGCTTTAATCAAACAAAAAAATGAAGATATAGCTGCCCTCAGAAAACAGCTAAAATTTCCTCAAAGTGAAAATTCTCAGGCAAAAGAAATTCTTCAGCAGAAAACAGAGAATGATGAATTGAAACAACTTATTTTTAAAATGACAGATCAGATAAAATAAATGGAAAGCCAAATAGAAGCTTTCATGCAAGAAAATGAAAAACTGAAGAAAGCTCAACAGGTTGTCATTCCTACAGTGATCCCAACTGTAAGCACAGTTGTTCCATCTACATTGGCAGAACACTTGGCACCACAAGGAGTACTGCAAACTGTAGTGCCAATCACTTCTCATGACATCTCTGCCTCTTCTTCATCAACCTCATAGGTAAACACATTAGAAGACAAAGCTGCCATAATCAAAGCCATGGAAGATATGTCAATTAAAGATAAAGAAATACTTAGTTTGAAAGGCACTATTAAAAATATGGAAACTTCCAAAAGAGATGCCTTGATTACTTCCAAAGGGCATGAACATAGGGCTGATAGATTACAAGAACAAGTGAGAATTCTTCAAACATAGGTGAATCTTACATATCAGGTTTCATACACAAGAAATCATTTATGGACAAAAATCATTGAAGGCATTCACTCACAATGGCCTTCCATTGAGATAATTTATGAGCAGAAAGAGTTGCTACAGGCTGCAAATGCAGAAATTGAAAAAACCAAGAAAGAAATTGAAAATAAGCCACCACAAGCAGTTCAACTCATAGCATTTTTTAATAGAAAAAACAAAGAAGAATTGGAAGAGTTGAAAATTGCAGACAGAACAGAGGCCATTCTTCAAATTAAAAAAGTTCTGAATAAGAGAAATATGATGAATAATTTGGAAGACAGGTGTAAAGATATGAACTTGGCCATCCCAAGATTTTGGTCCAAATATAAAGTATTATCAAAAGCAGGTTTACCAGACATTCATGCATTAAATTACAAATTAATGCCATAGAAGGATTATGATCAGAAAATCAGAGCTCATGCTAAGGAGCAAGCTAAACAGCCATTGCCACAAGGATATCCAAGTGGAAAAGTACTACTCCAATATTTTGAAAATCTATTCTTTTTGGAAAATGAAATCAAGCATATGTTCACAGTAAAGCCAAACTTTGCCAAATATACAGAGGCTGATGAAAGTTACAGGAAATTGAAGAATATGAAGATCCCCACTGCTGAACAGTGGTAAGAATTCACAGATCTGCTATGAATTTGACAGGTAAATAACAAGAAAATCATATGAAAAATCATATTTTATTTTTACCTCATTATGGAAAAATCAGTGCCAAAGTGTATCAGGGTCAAAGTGTATCAGTAAAATCAAATTGTTACTGCTGGTCATTTTTCAATTATAGCAGTGAAATGGTGAAAAGCAGAGATAAAGAGTATCAGAGTAGAAGATGAAAATAAAGAGTATTCTACAAGTCACCATCCTCGAAAATATGTATCTAATGCCAGCAATGCTCACAGCACATCAAAAATCAGTTTAGATCAGATAAATTAGTTCTATTTTTCTTTGTAAAAGAGGACAACTTGCAAACTGTTTTGCTGTTGTCCCTCTTCTTATGTTCTCTTTCCTATTTTTCCTTAAAACATTATCTCAATTTCTGAGATATTTTGTAAACAATTTTTGTGTATAAATACTTCATAATTCGAAGTATTCAGGGTGGAATAAAATTTCTCAAGACTACTATAGTCATTTTGCTGGACATATTGAAGTTGGTGTGAGTCAATTAGCGAAGCAGCAGTCTAGAAACAAGTTTAGAGACATCATAACTAAGGATTCTCGTGGTGACAAGATAAGTCTCGTATTTTTTCCTGTTTTCAATGTTATTCTTTAAAGTTTACAAACATTCATTTGATGTGCTTCTATTCTATAATGATCAACTAAGGAGAAATTAAACAAAATTAGTGATAATAAGCTCTCCATTTTAAACTAGTTGGCATTTTTATGTTTTCTACTTGATAACCAGACCATAGAATTATTAATTGCTCTAGGTCCCAGTTTGATCCCCTCCTTCAATCCTCTTTTCTGTAACTTAAGGATTCTTAGGTGCCCTTTTTTTCAGATTTCACCCATTCCATCATCAAAGCCTATTTAAAGCCTTAGAAGGTCATCTATCCTGCCCTTAGTACATTTGCATCTTTAAGTCTTATTTCCTAGCTCTTCTTGCCTAGAGAGTTGACTCCATTGCCCAATGTTTTGGTAGATCCCTCTGGTTTACCTTGAAATACTTTTTATTCCTACCACACTTCTAAAAATCAGTCCTATTGCTCACTCATAACTAGCCTGAAACCTTTTACCAAAACAAAGCTAAGTCTTTGGGAGAGATCCCTCTCCGGAGCTCAGGAGGGCTAGATCCTGAATTCCCAAAGAAGTTCTTGGCTACCCCTGGTGTTCTTAACTACAAAAATCCCCATCCCACAACCTGATAATTACTAGGGTGATAAAAATGTGCATGAAGAATCCCATACCCCCCCCCTCCCTCAATCACAAGTATAAATAATTGTACGAATAAATTTTGTCATCTTCAATCTGAACTCAATTGTCACAAGTCCGATGTTACAACTCCAATGTTGCAAATTTGTTGTTGCAATTTTCTTGCTGCAACTCTATTGCCACTATTTTACTAATTGATTTGGATGGAAAAAACACTTGCTATGACACCATGATTATATTTTCCAGATACTCTAGCTCAGCGACTAAAGTATTGAAACTCTCATTCTAGTGAGGATTCCAACAATTCTTTTGGGGTAAGGACCATAACATGATGAAATAATAGGAAATAATGAATCTTTCTTCCAACCTAGAAGGAACTTACCACTCATGGCACATTAGAAGTTATGTATCCTAACCACATATTGAATAAAAATAACTTCTCATAACCTGAATTAAATAATGATTTGATCACATCCATAAATTATCATCTTCATCAATGTACGACATAATCCACCATCATACTATCATTCCCTTGCCATAATTGTAAACTGCAACTTCCATCCCTTGTCAAATTGCTCATTCCACCTTGTAGACACAGAAAAATCAAGCTTTGTGTAAATAAAAGTGGGAGGATCACTTAATTTAAGGGAACTCATAGAGATTTTGTTATTGTAAGCATATGACCACATGTGGGGTATTTTCCAGAATGGAGTATGGATTGAGTATGTTCACAGGATCTAAGGATGTGATTATGATGCACCACTGGAATTCTATTTATATTTAAGAGGTAATAGGTATGTGGTGGGAGGGATAGTAGTGCAAGTGAATGAAGACATCATGGTATAATTTGTAGGGATTCCTCAAAAATGGGGAGTGATGGTATTTTAATAGGAGCCCAAAACTAGAAATCATGGAACTATTTCTTGATCTTGGAGAGGGTTTGGTTGGTAAAGGAAATAGGTTTTACCAAAAAATGCTTCCAAATCGTTGGAGAGATGTAACCATAGTGCAAAGGTATTTCACATGAGAAAGTCTCGACAAGGTAGCATACTTGTAGTATTTCAGGTTCTTAGACCACCTAAGGCATGATGGGTTAATAAACATGCCTTTCTTCCTTTGGATAACACTTCAAACCATGAAAAATATTTTTCAAATATCCAACCACCCTAAGGATGTCCTCTCACATCATGGCCTCATAAAACTCTTGGTAAATCATGCACTAAATAGGGTAAGCCACATTTGAAGTGATGTATAAAGGGCACCAGTTGAAGAATAAACTACTAAAAATCCACCTGAAGCTACAATTGTTGCAACTCCACACAAAGTAACCCCTGCTACAACTCCATAGGTTGATACTAATACAACTTTAGAGGTTTAAATTTATGCAACTCTTGAAATTGCAACTAAGTAATACCATACTGAAACTCTTATAGAAGAAGAGGTCCTTTTGAAACTCTTGTAGTAGAAGAAGATCTTATTGCAACTCCTCATCAAGAAGAAAATAGCCATGACAATGATGTGGAAATTATTGGGAGAAAGGCTTCTATGAAGAGGCTAAGGAAGATGAAAAATAGGCCCATGTATGTGGCAACATGTAGTAGAAAGAGGTCATTATTCAACAAACAGGTAGAGTCAAATCCAACTATTGCAACTCAAGAAGAATAGGAAAAAACCCTTGTTATTACGTAAGAAATAGTAGGGCTGGAAAAAGGAAAGGATTATATTGTAGCACAATAGGAAGAATTTACACATAAATTTCAAGGGAAATGGAGGAATAAACCCCTGCTATCACATAAGAACTAATATGGGTGTTAGAGCTAGGATCCCACGCAAAGTAAAGACTCTGCAAATCGAGGCACGAAGTATATTTTTGGTCTTAGGGGATTTGGATGGGTCAAAGCCCGTTAATTATGTAATGGGATGGGAATTTTTGTGAACTTTGGACTCCGCCCATGGTTTGGGACCATGGTATTATAAAATCCAAATCTATATAAGGAGTCTAGATAGAAGTCATAGGAAGATTATGAATGAAATATATTTTGCAATGATTTTGGATGTCAGACTAAGTTAGAGTCTATGTTTTGGGTTAGAAGAAAAGGCTCATGCAGCTGTGTGTGCAAAGACCTTAGGAAAGACTGTAGTTGTGTGTGCATGCCCTTACAGCTATGTGCGCAGGGTGGAAAGTGGATGTATGAGATAGATTTGGATGATAATGAATGAACTGTTGAGAAAATATGAGTTATAATAATGTGTTTTTTTTTCCTTACTGTTTATGAATTTTTATGCTAAATAAGGGTTTTTTCCTGTAACTGAATAATGCAGTATGTTTTATGGTTATTTACTATTGTTAATGCTTAATTAATTAAGATCACATAGTGTGTGGGTAAGTTCAACAATTGTGTTGAATGACACTTGTATTATAGATAGATATGACCCGCAAAGCACTGATAAGAAGTAAAAGCCATAAATCCACAATCCAGTGTCCCTATGGATGCATAAACCTAGTTCTAGCATCCCCCTATATTTCCTTGGGTGAGACTTCGGTCTGCGAAAACAGATCGTTGCCAAAAGAGCCGGTAATAGTGGGTTTTGTTGGACTGCGCAGTCACTTTGAACTTGGGTCTAGGCCCCATCAAGCCAAAAAATGGTTTTGTTGCTGGGACCAGGATCTAACTGAGGGATAGTTGGATGTGGCATCTTTCTAAGAAATAAATTGAAGATTGGATAGTTATGAAAGAACGTGAGTTTGTTGCGCAAGAAAGAAGAAGTTCACATATCTCTATTGAGTAATGGTTATAGAAGTATATCTATACATATAAGTACAAGCTCTTATTTGCATCGTTTTCTAGCAAGTTGCATGAGTGGATCTAAATTTTATCTATGAAATCGGGGTATTTTAATAATAAACCTATTGTGTGGACCCCAGATTTGATTGATAAATTGAAAAAGACTGATAACAAGATCACAAGAGTTGTTGATTACTGGATTGATAACATCCTTGGGGGCTTCATGACTGAGTTCACAATCGAGACTGATGTGTCCTATATTGAAGCAGAGCGCAAAATTTTCAAAGACCTGCAAGGTAAGTACCTGAATTCACTAAAGTTATGGATTAAAATGATATTGTGTGAAAAGGGTATACTGCGATTGCACTCAGATTGATGGTTGAATAAAGAGAACCTGGTGCTACATGAAGTTGTAAGAGATTCAAAACAGGTTGGGGTAAGTACATTGAAACTGAATACAGACCACTGTTTGAATCTAAGAAAGGAGAAAGCAACCCCGCTACGCAGCGGAATTTTTCACTGAGATATAAAAGTCAGCAAAGTGTTGAGGAAATTCACCAACCTTCCACCCCCATCATCATTCCATCTCGTTCTATTCCTCCACCTCCACCTCTCCCCATGGCCCACCCACCAAATATTCCTATATTCAAGGGAACATATGACCCTGAATAGTTCTAGTTTGTATTAGAAGCGATATGGAGTTCGAAGAACATTACAGAAGAAGATATGAAGAAAGCGTAGTTGGTTACTACACTGCAAGATCGAGCATTGTCGTGGTACATGAAGTTTGTTACGACGAATGCAAATGCTTCATTGGTTGAAATAAAGATCACACTAAATGTTGAATTCAAGAAACCAACGTCCCAATCCTAGTGTATAGCTGAGATCAAATAGATTACGCAACTAACTACTAATACTGTGTGGGAGATTTATCAGATATTTAAGACATTATTGAGTCATATTATCTTTAAGATCCCGAATGAACAACATAAAGAGTGGTTTATTGTTGTGTTGTTGCCGCATCTTAGATTTCCATTGTCACAACAGAAGATCGCAACTCAGGTTGAAGCATTAGAGATCAGGATGAAGCTAGATGCTTCGCCAGTAGATGATGCAAGCATAGGGGTGAAAAAGATTCAGACTCAGTTGGAAATTTTTCACATGGAGCTCCAGGATCTAAAGATGTGAAAAGAGGTTTGCCCAGAGTTGAGAACAGAGGTCTGGTGTATCAAGTGCAAGGTTAAGGGTCACTGCAAGGAGTAGTTTCCTATTTTTAGAGACTATGTGGGCATTGGGATGTTGAATCCGTTAAAACCTTGATCGAGCAGAGGGCCAAGTGCAGGGCCTAATGTATGGTGTAGTCTCTGCGAAGTTGCAGCCCAATATTCCATCGATTTTTGTCACTTATTACAAAATTTGGTCAGATCATTGAAGAAACTCTTCTGAAACTTTTTTAGTTTGGTTGGGCATGATGAACAACATTGTAGAATCTACGATCTAATGCTACAGACAGTATGAGTGCATATTGAATACAAGTAGAAGGTCACAAAGCTATGGGTTCACCAACTGTGCGAGGAGGTTTTCAAGGACAAGGGTGTGACCAAGGAGGAAGCATTGGTAGAGGGCAAGGACAGATCATTTGTTACAACTATAGACAACCTCGACACTTTGCTCGAGATTTCCAAATTTCTACTGTTGTGTCCTGTAAGTATTGTTAGGAATTTGGACTTGAAATAGAGGATTGTCTTGTTTTGTTAGCTAAAATGTAGGAGAAGCACAACCATCAGCCATCACAGAACATACATATGATGAAGGCTGAATCGCGCCACGTAGATCCAAGTGTTAACATAATCACGAGTAGTGGTATGAATATTAGAGGAAATCACACAGATGGTAGAGGAATGTGCTAGAGACATGGGTAAGGAAGGTTGAAGATACAATTATGGGGTTTGATGTACAATGCGAAAAGCAGACGTTCATGGTGTTAGCGCTCAAATCTACCTTTGGCTGAAATAAGGTAAAACTCAAGGCTACATCAAACCACGCTCAGCCTCGTAGCTAGCCCTACGAGGATAGGAGAGGGCTCTCTCCGGGTCTATCTTGGCAAAAGGTTTTCAGAAGGGGCTGAGATGACTTATAATGAATACTGATTTTAGGCTAGTAAAGAGATAGGAAAGTTTGATTTTGATTTTTTTGGGTTTTTGTTGAAAAAATGGGAAAAACAATTTTGGGTCCGGGGATAAGGCCAGATCTTTGCAGAATTCGAGTTGGGGCAAGGTAGGCAGTAGTCTTGATGCTTTTGATCAGGTGTATGGATGGATCAGAACGACAAGGAGCTGAAGAGGGCAAGGGAGAACATGGATCCTCTCCAAACTGGCAAAAACATGTAAAACTAAACAAATTTAAAGGCAGAGCACTGGAAACAATGGATTCAACCTCATTTACTCATTCATTTAGTTTCAGAAGCATAAGAAGGGAATGGCATACATCAAACATGAAAGAACTTACAATAAAATTAGAGATAACACCATCAAGAACTGAAAGCCACAAGAATCCCAATAGGTGCTGCAAAACCTCTGATCTTTCCTTAGCCAAAATATGAAAAATATGTACAATAGTGTGCCAAACTTTTCCCAAGAGTCCAACTTGTAGAATGTCTCAGAAATTACATCATATAGACTATCCTAACCCCTTCCCACACCTCTAGGGGTCGAATTCCTCCTTCTAGGAGCAGTTCCAACTAATTCTAAACAAGGAGCTAGAATATAGGCAGCCAAACAACTTGCCTCTAAAAGGAAGGAAACTGATTCTTTCACTTGATTTTTACTTTTTTGGGAGTAAATCTTCTAGAATAGGTAAAAGTGAGTCAAAGTTACATTAAAAACACAAAATTACATCAAGACAACTCAAAAATTACATCCACAATCAAAACTGGTCCAACTGGCCGAAATCTTGAGCTGGAAAACGAAAAATCAGCCAAAAATCTATATGAGTAGCGCGCCTGAGCTATATGAGTAGCGCGCCTTTCAGCCTGCTTTTGGGGCACTTCCCGGCATCAAAATTAAGCTCATGACATCTTTTTGGAAAGCCCTGGATGTCTGCTATCCAGCCCAAGTGGAATTTCCCAATTTGGAGCTCATTTGCCCCTCCAAAAATTCATCCTCCCACAAGTACTTCCTGCTGCTGAAAAAGGTGGCAGAATGGTGATTTTCATGGTGTTTCGGCCCCTTTGATCATCCAGAATTTGGTGAAATGCTTTGGTTTTACTGGAGCATGCATAACTTTCCATGAAAAATCCAAAAATATAAAGTTTTCCTCCAGCAAGTGTCCCAATCATAAGCGAGCGCGTCGACGCGCTACTCGTATGGCTGAAAAATCTGTTTTGAGGCATAAAAAATCACAATTGACAAAATTTTCTCCAAATTTGCTCAAATTCGGAGCGAAGACCCTCCATCAAGTATCATGCCCAGCCAACGAAGCCTCGGCCAAAATCTGAAGTGGATCAGGCCTCTTTCGCCGTTTCAGTATCCTCCTGGTGCATGTAGTTTCAGTAGTGAAAACACTGTCTCTGTTGTGATGTGTCGGTCTCTGTCATGGTGTTGTAATGTGTATGACAAGTATGCTGATATGGTTATGATGAAAAAAAGAGTTTGGTGTATGCCTGAAAATTATGACTAGATGCTTTGCTATTTACTCACTACTTTGGGAAATGTTGGGATTACATACCTTTACAAACGGTATGGGAATGGGTAATACTAATGGGATTTTCCAAGTGGTAGATATAAGAGTTATTCAAATGGCAAAAGTGCAGTCAAAAACATGAAAACAACCATTGATATTTATGAAAACCTGAAGTTTTATTCAATGGAAGGGAAAGAGGTAATAAGTAGGGTTTGGGATTTCACATGGGAACCAAAAGTATAAAGGGACTGTGGTAAATCTACAGTGAGCAATAATAGTGACAAAAACTCCAAAGCAACGAAATGAGATTGTTTTGACAAGTGGCAGCTCTGACATACAATTTTCAAAATACTATCCCTTCCTTCTCTAACCCTATGGAGCGGATTTTGAAATGAATATAGGGTTCACCTTTCTCTACATCAAACACACTAGTTTCTCCACTCTCAAAACACCACCATCATGTTCAAAATTTACTAAGCAATCGTGAAAAACCTACTTGCAAGCCGATTGAGGCGATTTGGCATGAAACTGGACGCAGGAGTGAAAATTTCTGGCTCTGAGATTATATGAGTAGCGCGCTCACCCAGTGAGTAGCGTGCGGTATGTGTGTAGCGCGCGTGCTATTTTGCACAGGCCGGTGAAGCCCAATGAGTAGCGCGCCTCCTCTGTGAGTAGCGCGCAACATAGTGCATTTTGCAGGAAGCTTTTGGAGGCCTTCCCGGTGTCCAAATTAGGCGTGTGATAACTCGTTGGAAAGATCTTGGAGTATATTTTCTAACACAAGTGTAATTTTTCAATTTAGAGTTCATTTACCCTGTCAAAAATCAAATCTCCCAACACTACTTCCTGCAGGTGCATCAATTCTCCTGAGGCAACGGTATTCTTGACATTTCTCCAAAACCATTACACCTGTGTAAAAAGTGAAGGAGGTTTTTCTTCCTTGGCATGTTTTGTAGAAAAAAATCTCTCAGTTTTTCAAAATTCATCTTTTATTGCTCTGAAACATCATTTGAGTGAAACCTATCCCGATGTGTGAAACAAGGGATTTGTCGAAATGAAGATAAATGAAGGGGATAAGGGGATTTTAAATTCTTGGGGAAATTTTGGGAAGTAGGGAGGGATGTTAGGAAGCAGGGGAAAGTGGAATCTCAGAGATTGAGTGAGGGGAAGGGGTCCAAAAGGGCAAAACACAGGCCTAGCCTAGAAAATTGCCAAGTTTTGGCAAGAAACTAGGGTTTGTGCAAAAATGAGGAATTTGGGGGATCTCAGTGATGGGAAGTGTTTAATAAGGTATATTAAGGATAGGGGAAGGTGTGTGAACATCAGGATACAAGTTTTTCTAATTATTTGACCATCCAAGAGAAATTACCTCCAAAACCCTAGGAGAGGGAAATGGACCTTACCTAGGCACAACTGAAGCATGAACAAGATGTAAAATGACCCAATGGAACCTAACATGATGATGAAAACCCTCTGAATGATGGTACAATCAGCTGAATGGTGACATGAACCGACATTTGAACAACTTTGACAGGAGTGAAAGCAAACCCTAGACCTAATGCCTAGTGACCAAATTTTGCTTGAAGACTCATTGAAATGACAAAATTTGACCTTGACACCTTAAAATCACTTTGTAAGAGCATGTTTGATCACTGAAGGAAAGCTGCAAAGGCTGACACTAACATTGGCTCCAATGGGGATGGTAGCTCCTTGGAGGCGCCAAGAACTACAGATCTTTGGGAGAGCAGACAGTGCCTCCATCCATTGGGCAATGGAGTCAAAAACTCAAGCTGAAATGCATGACTGAAAACTGATGAATTGATGACACAAAATGACTCTCACTCAACTAAAAATTGACTCGATACTTAAACACAACTGACAAGCTGGAAAAGATGCTCAAAGTAGAGCTTATTCATCAAACCTACTCTAATTGTACTTTTCACCACCTGATCAAGTGAAATGGAACAGCCAATGCAACCATGTAAGCATGCTGGCTGCTATTTTATTTCTTCTCAAATGCTTGCTTATGAACAACGAGAAATAACTACTGAAAGGAAACTCCCATGGAAACTTTGAACCAAGTGGACTGCTGATAAACTTGCAAAGCATGAATTGACTAGATGACTTCAAGAATACCACGAAAGGATATTCATAAACATAGATCTAGTCCAGATAATCTCCATACCTTGATCTTAAACTTTTCGTCACATCTGCGGTGCTTTTCTTTGGTGATTGCAGCCAGCTGTCAAAAGGATCCTGAATTTCGTGAATAACCAAACACTGTTGCTGATTACAAATAGAACAAAAGCCTTTTTTATCAATCTCCTCATATGACTGCAAACCTTGAAATGAGATTTGTAATGAAAAATCTGTTAGACAAGATAATGAAGGCAACTTTTGAATAAGATTATCATCAACATTATTTTCCAGCACATGGTTAGCTAATGAAGGAAAAATTTTACAGCAAACATCATCCAACACACGAGCAATAGGATCATCAAAAACTTGAGAAGACTGCTGCACTGTATCCCTTGAAACTTTATGACATCCTACTGGCTGTTCCTCTTTTCCTTGAGATATATTACGAAAATTCTGCCTTATAAACTGAAATGCTTCGAAACAAAAGGGTATAGAATTTTCCTGCATCATCAAATCATGTATTTCATCTTCCACACCTTCATCTGTAATCTGACCTTCAATTTCATTTGGTGGTTGCAAATCTGATGCTACAGGCTGCTCAAGAATTTCGTTATCTGTCTCATCCTCAACATTAACACTGAGAGATTGCTGATTTCTTACAAACTGCTCATTTGAAGATTTACTATGCAATTTTTCTCTCAAAAACTGAAATGATTCAAAACAAAATGGTACGGAGTCACCTTGTATCATTTGATCACATGTACCAACTTCCATGTCCTCATCTGCAACTTGAAAATCAATGGCTTTCGAGGCTGAAAATCAAAATATGAGAAGTCTCGAACAAGGTTTTCATTGTCTTCAAGATGGTCCAGATCAAGACTTGTTGACATTTGATTTCTGATTGCATGGTAGTTGTCTCTGATGAACTGAAATGAATCAAAACAAAAAGGCAAAGATCCTTCACTTACTTCAAAATTTGCTGCACTTTCCTCATCATTGTCATAGCTGATATGCATCGGTTGATCACTGTACTCGAGCTGCTGAAAGTGAACTTCCTCCTCGCACAAACTAGCTGCTGATTCGTCTGCAAGATTAGCTTCTGTCTGGAGAACATAATCATCATCATACTGATCAAACTGAGGCAAATCATCAGTATACAACACATCATCAAGCATACATGTCATATCAACAACTCTCTCTTCTTCAAGATGATCTATAAAACAATCGGTATGACAACTGGGATAAGAAACAAAATTTTTTGGGTCAGCCACTTGTTCTTGAATGTCATTTTCCGCACCATCTCTTCTACTGCATTTACGAAAATATCAAGCTTTTCCTCTGAAGGTGTCAGCTGCTCTGAAACATTCTTCTTTTCTTCTTCCTTCAACCTTGCCCTCAAGATCAGCAAGTGAGCCTCTACATTCACTGCCTTGTTCTGCATTTCGTGAAGTGTTGCAATATTCTTTTCTCTCAGCTGAAACTCCATTTCCGGATCAAAGGCACCCGGGTAGTGCAAGAGAGCAGATCTAGGAGAAGGTCTTATATTAGCTGGCATCGAAAAATATACTTGGTTAAATCTGGCAGAAAACTGTTGTACTGTCTCCCCTGGCAGTCTCTTCAGCTGATTATACTTTTCTATAATCAACAAATTTTTTTGTCCGATCATCCACCTGTCGAGGAAAACTGTGACGAACTGCTGGAAATCTGAGATGCTCGCATCAGGCAGGGCTTTAAACCAACTCTTGACTTGGCCTTGCAAAGAAAGATCAAAAAGTCTGATACTAACATCTTCTTCATCAACTTCAAAAAGATCTAGAAAAGTCTCAACATTCTGCACATGTTGCTCAGCGTTGACATTGTTACATCCACTGTCAAATCTTGGTAGATATAGGTCATAATTTGCAGGAAAAGCATGAAGAAAAGAAGGTAAAACAAGAGGTTTGTACTGATCTGGAATTTTACAAGGTGTAGGGGCATGTACAAGAGCTGTGGGATCAGTTTTGTTTTCTTTAGGCTCATCACTCTGAAGAGAGTCATCATAAGATGTGGGAAAAGTAAGGAGGCCAGGATCAAAGGGAAACTCAGTATCTACACTCTTTGAATAGGTTGAGGGAAGATTTTGATCACCTTTCTCATATAACAAACTCTGAAAAACTTTTAGGACAACTTCAAAAATGACGAAGAAATAGTTTACAAGAAAGCAGATTAGATCCTGAATACCATTCCACTTTAGATACCTGAACTTTGTGTAAGATCCTTCCATTTTCTTAGAGAAAGAGTCAGTCCTCCAGTGGAGTCTCTACTTTGAATTGGAGTCACCAGGTGAATGATTTCAGCCTTCTTGTGTCTGATCGTTGTCCACCATCAACCATCAGATCTAAACTTGATTACATGTACTGGGGCAAGACAATCTACAAGTCGAATATCACATTCACAAGCTAAACCGGAGATGGACTGAAGCAACGTTTATCTACTATGCACTCGCAGAGAAATGTGCAGTTCGAAGGCTACCTGGCGTGACTTCAGGCTCCGTCTGTAGCTCACGAAACAAAGGACATCAACAAGCAAACCAATTCTTCCCCAGTATGGTCGCCACTATGTTAGCGCTCAAATCTACCTTAGGCTGAAATAAGGTAAAACTCAAGGCTACATCAAACCACGCTCAGCCTCGTAGCTAGCCCTACGAGGATAGGAGAGGGCTCTCTCCAGGTCTATCTCGGCAAAAGGTTTTCAGAGGGGCTGAGATGACTTATAATGAACAATGAATACTGATTTTAGGCTAGTAAAGAGATAGGAAAGTTTGATTTTGATTTTTTGGGTTTTTTGTTGAAAAAATGGGAAAAACAATTTTGGGTCCGGGGATAAGGCCAGATCTTTGCAGAATTCGAGTTGGGGCGAGGTAGGCAATAGTCTTGATGCTATTGATCGAGTATATGGATGGATCAGAACGACAAGGAGCTGAAGAGGGCAAGGGTGAACATGGATCCTCTTCAAACAGGCGAAAACATGTAAAACTAAACAAATTCAAAGGCAGAGCACTGAAATCAATGGATTCAACCTCATTTACTCATTCATTTAGTTTCAGAAGCATAAGAAGGGAATGGAATACATTAAACATGAAATAACTTACAATAAAATGAGAGAAAACACCATCAAGAACTGAAAGCCACAAGAATCCCAACAGGTGCTGCAAAACCTCTGATCTTTCCTTAGCCAAAATATGAAAAATATGTACAATAGTGTGCCAAACTTTTCCCAAGAGTCCAACCTGTCCAACCTTTGAAAATGATTGAGAAATTACATCATATAGACCATCCTAACCCCTTTCCATGCCTCTAGGGGTCGAATTCCTCCTTCTAGGAGCAGTTCCAACTAATTCTAAACAAGGAGCTGGAATATAGGCAGCCAAACAACTTGCCTCTAAAAGGAAGGAAACTGATTCTTTCACTTGATTTTTACTTTTTTAGGAGTGAATCATCTAGAATAGGTAAAAATGAGTCCAAGTTACATGCCAACCATAATATTACATCAAGATAACTCAAAAATTACATCCACAAGCAAAACTGGTCCAACTGGCCGAAATTTTGAGCTGGAAGGTGAAAAATTGACCAAAAATCTATATGAGTAGCGCGCCTGAGCTATATGCGTAGCGCGCCTTTCAGCCTGCTTTTGGGGCACTTCTCGGCATCAAAATCAATCTCATGATAGCTTGCTGGAAAGCTCTGGATGTCTGCTATCCATCCCAAGTGGAATGTCCCAATTTGGAGCTCATTTTCCCCTCCAAAACTTCATCCTCCCACAAGTACTTCCTGCTGCTGAAAAAGGTGGCAGAACGGTGATTTTCATGGTGTTTTGGCCCCTTTGATCATCCAGAATTTGGTGAAATTCTTTGGTCCTACTGGAGCATGCATAACTTTCCATGACAAATCCAAAAAGATAAAGTTTTCCTCCAGCAAGTGTTCCAATCATAAGCGAGCGCGTCGACGCGCTACTCGTTGGGCTAAAAAATCTGTTTTGAGGCATAAAAAATCACAATTGACAAAAGTTTCTCCAAATTTGCTCAAATTCGGAGCGAAGACCCTCCATCAAGTATCATGCCCAGCCAACGAAGCCTCGGCCAAAATCTGAAGTGGATCAGGCCTCTTTCGCCATTTCAGTATCCTCCTGGTGCATGCAGTTTCAGTAGTGAAAACACTGTCTCTGTTGTGATGTGTCGGTCTCTGTCATGGTGTCGTAATGTGTATGACAAGTATGCTGATATGGTTATGATGAAAACAAGAGTTTGGTGTATGCCTGAAAATGATGACTAAATGCTTTGCTATTTACTCACTGCTTTGGGAAATGTTGGGATTACATACCTTTACAAATGGTATGGGAATGGGTAATACTAATGGGATTTTCCAAGTGGTAGATATAAGAGTTATTCAAATGGAAAAAGTGCAGTCAAAAAACATGAAAACAACCATTGATCTTTATGAAAACCTGAAGTTTTATTCAATGGAAGGGAAAGAAGTAATAAGTAGGGTTTGGGATTTCACATGGGAACCAAAAGTATAAAGGGACTGTGGTAAATCTACAGTGAGAAATAACAGTGAAAAAAACTCCAAAGCAACGAAATGAGATTGTTTTGACAAGTGGCAGCTCTGACATACAATTTCAAAATACTATCCCTTCCTTCTCTAACCCTATGGAGCGGATTTTGAAATGAATATAGGGTTTAACTTTCACCATGACAAACACTTGTTTTTCCCTCATTTGAAACACCATAACATGTCCATGAATCAATAAACAAGCTTGACTAACTTACTTGCAGGCAAATGAAGTGATTTGGCACAAATTTGGGTGATGGAATGAAGTTTTCTGACCTCTGGGCTCTACACGTAGCGCGTCAGCCCAACACACGATTTGGCTTCAAAACTCATTTTTTTCACTTCCTTGATGTGTCTTGGCCTTTTCTGATGTTCAAACATGGAAAAACCAAGCAAATTTGATGTTGGAGAGAAATGGCAAAATTTTTTAGTTCTGGCCCAATGCGTAGCACACACTTTTATATGCGTAGCTCGCACTTTTATATGCGTAGCGCACTACATAGTGCATTTTGCAGGAGGCTTTTGGAGGCCTTTCCGGTGTCCAAATTAGGCGTGTGATAGCTTTTTGGAAAGATGTTGGAGTCTAATTTCCAACCCAAGTGGAATTGTTCAATTTGGAGTTCATAGACCCTATCAAAAATCAAATCTCCCAACACTACTTCCTGCAGGTGCATCAATTCTCCTGAGGCAACGGTATTCTTGACATTTATTCAAAACCATTATACCTGTGTAAAAAGTGAAGGAGGTTTTTCTTCCTTGGCATGTTTTGTACAAAAACCACTCTTAGTTTTCCAAAATTCATCTTTTATTGCTCTGAAAGATCATTTGAGTGAAACCTATCTCGATGTGTGAAACAAGGGATTTTGTCGAAATGAAGCGAAATGAAGGGGATAAGGGGCTTATAAATTCTTGGGAAAATTTTGGGAAGTAGGAAGGGATGTTAGGAAGCAGGGGAAAGTGGAATCTCAGAGATTGAGTGAGGGGAAGGGTTCCAAAAGGGAAAAACACAGGCCTAGCCTAGAAAATTGCCAAGTTGTGGCAAGAAACTAGGGTTTGTGCAAAAATGAGGAATTTGGGGGATCTCAGTGATGGGAGGTGTTTAATAAGGTAAATTAATGATAGGGGAAGGTGTATGAACATCAGGATACAAGTTTTTCTAATGATTTGACCATCCAAGAGAAATTACCTCCAAAACCCTAGGAGAGGGAAATGGACCTTACCTAGGCACAACTGAAGCATGAACAAGATGTAAAATGACCCAATGGAACCTGACATGATGATGAAAACCCTTTGAATGATGGTACACTCAGCTGAATGGTGACATGAACCGACATTTGGACAACTTTGACAGGAGTGAAAGCAAACCCTAGACCTAATGCCTAGTGACCAAATTTTGCTTGAAGACTCATTGAAATGACAAAATTTGACCTTGACACCTTAAAATCACTTTGTAAGAGCATGTTTGATCACTGAAGGAAAGATACAAAGGCTGAATCTAACACATGGCGCCAACAAAATCGTTATGACTCCTAAGGCTGCGAAATTGACTACACAAAGATAGTTGTTCCCGATAAAAAAGAAGCCTGAAGAGAATGTTGAAGTAAAGGGAGTCAATCCATCGATCCTAGCATCTTTCTTACAAACGTGCATGAATTTGTTGGTTGTAGAAGGATTGCAGGAGATGCTTGATAACTGCGTTGGTAAAGAAGAGTTGTGAATGGAACAATGAACAATAAAAAAAGTGTACAAGAATAAGAAGAGAACTGGTCGGGAGATGCGATTAACTGTGCAGGTCAGAGACTACGAGATGGATCAAGTCATTATGGATCTGGGATTAGATGTGAATGTTCTGCCAAAACAGACATGGGAGTGGATGGGAAAGCCAAAGTTGCAATGATCGCCTATTCAACCGAAGATGGAAAATCAACAGAAGATCATCCCTATGGGGCGCTTGCAAGGAGTAAATGTAGATATTGATGGTGCAAGTGTGTTACTTGACTTTGAGGTCATCGAGATGGTTGATGATAGTAATCCGTACCCCCCGCTGTTAGGATTTGACTAGGCTTGTGACATGGATCCTATAATAGACCTGAAGAATAGGCAGATGGTATTTGAAAAGGATGGCACTTGAGTTGTTGTGCCATTGGATCGCTCTGAAGGTGTGCACTATATAGAACCTGTCCAACATGGGTATTGATATGCTGCGATTGATCAGATTTATCAGCTTATTGCATAGGAAAAATATTGGATTAATCCCACTTCAAATGGAAGAATATGTTGGGAGTGTGATAGTTTGTGTGTGTCTCATTCTAATGAAGAGTTGGAGCACTAGCAGAATAGATTGCATGAAGTAACCATGAAGAGTTGTAATAGGGTTACAAAATCTCTGCTCTATGTCAACTCAGAAGTACACAATTTCCCCTTTTATGATGGAACTGGGAATTTTGTCTTGTTCTTGGAGGAATTTGAGCGAAAGTGTCGGAGGAATAAAGGTAAGGCTCTGGACTTCGCATTAAGGTCCACTCCAGCCCGATGGTGGGGCGCACACAGAAAAAGTCTAGGAGGTTGGCTGGAGTTCTGAAAATTGATAAGGTTAAGGTTTGGTCAGGTTGACACAAGAACTGTGGAGAAGTATGAAGGATAGAAGGATCCGCGCGAGTATTTAGATCACTATACCGTAGCTTGGGGACCAGAACCCCAGCTAGAATGGGTGCACATGTTCTTTCATTCTTTGGAGACGATGCCTCAGCAATGGTATCTTGAAATAGAACTACACCATGGAACTGTCGACTGGAATGAGATGATTAAAGGATTATTATTAACATATAGCTTCGCTAAAGGGTGGGAAGGCATTAAAGAGGCTCTTCAAGAAGGGAAATTAGGAGTACTTCACATTACCAAAGAGCCAAAGATGTTGGTTCAGACATATTGGACAGACTCGTCCAACAAGCTTGAGCTGGGGGAGGAGATTTGCAGATACTGAGATACGCTAATGCAAATGAAGTATGGTGAAGGATGGAGTTAGTGTAGTCAAAGTACTACGCGGAAGATGGATTGCAATCACAGTTGGAAGTTACTATGCCTAGGGAGGCAAGACTGTGCTGAAGAGGCGAGTCTCACAGAATTCATCCAAAATATGACCATTAGAATAGTAAAAATTGATTGGACAACGACCTAGTCGTTAGAAGGAGTGGGAAAACTCAATTAATGGGAATATATGGCGAAATCCGCCACCAAATCAACATTTATGAGGACCATCTAAGGGCGATGATGAGGTTCTAATTTGAAATTTGCTATAAAGCAAGGATCCTGCCTCCAATTTGAACACTTTGCACGCTAAGTGTTAGAAGAGAGAATTGTTTTTTGAAAAAGTGTCGAGAAAACTATTTCATGTCGAAGTACAGTTTCAAGGCAGTTATAGAAACCTTGATCAAAGATGGGCTTAGCCACACATTCCTACCAGGATTCGATTGCACAATGAAGCCCACACCGCTAGTAAAAGCCATAGGGCCAAGGCCTCCAAGAGGACAAAATATTGTGGGTTCAACGTCATTCGCGAAGCCTAAGAAACCAATTTTGTGATCCTCGCCCCAGAAGAAAATTTCAAAGGAACATCAGAGTAAGGGTTCTTAGGAAAGGAAGAAGGGAAAAGTCGTGGAGATAGAATCAGAGGAAGAAGAAGAAGAACAAGAGGAAATTGACACTGAGGAGGTTGTGCCTCTCTCTAGGTTGCCTCCTTATATTCTGCCCTGGAATCCAGAGGCTAAGAAGCTAGTGAAAGATCATGACGCAGTAAAGTACAAGGTATTGACCCCTTTGATTCTAGATGAGATTCCAGTGGAAGAATAATTGTTGGCTAAGGTGACTCAACATAGAATGGAGGGTTGGGATTTTAATGAATAGGAAAAGTACTTGAAATTTGAGCCCAGTAGGTATCTGTGCTCACAGTCCTACCCAAACGAAGTCACGCGATTAGAGCCGATGAAATGGGTGAAGGGTATCCAACAAGCGACAGACCCGTCCAACAAGCTTGTGTTGGGGGAGGAAATCTGCGGATACCAAGATGATCTAATGCAGACAGAGTATTGTGAAGGATGGATTCAGTGCAATCAAAGTACTATGTGGAAGATGGATTGCGAGCACAATTGGAAGTTACTACGCCTAGGGAGGCAGGACTATACCAAAGAGGTGAGTCTCGCAAAATTCATCCAAAATATGACCGTCAAAACAAAAAAAATTGATTGGAAAATGACCTAGCCGTAAGAAGGAGTAGGAAAAACACAATTAATGGGAATATATGGAAAAATATGCCACAAAATCGACATTTATGAGGACCATCTTGTTAGCCACGTACAAAATTTGTTATAGCAAAAGGTGGCTAAATTTTTTTGGAGCCTTCAAGGAACAAATTTTATTGCTAAAAAGTGTTGGCTCTTGAAGAATCTTAAAGGCCTCATGCCTCTGTCCCAATCTTCACTACTGTGCCCATTCTACACTCATAAATCCTGCTAATTCCAAAAAAAGAATACTGCTGCAAGCACCATTTTCCTTTTCCCCTTCTTCCAAAACTAACCTCATCTTTGCCTTTCCTTTTCCCATGAAATCCTTCATTTTCATGTTTTTCCCCTTTTCCCTTCATCAAAACCCCCTTTGATAAGGTTTAAGACCCTTCTTTGCCTTATCGAAACCCCCAAAAACCATTGAAAATCTATGAAAATCACATTTTTTATATATTGTAGACTTAAGCCCCCTTGGGCTAAGTCTTTAACCCTTCCCTTCCATACGCCCTGGTGCTAGAACCAGGCGTTGGCCACCCACGTGCTTATCGTATCACCCAAATGCCGATTAGCCCTCCGTCCTATCTCCCTCGGTCATATTATCTCCCATGCGCCCAAAGGCCCCGCAGACCGGTGCCAAACCATATCGAAAATTAATATTTCGCCCCCCCGCACTATAAATCTTTGTTTATATAAAATTGTCAGTTTTTTTTATTATTATATCCTATAGTTTCCACCGGTAAAAAATTATAGTCAATCTCCACCATCGATCTGATCCACATATTGACGACGCGCGATCTATCTCCCTGGTGGTCCCCGCCAGCCACTCACTGTTGCAAAACTGGGCGGGATTCATCACACCGCTTTTGAGAGTGGGGCGGTTTTTTTTTAATTTTGTAGCGATTCCATTCACCGCCTGATGCGTGGCCTTGAGCACTCTTCAAAAATCGCTGCTCATCACACGTCAAAGTTCGACTGTGGGCTCGGCGCGATATTGATGCGCGCGCCGTCCGATCTGAGGCCACTCATTGGACAGTGATCGCTCTCTGAAGAAGCCCGACAGTTAACCAGGATACGGTGCAGTATTAAAGCATCTCCGCCATCGATCTAATTTACAGATAGATGGCCCATATTTCATCACCCTGATTCGTCGCTCAGTCAGCATTTCCAGACCCGGGGTTTTATTTTGCCTCAATTTTTATTGAAAATCTGAAGTCCGAGCGCATTCTATAAGGTTTTGATCATAGGATCTCCATCGTTGATCACTTGGGCCACTCTCATCTGACGGCCCACGATTTTCCTGACTCCCAATCTTGATTTTCGATCATTTTTGCCCGAAACAGAGGTTATTACCCATTTCTCGGTTTTTCCAAAAACTGATTCCTCCACTTTGACTTTTCGCCTCCACTCCTGACCGTTGATCTCTGTGCGATCGACAGCTCCGATTTAACTCCTCCCCAATTTCCTTTTGACCCCCTCTAATAAATCTCAACCGTTGGATGATGCCATCCAACGACCACGCTCTCTCCACATGTCCTTCCTAAGCAGTTAACCTATACATGCAGGATTTCATAATGTTTTTGTATTTTGCAGAGTTAATGGTTTTTTCCACTACGTCTGAAGAAAATTCAAAGGAAGAGGGTGACGATCCTCCCGCCTTTGATTCACCAGAGGAAACCATTCGCAGGAAGAAGCTCCACGTTTCATCAATCATTCATGATGCATTGATGCCACATAACCCCTGCGCAGCCCTGCATACTAGCAAAAAACCATGAATCGAGCACAGTCAGAGAGTATCAGTGTCGAAGACAAAATATATCAGAACAAAAGATTAAATACATGTCTATGGGGATTACGTCTAATATGGTTTATCAAAATCCTAATCCCCAAATTAAAACACAGTTAAAAGAAAAATCATAAAATTTCATTAGCGAGAAAGCCTCCACCGCCACAGCTGAGGCAAATTGATCCCTCTAGCTACCACGATGCCCCCTGTGCCTCAAAGCATTCATATCCGAGGCCGGAGTTATTGATCAGGATCAGATATTTGTCTCAAGCGCAACCAGAGAGTGAATTCTAAAAACAAACTTAATGAAAAAACATCAGCAGAGTTACTTTGACATCACACAGAGCCTCAAAGGTCAAGAAAATCTCCCACCTAGCTTAAATATTTATGTAAACCATTTAATACAGAAGACACCTATGTAATTTTCTTCATCGAGCCCCCCAAAGGCCGAGGAAAAATTAAGTCTGTATTAATTATCTTTAGAGATATTTTATCAGATCTCACCTCCTCATTCTTCTATATATACTACTGCAGAAGATGAGAGAGGGGTTGGTTGATGTAGTTGCTGATCATTATAATGTAATTGAGCTTGAGACTTCTACTTGTAAATAGTGTTCACTAGCCCTTGAAGCTCTACTTGTGATAGATAAGCTAGGTTGAGATGAGTAGATGATTGCTAAACTAAAGCATTGGACTTAAAGCTGTAACTGGTTTGGAGCATCAATACAAGCTGATTTGTGGGATCCTGGTCTATGTTGACGGTGATGTTTTTCTCATTGTAACTTGTTATTTTGTTTTTGTTTTCACTGTGTTCATTTTCTCTTATAAAGAACAACATGCATAGAGTTAGGACCTACTGTATATCAGTACCCTTCTCTGACTGAAATATTTATCTAAATGTTTTCCTCTAATCTGTGTTATTTAGGAATGATTTAAATCAGTTTAAGCATAGGAATGCTGGCTTTCCCTCGTCTTATTGTCTTAGCTGAATATTGTTCTTTGATGTTACTTTCATTTCATGTTAAGTAGAGATGAACTAAGGAAGATATGGTGTGCCCTGGTCCTAGTTTTATCCCCAAAGACTATTTGAATGTTTCCCTTGGAACGTGTTAAAAGTTGGCTAGTTTAGAAATACTTACCGGATCTTAGGCCATTCTGTGTTATCTTTGTTTTTGTCTTGAAAGTTACCAAGTAAAGCAGAGCTAGGAGAGGGTTTGTGGTGAGCCCGGCCCGCTAGTTTCTACTCCAACAGTTGCCTTCAAGTTTCCCTTTGTTTTTATATGTTTTCTATTGAAAGTGTATAAAAGGCTGGCCAGTTTAGAAGTACTTACCAGATCCTAGTTTACTTTCATGTCTTCCTTAAGTGTATGTCAAAAGCTGGCTAGTTTAAAAGTACTTACTAGATCTTAGGCTTCTCTTTATCTCTTCATCTGTTTATTTCCCCTTCTTTTTGTCTCATTCCATTCCATAAATCAAACTTCAAAGAGATCCTTCGACATAGATGACTTGCCCCATGGACCACTCTTGCCTCTTGCTATTCCAATTAAACCCTATTGTGACTCCATAGCCCAATGGACTAAAACCTGCTGTTATCTACCTTCCTGGCCAAAGCTTATTCTATTTGCTTGCAACTTCACACCTTTGAAACTCTTTGCATTTAGAACTCTCCACCTCAGACAGTAATTATGCTTAACCATCCAAAAAACAAACAAAACCCTTGGCCTTCATAACTAGCCTAATATCATTACCTAAAACTCCAAGGACAAATCCATCTTTGCACTTATTGGAGAGATCCCTCTTCGGATTCAGGAGGGCTAGATCCTAGAATCCAAAAGTGGTTGAAATAATTTTGTTTCTGTGATTAGACTTTGCCAATATTGCTAATTATAGATTCCCAACATTTCTGGCGACTCCGTTGGGGAACTGAACCCAGAATTATTGTCATTTTAAGGTAATCATAGGACATCAGAGATTTGGTTCAAAGAACATTTGTTATATCAGCCAGCTGAGCCACCAACAATTAACATTTCTGGCGACTCCGCTAGGGACACTTCCCTTAAAAGCTTCATAAACATTGTGAGTAAAAAGCAGCCTTTTCAAGCACTACCAAGAAATGGTAATCATGATGAAACTTGTTTGAAATCTAGTGACAATCTAGGTAAACCCTAGGATTCTCATAAGACTTTATCTAACCTTGAAAAATCAGCTGGCTTAGCCATAAGAGTAGACTGTCTTTGTCTCATAACCATAGCTAAGTTTTGAAACAAAGTTAGGACATTCTTAGAAACCACACAACTGAAAAATAACTCAGAAAAATATTTCAGATTGGAAATAAAATAAAAATGGTGGTGGACCATAAAAACTTTTACCTCCTTAGGAGCTAAAAACTTCCACTTGGCGACTCCACAATCCTAAACAGACCTTAAGACTCCGCTGGGAAGAACCCTTATCATTATAATATCATTCAAACTTAGTTAGAGGACTGTAGGATTAAAATTTGTGTAAACAGATTAGTTAACCTCTCAAAGATTGTTATACCTGGTTGAACTTTTCTTGTTTATTTGGGTCTGAAAAACACAACATAGTGGCTCCTAGAAAGATTCATACTAGAGCCTATCCTGATCCAGATCCACCTGAGATAGTTGATAACCCATAAAATATTCTTAGGAACTCTCTTAGGATTAAATTATCAACTATTGTCAGATCACCTTTGAGAGCTAATTCAGTCCATGTAAATCTTTCATCTCTACAACAATCAAAATTTGACTTAGTAAATCCCTTTAGAACTAGGTCTCTTGGTGATTTAGATCAGTTAGATTCTAAGTCTTCACTTTCATCTCCTAAAACAAGTGAACATCCTGGTAGCAGAGAAACAAAACCTCCTGATTTACACTTCCTTCACAACTTAGGTGTCTCTCATCATAGATTAGCTCAACAATCTACTCCTGGTTCTTCCACTTCTACTCTCCCTACATCCACTATCCAAATCACTCCATCCCAGCCCACTTTCCCTTTTTTTAATCCACCCCTTGTGAATCCACCCCCACCACATATCATGGTAGCATGGTATGCTCCCTTAGTCCTTCCTGTACCATTAGTCAATCTTCCACAAGACTATCAGTCCAAAATTCCATTATATGATGCTAGCAATGCTACAACTGCATCACAACATGTGGATAAGATGAATGACTACTTCGACAGAAATGAAATTGATGATGATTCTGTCAAGCTTAGATTGTTTGCTCAAAGTCTGGGGGGAGAAGTAAGAAAATGGTTTAAGGGCTCAACCCCCCATAGTATCAATGATCTCCAAACCTTTCATCAGACATTCTTAAACAAATGGGAAGTAAAGAAGAATCCTCTTCAAGTCCTTTCTGATTACAAGAACCTCCATAGAAACATGGGGGAAAGTGTACAAGCTTACTGCATTAGATTTAATAGTGTATATAATGCACTTTCCCTAGATCTGAAACCTCCACAAGGCTCAGCTTTGAACAAGTTTCCTGAAGGGTTTGACCCTGAGATGGCCTATCAACTGAGAGAGAGAAATCCTGCAACTCTTTAAGAGATGCAAAAATGTGCTCTCTCTGTGGAAGTCAACTTGATGGAGAAAAGAGCAAGAATGAAAAATGAAAAGAGAGTGTCATTTAGAGAGGAGTCTACACCCTCTACTTCCAACTCAAAGATGGAGAGAATGATGGAGGAGATGATGAAGAAAATGAGCATCCTTGAGAGAGCACAAGCCAACCAAAACCAAACTGCTCCTCAAAACAGAAACCAGAACCAGAATCAGAATTTTAGAAGGAACCAACCTCCAAACAGACCCATGGAAGATGATCAACAGATCACTCCTCTTTTTCATCAAAATTATGTAAGTGAGGTTGAGGAAACATATGAGATAACAGAGGAAGATGATATCAACATGTTGGGGGTAGATGATGATGACTTTGAGGTTCATTATGATAGAAAAAAAGGTCTTTATACACCTTATGATGACAAAAGAGATGATGATGAAAGTTATTACTAAGACATGGAAAATGTCATCATAGAGTCTCAAAGAGAATACGAGCTTAGAAGCAAAACCAGTCAACAAACTCCCAACAACAAAACCTCTGACAAATATTCACAAAATGGCACTGCAACGAAGCCTAAAATTATCAAACAAAAGGATAAAACAGTGGTTGTAAATTCTGATAATGGTAAAGAGAAAGGCACTGAAAACAATGAAAAATAGAGTGCAGACATTAGTCGTACTAACACTTCAGCTAGTACTCCTGTTAAAACAATTTTGTCAAGTGTAAATAATACAAATTAGAAAGCTGATGTTGCTGATAGACTAACAACTAATAAGGTTGAAACAAGTTCTTCAAAGAACCAAATCCCTTTCAGCCTAGAGTAGGAAATTTCAAAGATTAAAATCTCTGTTCCCCTCACTGAGTTAGCTGCCCAGCATGTATATAGGACCCAAATTTTGAAGGTTTTGAATATAGAAGAAAATGAGGACACAATCAATCTTAATGATGACCAGCTAGAGCTTATTTTTGGTCCGAAGATTGAAGGTATGTATCAAGAGGGACCTGTTCCTCCCTTTCATGTAAGTTTAAATGTTCATGACAAAATTTTGCATAACGCTATGCATGATTCTGGGGCTTCTCATAATTTAATGCCTAAAATTGTAATGGAGAGCCTGGGTCTAGAAATCACCAGACCTTACAAAGACCTTTACTCCTTTGATTCCAACAGAGTAAAATGTTTAGGATTAATCAAAGACCTCTATGTTAACTTAGCCCAAATTCCAGCCAAATGTTTAGTCATGGATATTGTTGTGGCTGATGTGCCCCCAAAATATGGAATGATATTATCAAGATCTTGGGGGGCTAAGTTACAAGGGACTATGCAGATGGACATGACCTATACGACTATCCCTGTTTTCAATCAGAATAGAAGACTTTACAGGGAATCCCATATGAAATACACAGTTACAAGTCAAGACCGACCACAAAGCTCTCCTCTGTATTCTGTAAATACAGGCCTTGATTATTTTATTATTTTTAATGATGAAACATTTAGTGAACAAGTCACTTTAACAGGATTAATGGCCAATAGGGAGGAATAGGAACACAACGCAGAAGTGTCAAAACAGTTTGCCACATTTGAAGACATTAGAAAACCAAACAAAGGTCTTGAGCTACAAGTCAGGTGTCCATTGCTTTTAAACATTCACAATCAAGAAAACAACCCTCAAATAAACGAAAATCTTGGGGAATCAAAACAAATACAACTAAGTGCTAGTATTCCACAACAATAAGGAAGAACATTAGTTGAAGAGGATAGTAACTAGGATGAAACCGAAAATAGTCCTCTGTGGAGTATGTATTTTGATGGGTCATGCACTAAGAACAATGCTGGTGCAGGTGTCTGGATTTCCAACACTGAAAACAACCACACAGTAAGCATTTCCTGCAAATTAAACTTTCAGTGTTCCAACAACATAACGGAATATGAATCCCTTCTCTTAGGCTTACGTTTGTTGAAAAAGTTAGGAGCCACAAGAATTAATGTGTATGGGGATTCAGAGTTAGTCATTAGGAAAGTCTATAGGGAGTATAACACAAATCATCCCAGACTTAGAGCCTACTGAAACGATGTCATGGACCTTTTGAAAACATTCGAGGAGTCCAAACTGTTCTTTGTCCCAAGAAAAAGAAATATTGCGGCCCGTAATTTAGCCTTTGCAGCTAGAACATGCTTAACGCCATATGAAACCAAAGATTGCACTACTCAGATAAAATTTAGACCAGCCATGCCTGATAATGAAAAGTATTGGCAGGTGTTTGATGGAGAAAAACAAATAAAAGACTTCATGCAATTCAAAAATGAATTTGAACTACACAGTTCGGACTCATATTATGATACAGACTGCAGTGAAGAAAATTTTCTTGGTGAAGAAGAACTGTCTCCTGAGCTTTTCGATTTTAATCTTCTGACTGGAAAACTTAAAAACAAAACATAAATGACGACAGAGTTAGAAACAGAGGAGTTAGAAACTCTACACTCTAAAGATGAAAGTTTTCCAAGAGGTTTGGCACCTTTAGAAGAGTTGTTTGATTTTAACGATGTGGCCAAGAAGCCAAAACTAGAACCTGTAGAGACTGAAGTGGAAGAGTGCAATATAGGCAGTGAACTTAAACCGAAAATGATTAAACTGTCTAAAACTTTGCCAGCTCATATTAAAATTAAATACATAGAGCTGTTTAAAGAGTTTTCTGATGTTTTTGCGTGGAGTTACGAAGATCTGAAATCCTATGACACTAAAGTAATACAGCACAAAATTCCCCTCAAAGAAAACCAAAAGCCATTCAAACAGAAACTGCGTAGAATAAACCCTGTTCAGTTTCCTTTGGTTCAGAAGGAGATCATGAAAATGTGTGATGCTGGTATTATTGTCCCTATTAAATACTCTGAGTGGGTGTCTAATCTGGTGTCTGTTAGGAAGAAAACTGGAGAGATCAGGCTTTGTATAGACTTTAGAGACTTGAACAAAGCTTCATTGAAAGACAACTACCCATTACCCAAGATGGATCATATTTTACAAAGGGTGGTAGGGTCTAGAAGAATTTCTTTGTTGGATGGCTATTCAGGGTACAATCAGATCTTAGTTCATCCTGCTGATCAATTAAAGACAACCTTTACTACACCATGGAGCACTTGCATGTATGTGAAAATTCCCTTTGGTCTAATGAATGCTGGAGCAACTTTTCAAAGAGCCATGGACATAGCATTCTCAGAGGAACCGGGCTTCTTCATCATTATATACCTTGATGATGTCACTGTGTTTTAAAAAACAGATGAAGAGCACTTAGAACATTTAAGAAGAGTTTTCGAGAAATGCAGAAAGTTTGGGATATCTTTAAACCCTAGGAAAACACTATTTGGGCTCCAAGAAGGTAAAATTCTTGGACACATTATTTCAGAACAGGGTATTAAGATAGATCCAAAGAGGATTGAGGCCATATTGCAAATCTCCCATCCTCGAAACATCAAGGAGTTGCAATCTTTCATTGGAAAGATAAATTTTTGAGAAGGTTCATCCCCAACTTGGCTGAGCTTCTTAGGAATGTAACAAACAAGTTGAAGAAGGAGCAAGGGGTAAAGTGGAACTTGGAAGCAAAGAAATCCTTTGAGCTGGTGAAACAAGTGTTAACCAAAACACCGGTTCTTATAAGTCTTGATTTTTCAAAAGATTTTTATATTTTTTCGTTTGCATCATAACATACCATAGCTGCTGTCCTTTTATAGAAAAATCCACAAGGACAAGAGCAACCTATTGCATTCTTTAGCAAGGCATTGAGGGATGCCCCTCTGAAGTATAACATTATGGAGAAGCAAGATTTTGCTTTGGTTAAAGCATTGAAAGACTTCAGGGTATACATTCTTCACTCACACGTCATTTCCTTTGTCCCAAATTCAGTTGTGAAAGACATTCTAACACAGGACCCAGATGGTAAGAGAGGTAAGTGGATTTCTGTTATTCTTGAATATGATTTAGAGATAAAACCAACTAAACTCATCAAAGGCCAAGGTCTAGCTAGATTAATGGTTGAATCCAATTTTGAAGTTCTTGATATTAATATGATTAATGCTTTAAATGACCAAGAAGAATTCTCAATTCCCTTTGTTGAAGACCATTTCATGAATTCCTCTTGGTATGCTGATATTGTTTATGTTTTGCTTAATTTGAATATACCTCCTGGTTTGACAAAAACAAAGGCAAGGTTCCTAAAGTTAAAAGCTGTAAACTATTGCATTGTAGATAGATGTCTTTATTGGAAAAATGCAAGTGGTGTATTGCTTAAATATTTTCCTGAGGTTGATGCAGAGAAGGTTAAATACCAGTTCCATGAAGGAGAGTGTGGAGGTAATTTGTACTGGAAGACAACAGCCAACAAAATTTTGAGGGCTGGTTTCTATTGGCCTACTCTTTTCCATGATGTGCACCAGATGATCATAGCCTGTCATAAATGTCAACTTTTTGAAGGCAAAAGAAAACTGCTACCCCTACCTCTGCATCCAATCACTGTTGAAGCTCCTTTTCAACAGTGGGGACTTGAATTCATAGGAGAAATCCATCCACCATATTCTACCCAACATAGATGGATTCTCACTGCCACATACTATTTCACTAAGTGGATAGAAGCCATACCTTGTGGGCACGCCAATGATTTTGTTATTATAAAATTTATGGAGACTAATATTCTCTCCAGATTTGGTTGTCCTACCAAGATTATCACTGATAATGCAACAGCATTTGGATCAAAGAAGATGGTTGAGTTCTGTCACAGATATCAGATAACATTGGGGCATTCCACGGCCTATTACCCTCAAGGTAATGGACTTGTAGAATCCTCAAACAAAATTTTAGTGAACATAATCAAGAAACTGTTGGAGGGAAACAAAAATTCTTGGCACACAAAGCTGGTCCATGCACTTTGGGCTGACCTATTGACTTTGAAGAAATCTATTAGTATGTCACCTTTCCAGCTTGTGTATGGTACCGATGCAATTTTTCCAAATAGCCTTGGTGTACCAGTGATGAATTTGATTCAAGAGTTGCAAACTGAAGAAAATGACATGATCAAAAGAATAAATCAGACAATTCATCTTCAGCAAACCAGAGAGGAGGTGTATAATAGAGCATTACAGAAGCAAGACAACATTAAAAATCTTTTTGACAGAAGAACAAAGGCCAACAATTTCAATATTGGGGACAAAGTTTTAAAGTGGGACTGGAGGAGGGAAGGCAAGGGCAAGCACAGGAAATTTGAAAAATTATGGCCTGGCCCTTACTCTATTCATTCAGCTGCTGGTAATAATGCATTTTTCTTGCAGGAGTTGAATGGAGAAGAACTGTTTGGGGGTCTTGTCAATGGCAGGATGCTTAAGAATTACTTCTCTTGATCCATGTTATATTCTGGAAGCCTTTTATCTTTTTCTCATTATAAATATTTCACGCACCACTGCATTCAAAGTTATAAAAATCAAAAACACAAAAAGAAAGAAAAGAAAGAAAAGAGGGCCCCATACCAAAAAAGAGAAACAAATATAAAAGTGTGCAAGCTCAAATGCCACTCCTGAAGAACACACTTCTAGTTAGTCAAACTGTCTAATCTTGACTAATTAGATTTAAATTTTTTGCTGATAGGATAGTAAATTCGATTTTCCAAACTGTTTAATCTTGGCTTATCAGTAGATAGTTTAGGATAGAAATCAAAGGTTCAAACATGCTCAAAATCTGAACCTATGTTTCCTAGGAGAATGACTCAAATCTGTTCCAAATTATGAGTCAAAAAGGATGAAAATCTGGTTCAAATTAGCTCAAAATCTGAACCAGTTGATAAATACAAGACAACTCAAACAAGAGTCAAAGCAGAGCTGTAGAAAAAAGGAAGGAAATGCTTTCAAATTTCAGATCTCAAGCCTTCCATTTTTGTTTTTAAATTTTGTGCAAAATAATGTCTATGTGCAGTTTGTTCTTATGCCATGGACTAGCATCAAGTTACACTGTTCAATCCTGACTTGAATGCTTTTAAATTTCTGTTGTAGAATTTAGAGAATGAAAGTCTGTTGGACAATTTAATCCCAACAGACAGTAGACTAGGTAGAGAATCATATGGGCTCAACTGTTTAATCTAGGTTCATGGAGAAATAAGGAGTAGAAATAGATTATATTTCTTTCTTTCAAAAGAATAAAATGTTGTGAAAAGAGTTTGCCAATCCAAGTGCACTCTAGTGAAGAAAAAATGCTAGAACAGTAGGATTGGGTAGGTAGAAAGCTTGTATTGATGAAGATCCATTTTTTTTGTGACTGCTAATATGTTTTCAGAACAAAGAAGATCATCCACAGAAAGAAAGGTAGCCTAATGGATGAGGCAACTGATCAGCCTCCCAAAGAATCCAAGTATGAAGTTCTTGATGCCTTCAAGAAGGTACCATCCCCAAGTGGAGCCACTGTTAGCCACCTATAAAATTTGTTATAGAAAAAGGTGGCTAAAACTTTTTGGAGCCTTCAAGGAACAAATTTTATTGCTAAAAAGTCTTGGCTCTTGAAGACTCTTAAAGGCCTCATGCCTTTGTCCCAATCTTCACTGTTGTGCCCATTCTACACTCATAAATCTTGCTAATTCCCAAAAAAGAATACTGCTGCAAGCACCAATTTCCTTTTCCCCTTCTTCCAAAACTAACCTCATCTTTGCCTTTCCTTTTCCCATGAAATCCTTCATTTTCATGTTTTTCCCGTTTTCCCTTCATCAAAACTCCCTTTGATAAGGTTTAAGACCCTTCTTTGCCTTATCGAAACCCCCAACAACCATTGAAAATCTATGAAAATCACATTTTTTATATATTGTAGACTTAAGCCCCCTTGGGCTAAGTCTTTAACCCTTCCCTTCCATACGCCCTGGTGCTAGAACTAGGCGCTGGCCACCCACGCGCTTATCACATCACCCAGATGCCGATTAGCCCTCTGTCCTATCTCCCTCAGTCATATTATCTCCCATGTGCCCAAAGGCCCCACAGACGGGCGCCAAACCATATCGAAAATTAATATTTCGCCCCCCCGCACTATAAACCTTTGTTTAAATAAAATTGTCGATTTTTTTTAATTATATCCTATAGTTTCCGCTGGTGCAAAATTATAGTCAATCTCCACCGTCGATCTGATCCGCAGATCGACAGCGCGTAATATATTGCCCCGGTGGTCCCCGCCAACCACTCACTGTTGCAAAACCGGGCAGGATTCATCGCATCGCTTTTGAGAGTGGGGTAGTTTTTTTTTTATTTTGCAGCGATTCCATTCACCACCTGACGCGTGGCCTTGAGCACTTTTCAAAAACCGCCACTCATCGCACGTTAAAGTTTGACTATGGGCTCGACGCGATATTGATGCACGCCGTCCGATATGAGGCCGCTCACCAGACGCTGATCGCTCTCTGAAGAAGCCCAATAGTTAACCAGGATACGACACATTATTAAAGCATCTCTGCCGTCGATCTAATTTATAGATCGATGGCCCATATTTCATCACCCTGATTCATTGCCTAGTCAGCATTTCTGGACCCAGGGTTTTATTTCGCCTCAATTTTTATTGAAAATCTGAAGTCTGGCGCATTCTATAAGGTTTTGATCGTGGGATTTCTGTCGTTGATCGCTTGGGCCGCTCTCGTCCGATGGCCCACGATCGTCCCGACTCCCGATCTTGATTTTCGATCATTTTTGCCTGAAACAGAGGTTATTACCCATTTCTCCATTTTTTCAAAAACTGACTCCTCCGCTTTGACTTTTTTCCTCCGCTCCCGACCGTCGATCTCTGTGCAATCGACGGCTCCGATTTAACTCCTCCCTGATTTCATTTTGACCCCCTCTAATCAATCTCAACCATTGGATGATGCCATCCAACGGCCACACTCTCTCCACATGTCCTTCCTAAGCAGTTAACCTATACATGTAGGATTTCATAATGTTTTTGTATTTTGTAGAGTTTAAAGGTTTTTTCCACTACGTCTGAAGAATATTCAAAGGCAGAGGGTGACGATCCTCCCACCTTCGATTCACCAGAGGAAACCATTCGCAGGAAGAAGCTACACGTTTCATCAATCATTCATGAAGCATTGATGCCACATAACCCCTGCGCAGCCTTGCATACTAGCAAAAAACCATGAATCGAGCACAGTCAGAGAGTATCAGTGCCGAAGACAAAATATATCAGAACAGAAGATTAAAGACAGGTCTATGGGGATTGCGTCTAAGATGGTTTATCAAAATCCTAATCCCCAAATTAAAACAATTAAAAGAAAAATCATAAAATTTCATCAGCCAGAAAGCCTCCACTGCCATAGCTGAGGCAAATTGATCCCTCTAGCTACCATGATGCTACCTGTGCCTCAAAGCATTCATATCCGAGGCCAGAGTTATTGATCAAGATCAGATATTTTTCTCAAGCGCATCCAGAGAGTGAATTATTCAAACAAACTTAATGACAAAACATCAGCAGAGTTACTTTGACATCACACAGAGCCTCAAAGGTCAATAAAATCTCCCACTGAGCTTAAATCTTTATGTAAACCATTTAATACAGAAGACTCCTATGTAAGTTTCTTCATCGAGCCCCCCAAAGGCCGAGGAACAATTAAGTCTGTATTAATTATCTTTAGAGATATTTTATTAGATGTCACCTCCTCATTCTTCTATATATACTACTGCAGAAGATGAGAGAGGGGTTGGTTGATGTAGTTGCTGATCATTGTAATGTAATGAGCTTGAGACTTCTACTTGTAAACAGTGTTCACTGGCCCTTGAAGCTCTGCTTGTGATAGATAAGCTAGGATGAGATGAGTAGATGATTGCTAAACTAAAGCATTGGAATTAACACTGTAACTGGTCTGGAGCATCAATACAAGCTGATTTATGGGATCCTGGTCCATGTTGACGGTGATGTTTTTCTCATTGTAACTTGTTATTTTGTTTTTGTTTTCACTGTGTTCATTTTCTCTTATAAAGAACAACATGCATAGAGTTAGGACCTACTGTATATCAGTACCCTTCTCTGACTGAAAATATTTATCTAAATGTTTTCCTCTAATCTGTGTTATTTAGGAATGATTTAAATCAGTTTAAGCATAAGAATGTTGGCGTTCCCTCGTCTTATTGTATTAGCTGAATATTTTTCTTAGATGTTACTTTCATTTCATGTTAAGTAGAGATGAACTAAGGAAGATATGGTGTGCCCTGGTCCTAGTTTTATCCCCAAAGACTGTCTGAATGTTTCCCTTGGAACATGTTAAAAGTTGGCTAGTTTAGAAGTACTTACTAGATCTTAGGCCATTTTGTGTTATCTTTGTTTTTTTCTTGAAAGTTACCAAGTAAAGCAGAGCTAGGAGAGGGTTTGTGGTGAGCCTGACCTGCTAGTTTCTACTCCAACAGTTGCCTTCAAGTTTCCCTTTGTTTTGATATGTTTTCTATTGAAAGTGTATCAAAGGCTGGCTAGTTTAGAAGTACTTACCAGATGCTAGTTTACTTTCATGTCTTCCTTAAGTGTATGTCAAAAGCTAGCTAGTTTAAAAGTACTTACCAGATCTTAGGCTGCTCTTTGTCTCTTCATCTGTTTATTTCCCCTTCTTTTTGTCTCATTCCATTCCATAAATCAAACTTCAAAGAGATTCTTAGACATAGATGACTTTCCCCATGGACCACTCTTGCCTCTTGTTGTTCCAATTAAACCCTATTTTGACTCCATAGCCCAATGGACTAAAACCTGCTATTATCTACCTTTCTGGCCAAAGCTTATTCTATTTGTTTGCAACTTCAAACCTTTGAAACTCTTTTCATTTAGAACTCTCCACCTCAGACAGTAATTATGCTTAGCCATACAAAAAACAAACAAAATCCTTGGCCTTCATAACTAGCCTAATATCATTACCTAAAACTCCAAATACAAATCCATCTTTGCACTTATTGGAGAGATCCCTCTCTGGATTCAGGAGGGCTAGATCTTAGAATCCCAAAGTGGTTGAAATAATGTTGTTTCTGTGATTGGACTTTGCCAATCTTGCTAATTATAGATTCCCAACACATCTAAGGGTGATGATGAGGTTCAAATTTGAAATTTACTATAAATCAAGGATCCCACCTCCAATTTGAACACTTTGTGTGCTATGTTAGAAGAGAGAATTGTTTTATGAAAGAGTGTCGAGAAAACTGTTGCATGTCGGAGTACAGTTTCGAGGTAGTTAGAGAAACCTTGATCAAATCCAGGCTTAACCACACATTCCTACGAGGATTTGATCACACAATGAAGACCACACCGCCAGTAAAATCCATAGGGCAAGGTCTCCAAGAGGACAAAAGATTATGGGTTCAGCATCATCCGGGAAGCCTAAGAAACCAATTTTGTGATCCTCGCCCCAGAAGAAACTTATGATGTAACATCAAAGTAAGGGTGCTTAGGAACGGAAGAAGATAAAAGTCGTGGATATAGAATCAAAGGAAGAATAAGTAGACGAAGAAGACGAACAAGAGGAAATTGACATTGAGGAGGTTGTGCCTCTCTCCAGGTTGCCTCCTTATATTCCGCCTTGGAAGCTAGAGGCTAAGAAGCCAGTGAAAGATCATGATGCAATAAAGTATAAGGTATTTACACCTTTGAATCCAAATGAGGTGCCAGAGGAAGAAGAATGGTTGGCTAAGGTGCCTTAGCATAGAATGGAGGATTGGTATTTTAATGACCGAGGAAAATACCCGCAATTTGAGCCCAGTAGGTATCTATGCCCACATGCCTACCCAAACAAAGTCACGCGATTAGAGATGATGAAATGGGTGAAGGGTATCCAACAAGCGACAAACCCGTCCAATAAGCTTGTGTTGGGGGAGGAGATCTCCGAATACCGAGATGATCTGATGCATATGGAGTATGGTGAAGGCTGAAGTCAGTGTAGTCGAAGTATTGCACGGAAGATGGATTGCGAGCATAGTTGAAAGTTAATATGCATAGGGAGGCAGGACTGTGCCTAAGAGGTGATTCTCATAGAATTCGTCCAAAATATGAATGTTGGAACAATAAAAATTGATTGGACAACAACCTAGCCATTAAAAGGAGTGGGAAAAACACAATTAATGGGAATATATGGAAAAATCTGCCACCAAATCAGCATTTATGAGGACCATCTAAGGGTGATGATGAGGTTTGAATTTGAAATTTTCTATAAATAAAGGATCCCACCTCCAATTCGAACACTTTGCATGCTAAGTGTTAGAAGAGAGAATTGTTGTCCAAAAGAGTGCTGAGAAAACTATTGCATGTCGGAGTACAGTTTCGAGGCAGTCAGAGAAACCTTGATCAAAGTTAGGTTTAGCCACACATTCCTACCAGGATTCGATAACACAATGAAGACCACACCTCTAGTAAAATCCACAAGGTCAATGTCTCCAAGAGGACAGAAGATTGCGGGTTCAGTGCTGTCCTCGAAGCCTAAGAAAACAATTTTGTGATCCTCGCCCCGGAAGAAACTTACGAAGGAACATCAGAGTAAGGGTGCATAGGAACGGAAGTGTTAGAAAATTAAATATCACAGAGCAATGCAACACATAAAAATATGTGGAAAAATACAGGCACACAAAACACATAAAACCAGAGGGACACAGATATATGTGGTTCACCTAGTTTGGGCTACGTCCACCCCGAACAACTAGTCCTTCCTTTCTATTATCTAGCAAAAATGAAGAGACAAAACCTATAGCAGATCCGTTGTAATATCCTATGTTCTCTCTCATAGTCTCCCTCTCTGTTTCTCGCTCCGAGAATACACATACATACAATACACAGCCGCAATACAATACCCTCATAAAAGCGAGGGGTTGCCTTCTAGGGAAAAAAACCCTAATATAAACATAACTTCTACCGTCAGATCATCTGCCTATGAACGGCCCAGATTGACTAGAAATTACTATACTTTTACAAGGCAATTTTACATCTGTTTTTAGCTTCGGGGGCGCTGTCCCCGAAAACCCCCACCAGGGGGGGGGCTTCGAAAAGCGTTGCCGCCCCCCCTGGACCCCCCACGACAGCAATTAATTGCGGGCGGTGTTGCCGCCCCTTTTAAGGTACAGGGGTCCAATGCTGTGATACAAATTAAACAAGATAATCAGGCTCCACACCCAACAATCTCCCACTTGGAGACTGATTGTAGCAACTCCACCGCTGCTTCATTTGCTGGACAATGACTCCTCTTTGGACCTAGTTGTTTCTCATCTTCATTGTCATCCTTGAAGACCAATTGAAACTGAGCATGTTCTCAGTTTCTCCCTGGTTACAACTTTTGTTAGCATATCTGCAGGATTCTGGCTAGTGTGTATCTTTTCCAGCTTCAACTCTCCATCTTCCAATACTGACCGTATGAAATGGTAATTGAGATGTATGTGTTTAGTCCTGGAATGAAATGCTGAGTTCTTTGCAAGATGAATAGCACTTTGGCTATCACTGTATAGTGTGCCCATATCATGCTTCTTACCCAATTCATCCATAAACCTTTGTAACCAAATCATTTTTTTACTAGCCTCTGTAGCAGCAACATACTCGGCTTCTGTTGTTGAAAGTGCAACAACACTTTGGATTTTTGAAACCCAACTGACAGCTGTTCCACCTACAGTAAATACATATCCTGTAGTGCTCCTCCTGTTATCTCTGTCACCTGCCATATCTGCATCAACATATCCCCGTAGAGCAATGTTTGAACCACCAAAGCATAATGCTTGATTTGTGGTACCTCTCAAATATCTGAGAATCCATTTTACTGCCATCCAATGTTCTTTTCCTGGATTATTCATGTACCTGCTTACAACTCCCACTGCATGTGCAATATCAGGCCTTGTGCAGACCATTGCATACATTAAGCTTCCAACTGCAGATGCATATGAAACTTTAGACATATAATCCATGTCTTCTTGGGTCTTTGGGCACATCTCCTTACTAAGTTTGAAATGGCTAGCAAAAGGTGTACTAACTGGTTTTGCATTCTGCATATTAAATCTTTTCAACACCTTCTCTATGTACTCATTCTGAGACAGTGTTAATTTGCAATTTTTCCTGTCTCTAGTTATCCTCATACCAAGGATTTATTTTGCAGCTCCCAAATCCTTCATTGCAAATGAATTTGTCAATTTTCTTTTGAGAACATTTATTTCCTGCATGTTAGATCCTGCAACAAGCATGTCATCTACATACAATAACAATATAATATAGTTGCCATCATCTTTCCTTTTTAGATAAACACAATGATCAGAGTGACATCTAGTATAACCTTGTTCAGACATGAACTTGTCAAATTTTAGATACCACTGCCTTGGAGCCTGTTTTAAGCCATACAAGCTCTTCTTTAACCTGCACACCAATTTTTCTTTCCCTTTTACCTCATATCCTTCTGGTTGCTGCATGTATATCTCTTTCTCCAAATCTCCATGGAGAAATGTTGTCTTTACATCTAACTGTTCAAGATGTAAATCTTCCGCTGCTACAAGACTTAAGATAGTTCTGATTGAATTCATCTTAACAACAGGAGAAAATATTTCATCAAAATCAATACGTTTCTTCTGTGCAAACCCCTTCACCACAAGTCTAGCTTTGTACCTCTGTTTTCCTCCATCTTCTTCCTTCAGCCTGTAAACCCATTTATTCTGCAATGTAGTTTTACCTGCAGGCAACTTGACTAAGTCCCAAGTTTGGTTATGCATTAAGGATTCCATCTCTTCTTCCATGGCTAGCTCCCACTTCTTCCTACTTTCAACCTGCATTGCTTCTTCATAACATTCAGGTTCACCAGAATCAGTCAGCAATAAATAATATAATGAAGGAGAGTATCGTTCAGGGGGTCTAATTATCCTGGTAGATCTTCTAACACCACTTTTAGGTGTTTGAGGTGCCTATTGCTGTTGTGGTAGTTGCTGCTACTGTGGTTGTTGATTATTATTATTTTTAGGCACCTTTACTTTTTCAGATATCTCATCAAGAACCGCATATTCCTTGCTTTCTTTTTCCTGTTTCTTTTCCTACAGCTGATTCTTATACAAGAAATTTTCATTGAATATTACATCTCTGCTCCTAATGATTTTGTGATTTTCATAATCATATAAGCGATAACCAAAATCATTAGCACCATATCCAATAAAGGTACATTTCTTTGATTTTGCCTCAAGCTTTGTTCTATTTTCTTTATTAATATGGACAAAGGCTTCACAACCAAAAGGCTTTAAAAAAGAGTAGTTTACCTTTTTACCTGTCCATGCTTCCTCTGGAATACCACCATCCAAGGAACTTGAAGGCCCTCTATTTATTAGATAAACAACAGTATCTACAACATCTGCCCAAAATTGTAAAGGAAATCCTGCATGCAATCTCATGCACCTTGCACGCTCCACGATTGTTCTGTTCATCCTTTCTGACACACCATTTTCTTGTGGTGTTCTTGGAACTGTCTTCTCTCTACGAATTCCATGCTCTGAACAGTACCTATCAAACTCTTTGCTGCAATATTCACCTCCATTGTCTGATCTGAGACACTTCAACTTCTTTCCTGCCTCAATCTCAACCAAAGCTTTCCATTTCTTGAAAGTATCAAATACATCAGATTTATTTTGAATACAATAAATCCATGTTTTTCTAGTTGCATCATCAATAAAAGTAACATAATAACGAGAGCCACCGAGAGATGATACTTGAGCAGGTCCCCATACATCTGTATGCACAAGCTCCAATTTTTTTCTCTTCTTTTCTTTCCCAACTCTGAGAAATCTGACTCTCTTTTGTTTTCCATAAATGCAATTGTCACAGAAATCCAAATCAACATTCTTCAAACCTGGAAACAAATTTCTTGAGTGAAGAATCTTCATTCCCTTCTCACTCATGTGTCCGAGCCTATGATGCCATAATGTTGCATCTTCTCCTTTGGAATTTAAAGCATTAACAGAGTTAGAAATACCAATGCATAAATACAATGTACCAACCTTTTCACCTTTTTCTATTACCAACGCTCCTTTGGTGACCTTCCAAGTTTTATCTGTGAAAGTTGTCACACAGCCTTCACTGCCTAACTACCCTGTTGAAATCAGATTTTTGTTCAGATATGGAACATGTCTTACCTCCTTTAGTAGCCATTGGTTTCCATTCTATTATTTTACAAGAAATTTACCCATTCCAACAATTTTATATGGTTTATCATCACCCAAACCAACTTGTCCAAAATCTCCTTGAACATAGTCATGAAAATATTTCTTATCAGGTGTGGCATGGAATGAAGCCCCTGAATCTACAACCCAAGAATCAGTAACATTTTCGAAAGAAAGAATCAAATAATCTTGTAACACATCACCTGTCACATTTTATTCATGATTATTTTCTTGTTGTGTGTCTCCTTCTTTTCCCTTCCAAGATCTACAGTCTTTCTTTAGGTGTCCTTTCTTTCCGCAATTCCAACACACTATCCCCGATCTGGACTTGGATCTGCCTTTCCTTGATTTACTGCGATATCCCGAGCTCTTTCCTCTTTCCATTCTTCTTCCCCTAGACTCTGCACTCAAAGCATTACCTGATGTCTCACTTGAGCTTTTCCGTCGCATTTCCTCGTTAAGGATAGCACCAACAACATCATCAAACTTTAAAGTACTAGATCCAGAGACAGAGTTACTAATGGCCATTACTAAACCATTCCAACTCTCTGGCAATGAGCACAAGAATAACAGAGCTCTAACTTCATCATCAAAGTTTACCCCTACAGAGCTTAACTGACTGGTAACTGTATTAAATTAATTTAAATGGTCTACAACAGATCCACCTTCCGACATCTTCATATTAAATAGTCATTTCATAAGAAATACCTTGTTTGAGGCCGAGGGTTTTTCATATAGTTTCGCCAACGTCTGCATCAAACACTCTGTTGTTGTTTCCTTCGAAATATTTAAGGCGACTGACGCTGCAAGGCACAAACGTACTGTTTCGAGTGCCTTTCTATCAAGAATGTTCCATTCCGCGTTTGTCATGGCCGCTGGCTTCTTTGTTTTTCCGCTCAATGGTAGGTACAGATATTTATGATATAGATAATCTTCCATCTGCATCTTCCACAACGGAAAGTTTTGGCCGTTAAATTTCTCTACCCTAAACTTACCATCGTCTGCCATTTCTCCCACTCGAACCAGGAACCCTTCTTTCCTGCGAGTTTATCAGCCAAATATACCTTCGGCTCTGATACCAGTTGTTAGAAAATTAAATATCACAGAGCAATGCAACACATAAAAATATGCGGAAAAATATAGGCACACAAAATGCATAAAACCAGAGAGACATAGATATATGTGGTTCACCCAGTTTGGGCTACGTCCACCCCGAACAGCCAGTCCTGCCTTTCTATTATCCAGCAAAAATGAAGAGACAAAACCTACAGCAGATCCACTGTAATATCCTCTGTTCTCTCTCACAGTCTCCCTCTCTGTTTCTCGCTCCGAGAATACACATACATACAATACACAGCTGAAATACAATACCCTCATAAAAGCGAGGGGTTGCCTTCTAGGGAAAAAAACCCTAATATAAACATAACTTCTACCGTCAGATCATCCGCCTATGAACGGTCCAGATTGACTAGAAATTACTATACTTTTACAAGGCAATTTTACATCTTTTTTTAGCTTCAGGGGCGCTGCCCTCGAAAACCCCCGCCAGGGGGGGGGGCTTCGAAAAGTGCTGCCCCCCCCCCGAACCCCCCACGGCAACGATTAATTACGGGCGGCGTTGCTGCCCCTTTTAAGGTATAGGGGTCCAATGCTGTGATATAAAGTAAACAAGATAATCAGGCTCCACACCCAACAGGAAGAAGGAAGAATTCACAGAGATAGAATCAGAGGAGGAATAAGAACAAGACAAAATTAACACTGAGGAGGTTTTGCCTCTCTCCAGGTCACCTCCTTATATTCCACCCTGGAAGCCAGAGGCTAAGAAGCCAGTGAAAGATCATGATGCAGTAAAGTACAAGGTATTTACACCTTTGATTCCATATGAGGTGCCGATGGAAGAAGAATTGTTGGCTGAGTTTCCTCAACGCAGGATGGAGGATTGGGATTTTAATGACTGGGGAAAGTACCCGCAAATGAACTCAGTAGGTATCTGTACCCACAAGCCTACCCAAATGGAGTGATGCGATTAGAGCCAATGAAATAGGTGAAGGGTATCCAACATTTAGGGATACTCAACATGCTTTATGTTCCACACTTTGGGCGAAGTACCATCAATACCATTTTTTTGTGCCAACTGCTGGCCTTGGTGCACGAAATTTGTTTATGACTGGGGAAGAAGATCCCCATTACGGAAATGCTGATAAGGAGATTTATGACCCTTCCCTGTTAAGGATTGGAACCTATGGATGATTTTGTGGGGAAAAACAAAGTCAAGCAGTTGGAAGATAAGGTAAAGAAGGAGTATGATCTAACCACGGGGACCGCAATTTATCTCATTAACTCCATTTCTGATAGAATTGTGTGCTTCGTCGCACACATCCTTGTGAGAAAAATCATGAGGAAAAGTCGCGGAGAGGAGGCTTCCACACCTGTTATATATTTAGCTGCGGAGTACACCAAGGGCGTGGTATACAATTGAGCGGGTTATTTATGTTAGGAGTTCCTCGAATATTGCAGGGCCACATAATAAGAAGGCAAGTAGTTCCACTACGCATTTCTCCTAGTTCTAATTGTCTTGATGGAATGGAGGGAACCTAATGGGTTGCAGTTCAATGTTGCAGACCCTGGTCTCTGCGAAGCAACCCAGTATGCTTCACTATGGAATTCAATGAAACCATCGAGGGTTATGTATAAAATTTTTTTCTAGGTCGGAGTAGATATGAGCTTAAGGAAAGTGATCAGCCAAAAGCCCCAGCTATCACCAAGCATTTTCGAACAATATCGACAAATTGCGGAGTTCAAAGCGGACTTCCACCATACCCACATACAAGTGAAGAAGGAACTCGCGGGGGTCTGGTACGAGCTGCCATACATATGTTGAAGAGGAAGAGGTGTAGGCCATCATCATCCGATGGTCAAATAATTGGTTAACTCCATTACAAATAGGCACGGAGAAGGTAGGAATGACTGGGGAAAATCCCACTACGCCAACAAGGAAAAAGGACATTGAAGCTGAGATTATGGAGACTGGGGGGGATGAAATTATTGGTGGAGATTTAGGCACAGATCCATTTGGCCCCTCCTCCCAATTTATCACCAAGAGAAGGCAGCCACAAAGGGGTGGTGCACGAAAGAATGTCAAGTTCGATAGATTCGCTAGTCCAAAAGATATGGTACTCACTAAGGGGGACATTGAGGAGATCGGGGATGTTGTGTGATAGGTAAATGAGGACTTTTGGGGAAACATCGAAGAGCAGTAAAAGAAAGTAATGGAAGATGTCCACAAAGGATTGCAAGATTTGAAAGTGCAATCGAGTGTGCTGTAAGTGAGTGTGGTCCCACCAAGTGGATTAGTTGAACCAAGTACAACTTCACAGGATTTGGTGCAGACTACATATACCCACACAATGGCTATTCCTGTAGGCATGCTACATTTTGATACAACAGAGCAGATGGAGTAATTGGTCTGATGGGAGAACATAACACTAAATATTGTTGTGTTGCCATTACAAGCTCTACAAGAGTTCCATCAGGGCATCGTCGAGGATTTAAATATCTAGGAATAGTGTGCCCTTCTAGTTATTTGGGATGCTAACGAGGAACGCCAGAGCATGGATGCAAAGAAACATACCACAATCCAGGAGCATGAGGCTGAGGTAACATAGAAACATAAGTTAAAAGAAGTCATCTCGAAGGCATGCAGTGAGGTACCAGATCTCAAGATTCAGGCTTCAGCCGTGCCTGAGGATAAAGTTTTCAAGATGGCCACAATGTTCAAGGATTCAAAGGATAAGTTGATTAAGTCCGCATGGAGATGGAGATGAAAATCATCGAGATACAACTGCAATTACAGTCTACCACTTCACCAAATTTTAGAGAGCAGCGCATAGCAGAATTGAAAGCAGCTATAGAGCAGAACGAGTCTTACATACAAGAGTGTGCAACTATCTTTGGGGAGGCTCTGGATATATGGTCCTCACTACAGGAGGACCCTTAGGTGCAAAAGATAGAAGCTTAAGTCCACAAAAAGTTTGAATAGATGGATCAAATTAATGCCACTACGAAGACCTTAGCACCACAACAGCAGATTAACAATCTCAAAGAGGGTAAGTCTTTGCAGGAGCAAGTTGCTACACTGCATAGAAAGGAGGATCTACTTGCAGCCAGGATAAATCCATGGGAAGCTGAGGCTATAAAACTTTCCCAAACTGCAGATCTGAAGTTGATAACTCTATGTGAGGCGCAGAGTGGACTGGAGCACAAAGCATATAATAATGTCACAAATATGTTGCTTAGAGACATCGGTGAATTTCAGACAGAGTGCGTCGAAGAAGTTAACCCATTAAAGGATGCCTTGAGCAGCATCAGAGCGAAGATAGAGGACGCACCACTGTTGCAACTCAGGACAAGTCACATTTTTGTGTTGGGGACCTGTTGGACCCAGGATCCCCCATGAAGTAAAGACTCCGTGGATCGAGGCACAAAGTGTGCAATGCGAATTATATTTTTTGTATTAGGGGCTTTGGGGTGGGTCAAAGCCCCTCAATTATGTAATGAGATGGGACTTTTTGTGAACGTTGGACTCTGCCCATGGTTTGGGACCATGGTATTGTAAAAGTCAAATATATATAATGATTCTAGATAGAAGTCATAGGAAGGTTATGCATGAAATATATTTTGTGATGAATTTGGATGTCAGACTGAGTTAGAGTCTGTATTTTGGTTTAGAAGAAAATGATCCTGCAGCTATGTGCTCGGAGACCTTAGGAAATACTGCAGTTTTTTGCGTAGCCCCTTGCAGCTGTGTGCGCAGGGCGTAAAGTGGAAGTATGATATAGATCTAGATGATAATGAATGAACTGTTGAGAAAATATGAGTTAAAATGACGTGTTTTCTTTTTGCTTACTGTTTATGAATGTCTATGCTAAATAAATGTTTTTTCCTGTAAATGAATAACAAAATCTGTTTTATGGTTATTCACTGTGTTTAATGCTTAATTAAGTAAGATCGTGTAGTCTGTAGGTAAGTTCAAAAATTGTGTTGAACGTTGTTTGTGTTATTAATATATTTGACCTACGGAGCTCTGATAAGAAGGAAAAGCCCTAAATCCATTGTCCAATGTCCTTTTGGATGTAGAAACCTAGTTCTATCATCCCCCTATATTTCCTCGGGTGAGACTTCATTCTACACAAGCATGTCATTGCCCGAAAGGGTTAGTAATAGTGTGTTTTGTTAGACTACGCAGTCACTTTGAACCTGGGTCTAGCCCCATCAAGCCAACAATGGGTAATAGGAAAAGAATAGTGCTTTGAGGGACTAGAGTTGGAGGAAAAGATAGAAGATGAAACCCTTACTATGAAACAAGAACTAGCAAGGAGAAACCTAGAAGTAGTCTTTGCTACAACTAAGGAAGTTTATATGGAACAACAAGCAGAAGAAGGATGGTCTAAAACACCCAACACACTAGTAGAAGTACAATAATTTTTTTCTACACCAAAGTTGTTGAAGAAATGATTTAAGGATAGGGAGCCGAAGAAAATTGTAGGCACTCTTTCCTTTATTCCTTTGTATACATATATTATTTAAATAAATAGAAAGCTTGAAAGGAAAAAAATAAAGTTTCAAACCTCATAAAAAATATTATGGAGTCGACTAAGGAAAAATGGCCCTTTGAAAAGTTGGACTACCTTCTTAGGCAATGGGTTTCCTTGTTGCAAAATAAATATGGAAATTTCTTCCAGAAGAAAGGGAAATTGTTAAGATTTTGGGTAGCATCGTATGTTCTCTAGCTCAGAAACTTTTTGGAGGGGATAGAACACATGATATATCCAAGACCCAAAAATCATTTGGATAAATACCTCCCAGAACCTAAGTTATTCAAAATATTAATTATTTTAATGGAGACCCTAAGTCTAAATTAGGGAAATTAAATAATTAAAGTGAATTAATTTAAACATGTGGGTTAGAATGTTCTAAGTAAAGTGGATCAATTATTTTCTAATCTTAGTCATTGATTAGAGATTAGATCACGGTCGTTGATTATTCAACGAGAAAAGTATTAAAGGAAGGCTTGGGATCAGTTGGAGAACACACACATAGTGGCAACACTTGAGCTAAGTCAAAATTCTAGGGCACGGTTCGCTAAGAATTTTTGAGTGATATTTCAGTGTAGTGAGGGGCAGATCGAAAGTGGGATTTCAGATTCGAGGTTGAGGATACATTGGTAGAGAGGTATATCCGTACCAGAGCAACGCAGAGACCTAGCAAGGGTGACGTAGGTCCAGCTAGAGAAGCGCAAAGGCATCATAGGCTTAGACAGGGTTACACAAGCCCAACCAAAGTTGCACAAAGGCTCACGCAGGGCTGTAGGGCTTACGCGGTGCCGGGAGAGGTAGAATTAGGGTTCCAGTGGGCTAGAAAGGGCTCGTTTTCAACAAATCTAGAAGGTGTGAAGCATCCACACTGAAGGGTGATGTAGTGACTATGTAGGCACCTGTGGTGTTCTTCATACTTAACTGAATCAACCATATTTTATATCTCCGAGAGATAGAGGTTCATCTGCCATTATTTTCTCTGTTTGGGAAAACCATGTCTGGTGCCCTTGACTGTATTCAGAATTCTGCATAATAATAAAACCCTTTAATATTTGCTGCACTGATTTTTCCGCATTGGGTTTTTCCAAGGACATTTGTCCAAAAATATTGTGTTCTTTCTCATGTGGGGTTTATTCCTGAGTGCTTGATCTGTATGTATGTGTAGGTTGCAGTAGTATTTAATTTGATGTTTTACTACATATTTCAAAAAAATAACTTGTTATAAGTAAATCAAAATATTGTAGTAGGGTTTATGTAATTTTGATTCAGAAATTTTCACATGGTATCAGAGATATTCCAGATCAGGGGGAGCTAAAGCCATCAACAAAGTGACGAAGATTTTTACTATAGCAAAGCGGTTGAGACAACCCAGATCCAGAAAGAGGCAGCGCAACACCTGAGGGACAACGCAGACCCAACAAGGGTGACATATAGCCTCTCTAGCTCACGTAGAGCTGACGAAGAGGCTGGAACAGGCCCAAAAGGGTGACGCAACGCCTTTCTAGCTCACGCAAGGCTGACGCAGGCCCAAGAGGGTGATGTAGTGCAAGAGGGGGTGACGTTGTGCCAATTTTCGTGGCTGGAGGTGAAATTTTTCATCTTTGAAGTTGGTGGTGGGGCATTATTTCTGCAGATGCATAATAGTGTCTAGCAAGGTTGAAAAGTTATGGGAAACAATTCCTCAACATAATTTCTAGCCAAGAAGTCTGAGATCTGATCAACGGAGTGATTAGAGAGGGCTGATTTGATAGATTGGTGGAGGATTTCCGAGAATTAAATCACCGGTCAGAGGGAGCATATTCTTTGGAGGGTTTTATATCGTCAAGAAACCTAGATCTAGTTTCTTGCTGAGAGAAGCAACAAAATAAGGGAGAAGAGCATCTGTTTCGACATTCGTTGAGTAGAGGTGGCCTCTCATGAATTGAGGGATCAAGACAGGTTAGATGGAGAATCTGACTACGTCATCTGCAAGGCCAGGATCATATATGTCCTTGATGACTATCGCATCAAAGATTATGGCGAGAAGGTTGTGTCCATCCTAGTCGATGTTGATCCATTAAAGAAGTATGAGGAAGCGTAAGAAAGGGACAAGCGCTTGATAAAGGGCAGGGTAAAGGATCATGTGGTCCCACGCATTGCTGAGAAGAATACGAAAAATGAGATGTGGATGACCTTGACCTCATTGTATCAAGGTACTTCTTTCTAGAGGAAGATGCTTCTAGAAAATTAGCTACAACTATTTTAGATGCATAAGGGAGAGGAATTAAATCCCTTCAAGATCAAATGGTTGCTATGGGGTCAAATCCCGACGATGGTCTCATGGTGAGGAATGCCCTAAATGCAGTCACCGATGATTGGAATACCTTTGTCCAAAGTATTTTTGGCAGATCACAACTTCCAAATTGGGAGGACATGTGGGAAACTCTTCGCCAAGAGGAGATTGAGAGGATGTCCAAGATGGGCAGCAACAACGGAGGAGCCAAGATCCAGAAGGAGGAGGAGGAAGATGCAAATCTCTCATCTAAGGGGCAGCGACAACAACAAGGGAAGAAGAAGAAGGACCTCTCAAAGGTCCGGTGCTTGAGATGTGGCAAATTGGGACACTTCGCCAATACTTGTGCTGTGATTCCTTCTCGACAAGAAGAAGGGAAAGGAAGATTCCGATATTAAGGTTGCGGCAACCAAGGGGGATGATGGCAGTGCTAATGATGGTAGTGATTGTGATGTGGCCATGAGTGCTCATGTACCTCAAGAGAAGATGTGGGGAAACATTGATTTGTAGTTCTCTTGAACTGCAGAGGCAGGGGCAAGATCCTTGAGGTGCCCAAACTCTTAGATCACATACGAGCTATGGGAGTCCTTAAAGAAAGTAGCGGGATGACTAGAGTTATTTGGTGTAGAGGATAATGGAGGCACTTTGGCAGTGTTAGGACGTTGAAGACTGGAGTAGCGTAGAGGAGAGGTAACAAAAATGTGGAAGTATTAGTGCATAGGATGATGGGATTTCAGCATCGTAGAGGCAGTGCTTACGTAGTGCAAAGAAGCATACATCATAGAGCTTCAAAGGGTCAGCATAGAGCAGCAACAAAGGGTTCTTCAATATTGAGATGCATCCAAACTGAATTGTCTGTCAGTATTTTGGGTGATGTCCTTAAGTTGCTTACTTCTCAACAACTGAGTTTCAGTGAAATAGTTAGTAGTGCTATGAGCAGCATGATGCAACGTTTGAGAGGGAGCTGCAGTACAAATGAGGAAATTACTGTGGAAAATTCATGGGAAGTAGTACATAAGGCAAAAACGCAGTAGATGGGGGGTAGTAGTCGAGCATCAATAATGTAGGGGACTGATGCCATGGATAAGAGTAACACTACTAGAGTGAAATGTTGCTAGAGCAAATTCCTCGCTAAGAGGGAGTGTTGATATTTTGGGTAGCATTTGATTTTCTCTAGCTCTGAAACTTTGTGGAGGGGCTAGAACACATGAGATATCCAAGACCTAGAATTGTTTAGAGAAATTCCACCCATAACTTAAGTTATTCAAAATATTAATTATTTTAATGGAGACCCTAAGTCTAACTTAGGGAAATTAAATAATTAAAGTGAATTAATTTAGACATGTGGGTGAGAATGTTCTAAGTGACGTGGATCAAGTATTTTCTAATCATATTTGTTGATTATTCAATGAGAAAAGTATTAAATGAAGGCTTGGAGTTAGAGGGAGAACACACAAATAGTGGAAACACTTGAGCTAAGTTGAAATTCTGGGGCATGGTTTGCTGAGAATTTTTGAGTGAGATTGCAGTGTAGTGAGGGGTAGATCGGCAGTGGGATTTCAGATCCAAGGTCAAGGATACATTGCAAGAGAGGGAAATTTGTACTAGAGCAGCACAGAGACCCAAAAAGGGTGACGCAAGTCCAGTCAGAGCAGCACAGAGGCAGCATAGGCTTAGCCAGAGCTGCGAAAAGGCTGCGCAGAGGCTCATGTAGGGCTATAGGGTTGACACAGTGCTGGGAGAGGCATCGTTGGGGTTCCAGTGGGCCAAAAAGGGCTTGTTTTCAGTAGATCCAGAAGGTGTGAAGCAACCACACTGAAGGGTGATGCAGTGACTGAGTAGGCACTTGTGGGGTTCTTCATCCTCAACTGAATCAACCATATTTTTTGTCTATGAGAGATAGAGGTACATTTTCTATGATTTTCTTTGTTTGGGAAAATCATATCTAGTGCCCTTGAATGTATTCAAATTTGTTCATAATAATAAAAACCTCTAAGAGTTGCTGCACCGGTTTTCCTGCATTGGGTTTTTCCAGGGACATTTGTCCAAAAAATACTGTGTCATTTGTCATGTGGGCTTTATTTTTCAGTGCTTGATCTGTATGTATGTGTAGGATGTAGTGGTATTTACTTTGATATTTTACTGAATATTTCAGAAAAAAATAACTTGTTAATTAAATCAAACAAGTAGGAGAAGTAAATCATAATACCACAGTAGGGTTTATGTAATTTGGATTCAGAAATTTTCACATAAACAACCCAAGAATAATTATAAATAAGTAAGCCCAAGACAAGGCTATTAAAACATAGTAGAAAGGTTCTGAGATATTATAACTTGATATTCAAACATATCCTATTGTGATGGAGGATCAAGAAGTCCAAGTGAACTTCCCATAATAGTGGAAAATTTCTAAAGAGGATATATGGAACATAATATTGGCTACCTACAAGTAAAACATAATTCACATCACGAAACACTAATAGATTGTTAGGAACCCTCAGAGATATATGGGTTTAGCAATTAGAAATCCACAAAGCTAGATGCGATCAATAGAAGAAAGGAATGGGTGAGTAGGTTGGGAAGACTACCAAAATCCAAAAGCAAGTGGATAAGCTGGAAGTTAAGAATATCAAACTTGGACTATTAGTGGAATATATGCTTACCTATAGAGATCCTTCCCCTGTGTACAACGTGTACTTGCAGCAGAAGCACTCCATGTTCTAGAGGAAGGGTATCATGACCTCCAAGCCATATGAGATCACTCCCAAAGGCTTATTATGCATGCACCAATGAAGAAAAGAACCCACTATGCAAGCTTTACCAACAAAATATTCTATGAAATCATGAACCCATTTGGAACCCTAATCAATTTTTAAAGGACGTTCAATTGTGAGGTTTTTCATTCTTCTTGAACAACAACACTAACTAGAAAATTTCTCATCATGTGGCTAAAAAGAAATTCAAATGCAATTTGTGGATTAGAGGGGAGTATTATATACATATGGATGTCCTCCTTATGCCTTACAGATGGGTAAAATTCCTAAGACATGCATAATTTATGGCCCAAAATAGGCAAGATACCATTGAACATTGCAAAGCACATATTGAAATACTATTAAAAATAGTTATAAAAGGGTGTATTGAATGTTGGGAACAAGCCACAAAATACATGCACATAAGAGATCCATTCAACCCATACAAATTTTCAGTGTTTGTAAAAACTGTATATTGATACATTAAGTGTATGGAGAATTGTAAGAACCATTGGGAAGGTCTCATATTTCACTACCTAATGATTTGGTTGCTTTCCACATAATACTAGAAAGAATACAATATGTCTAGAAAAGAACTTGCCTGTTAGAGGGAAGTTGAGGAAAGAAAAAGATATTTTCATGCTCATGAGCTAAGGGAGGTTGATTATAGTATCAATACCCTTCATGAATTCCAAAATCACTCATACCCAAACTGACTATTGGTTGCTTAAGGAAATGCAAAAATTTTGGCGGGGTGGAGATGAAAGGTGCCCAATTTTGTAAGTTTTAGCATATGCCTAATACCTTTTTGCACAACTTTTTTCCATTTTCATTTTATCTCAATTTTTTTTTTCCCATGAAGATGCATTTTGGTCAAGGTATAAATATCCTCTTAGTATGCCATTGTACTTCTTATTCTTATGTGTTTAAAGAGATAATTACCTTTCTATGATAATCAATGGAATTAAGGAGGCATAGCTCCACAAGTACCTTTAGACGAGAGCAAGACACAAGTGTTGCAACTCACCATGGATGTTTGTTGCAACTCACTATTAGAATATAGGTGTTGTACTTCCCTATTGTTGGTTGTTGCAACTCATTTTTCCAGTGCAATGTTGCAACTTTGAAGTGTTTCCACTCATGCTACAACTTCGTAGTGCTTCCACTCGTGATGAAACTATGAAGTGATACCACTTGTGTTACAACTTCATAGTGCTTCCACTCCTGATGCAACTATGAAGTGATGCCACTCATGTTGTGACTCCTTCATACTGCAATTCACGCCACACCATGACTAAAAATCACCTCAGAACCATTGCTACAACTCACTCCATAAACCATTGTTGCAACTCTCATTCAATTAACCATTTGGGAAATGTGGCACAACTCTAGACAATTGGTACAATGCATCACCAATAGATCACCTAGATCAGTCAATGGACCAACCTCCTAGCGAAGAAAGTGACAAAGGAAATTAGTCACTCTCAACAAAGAAAGCATGCCCCAACTACCACTTGTCACACAACTGAATCAGTCAACATTTTCTCATTTTTTATATATTTTGATGAATTTGTTGTAAATGAATGCAACACCTAGATTGATTCCCATGATTGTCCATTGAATTATTGATTTAATCTATACCTTTCATATCATGTATAAAATACCATAGAACAACAATATAGAGATATCTAGAGAGAAGGAAAGAATTCGCTACTGTAATTGCAAATTTATTTTTTGCAATACAAATTTCTATTCCATTCCAATTTGAGTTGATGGTGTGCTAATTAATTAACTTCTTTTTGTTCTGTAAGCAGTCCCTTTCCTAAGGAGGTAGGGCCCCCTCCTTAGCTAGGTATCGTATTTAACTTTATAGTGTAGTTGTAGTTTCATTTATATTATTTTATTTATATCAATTCCTCTGTTTATTATCTTGCTACAACTATGATGTTTAATTCTCTTACTTACATAGTGCTGCACCTCTACCATTTAATTATGTTATATACACGGTGTTGCAACTCTTTATCGAAGACATAACTACAACTCATACTATTATAACTCATGAATTGACTATTGCTACAATTCACATGAAATCACAACTATAGCTCATATTTTAGGTTCTTGCTACAACTCACATTGGTGCAACTTTGCAAGTAACATTACAGTGTTATGTTTTGCACAATTAGATAATTTGTTTTCATATTTACCTTTTACTTTACCATGTCTTATAGAAATTACAATTATTTTTGTGGTGTGATTCTTTGTAGCACAACATGGTTTGAATCTCTACATATTGTGGTTTATTACATATTTATTAGCAATTGCATTTTGTGTGCATTCCCTTTACATAATTCTCTTATTTACATAGTATTGTAGTTTTACCATTTAATTATGTTATTTACATGGTGTCACAGCGCTTTATCGTAGACATAAATACAACTCATACTATTTTAACTCATGACTTAACTATTGATACAATTCACGTGCAATCACAACTATAACTAATAGTTTAGGTTCTTGCTACAACTCACATTGGTGCAAATCTGCAATTAACATTATAGTGCTATGTTTTGCAAAATTAGTTTTTTTTTTTTTCATATTTACCTTACTTTACCATGTCTTCCAGAAAATACAATTATTTTTGTGGTGTGATTCTTTGTAGAAGGACATGGTTTGTATCTCTACATCTTGTGGTTTATTAAAAATTTGATAGCAATTGTATTTTGTTTGCATTCTTGTTACATAATTAAAGATCATTTAAACACTTGAAAAAGTCACCCTTTAATTCCATTATGTATACTTTCCTACAAATGTGTTTACTTTCCTGCAAGTGTGTTTAATTGTTGTCGAGTGTGCTGTTTATTTTCCTACAAGAGTGGTTTTGATTGTAAGTGAGGTGTGGTTTTCTCTTGGTGACTTGTGAAAACATCTTAATATATTTCCTTGTGACATTCATTTAGAATGCCATAATTACAACAACATATAACCGAATTTACTAACATATACAGTGCATGGAAATTCACAAGTTCCATATGAAACTGATATTGATATTTAAATATAAATCTCTTCAGTTATTTGTTAATAAATGAGGTAATTTAAAGGCCTGTCAATTGTTTTGAAGATTTTGCACACTATGAAATAATGAGTTTAATTACAACCCTCCCAACAATTCACTTACAGGAATCCCTAATATAGATCCTATGAGAAATTTAATATACCCCACACATAAATTTTATTTTGGGAGGATTATTCTACCTTGCATATAATATTTGTTTCACCTATAAACTATTCTCGACCAAATGACTTATGGGTTAGAGAGATGGTGCCTCTCATGTATAGTTGAATCCACTACAACCAACTACAACCATAGTTGAATGCATTTACTTGTAACCATAGTTGAATGCATTTTCTTCTAATTTATATGCATCATTTGTGTTGTGTAGTATTTTATTAATAAGTGAAAATTTGTGCACTCGCTTCTTAAAGGAGTATTGTCTAAATACAACATCAGTAACAAGCACAAACATCACATAAGCAGGCTATTCTCCCATCCCACAACATGTTAATTGAAAGTTTTAGATTTTATCACTTTAAATGACTCATGGGTTAGAGAGATGGTGCCTCTCCTGTATAGTTGAATCTACTACAACCAACTACAACCATCATTGAATACATTTACTTGTAACCATAGTTGAATGCATTTGCTTCTAATTTATATGCATCATTTGTGTTGTGTAGTAATTTATTAATTGGTGAAAATTTGTGCACTTGCTTCTTAAAGGAGTATTGTCTAGATACAACATCAAGAACAAACAAAAATATCACATAATCATGCTATTTTGTCATCCCACAACATGTTAATCGAAAGGTTGAGAGTTTATCACTCTTTTTTTTATTTTCCTCTACAACTTATTGAATTATGAATTTTTCAGTAAGGCATAGATTAATACTTTGCAACTATTTCCCCCTTTTTAACTATGAAATTAATCACATATTTTTTTGATGCATCATGTTAATCATGAAAAAAACATACTCAATTATGTGTGGAATTATGTTTTTTTAATGAAAAGAGTGACAATTTATTTCGTTTTTTTTTAATAAATCAAAACCCAATGTCTCATGTATATATATATATATATATATATATAGTTTGTTAGTTTATGTGAGTTTTAGCTGCGATCTAGGGGCATTTAACCCATTAAAATCACCCAGGGATCATACTTGGCCTGTGCCACATTAACCCTAGCATGGTTGGAATTTTCCTATAGAATTTCTAACCGATAACCTTTACACCACGGAGTGCCTTAACAAAACACCATTTCACCATCTACTCTATACCCACCCCGTGATAAATTTTTATAATATATTAAAAAAAATATTTAATTAATTTTTTTAAGCATGGCTGGTGTCCAGTGTGTCAATCAATGTATCTCCATTTATTTTTATGCAGTGTACCCGTGCATATGTTCTGATAATATGTATCAAATCTGACTTCTCATCCCTTAGATAAAAAATTGTGGCCTACCATTTTTGGATGAAGGATTATTGAATTGTTTCAATCATGAAGAAGCACTTTATCATTGTGAGCTATAATAATTTTCCTTGGACCTATTTGAGCGGATAATTATTTAGTTCTTATGGAACAAAGTGTTTGGTAAATCAGTAAAATAAGACATTTCATTAAAATAGTAAAAGAATGGCAAGGTTTTCAACCACATTTATACTAGGAATCTAGGTAGAGTTATAGGATCTTAATTGAAATTAGAAAATGAAGTATTTTTTTATTAGAAAATTTATATAGGAAAAATATATAATAATATATTTAAATGGTTTATATTTAAAATAATACATTTTGTTAAAATATTGAAAGAATGACAAGGTTGTCAACCACATGGATAGTGGGGACTCTCGGTTAGAGTATAGTATATGAATTGAAAATTGAAAATGAAGTGTTTTTTTATTAAATAATTTAGGTTGGAAAAACATATAATATTATATTTACATTATTTACATTCAATTTGTATGCATAAAATGATTTATAATGATATGTTTTTCTTTATAATGATGACATTATTAGTAATTCATAAAATTTATGGTCTATATTCTAATTTATGGTGAAATGACTATATAGTTATTACTTGTAAGTTTAATCATATTAATCTAGGCTAATACATATATTTTTATTAGATGAGTCAATTAAACATTAAGATGAAAACATTTTTTATTTTCTACAACTCTTAAAATTTATCACAATCATAATTGGTTAATTCAAAGTCCTTGACATGTGATTTTTATGTTTGCTAAATCTCTCAATGCTTATCGTCATTATTACACTGAAGGTGTTCTTTTATGGGGTTGACTGGGAAACACTGTTCATCCTAGCCAATCCCTGTGCTCCACCTCTGCTCCATATTCGCCTTCTATCCTGTCAAAATTTGACACTTGGCGGCCTCTTTGAGAACCGCGTACAACACCATGTCCTACGCGACAGTACAACGACAACTGAGGCTGGGGTGAGTGCACGCAACCAAAATTGTTTTAAGCCCACGGTACTGTGGTACTGTCAGTCTATGAAATTCTCTACTAACACAACATCCGCGGCCATACATGTGCTTTTAGCTTTCACACCATCCTCTCTGGAACTTATACCTTTCTTCCATACGTCCATTCGCTATACCTCCCGCATGGCAGGACCTCCTGCATACGTCCATTACTGAGGTTGGTGTAACGCTGAGTTCGTTCGCTGGTGATATTTTCCGAAGTATTAGGCAGTGGTTTAATTCCTTTGGTGTCCTTTTGCTCCTTTTAAGGGGCAATTGCTAGTTAATCTTATTTGAAGAGATTTCTATATTATGTAGTTTATATTCCATCTTATTTGTATTTTTATTTAAATGTATTAGTAATAATCTCCTTTATTGTTAACAAAATTTTCCTAAGGCCTTGAAAACATACTAACCTCCCTATGTGTTTTGAATGTCGATGTGGAGTTTAGAGAAAGTAAATTGGAAAAAATTACAAAACTAAACAATCATTAAAGGTTTATAAGTAAAGATTTTAAGACTTGTTGTTAATCATTGTATGAGAAACTAATTTAAAATGTTTTCATCCATGTGTGGATTATGTGTTTTATACATAGTAGTTAGAGTATTTGTGTTTCTATAATTATTAATGGAATGACACTTTTCTTATTAACAATGAGTCTATTTTCCCTGATGGGGGTGTACAAGTGGATGATTTCATATCTTCAAGATGAGCAACGAAGTACCATATGGTTGATCGTTATGATGTAGTGGTTGAAAGCAATAAATGTAGTTGGAGTTGAAATGTGTGCCATAAAGTGTATTAACGTTTGCTTCAGGTTAAGGAATTTTTGTTCGCAGTGGTGTCCGGGGCACGAGGGTGTGGTTACCACTACTTCCTCTTGTTCTAGTTGTTCCTTATTGCTAGGATGGCGGGCTGTCTATAGTTATGCAGCAGCCCTGGTTATTGGAGGAGTTGAATTGACAAGTAGTCTTTTTTTGGTGAGATATTCATTATCAACCTATGTGAATCATTTTACTCTCTGTTTATGGGGGTTGAGAACTTGGTTTCTGGTGAATTAATTTGACGCCATTTGTTGAAAAACGCACTAAGAAAGTCTCAATTTGAATTTGCATTAGTCAAGTTGAGAAAAATCAAATTTCCACATCAATAGACAACTTGGATGTAGTTAAATTGTGTGACATGGCTCTTGTCACTCAGTTAGCTTAGTAAATTCGAGTTAGAGGAGTTATAGTTTAGTTAAGCATGTGTGATTGTTGATTTGTAGCAATAAAGGTCAGTTATTTCAAGTTGTTTTTAGTTAAACTAGTTCTAACTATTTGAGGAGCTAGTGGAAGGTCAGTTTTGCAATGGGACAATAGTATAAATCAATGATCATCCAATTATTTGATCAATAAACCCAAAATATCTTGTGCATGCAGAGAATTCGAGTTCCCTAGCCGTGGTGGAGATTCAAAGGCAGTGTAACATAATTTGTAGACTAGTCTTGAGTGTACATGTGTTGCATGCAGTCAGATGATGAACCTTGGGAATTGCACAAGGAAATAGGGGATCAAACAGAGGTAGAAATTGACTAATTTTGGTTCATAACTTCTGAGTGAGCAGAGAGATAGGTTATTCACTTTCAGGTTGAGCTCAGATTGAGCTACCAATTGTAATACATCTCTATTCATCATATCAATGCAAGCATGCATAAGGGGTTTTTAGCACTTGCTTTCCCTTAGAAAAATATTGTGTGCATGTGTGTTATTTGAAGAGATTTCTATATTATGTAGTTTATATTCTATCTTATTTGTATTTTTCTTATCGTCATTATTACACCGAAGGTGTTCTTTTATGGGATTGACTGGGAAACACTGTTCATCCTAGCCAATCCCTGTGCTCCACCTCTGCTCCAGATTCGCCCTTCTATCCTGTCAAAATTTGACACTTGGCGGCCTCTTTGAGAACCGCGTACAAGACCATGTCCTACGTGACAGTACAGTGATGACTGAGGCTGGGGTGAGTGCGCGCAGCCAAAATTGTTTTAAGCCCACGGTAATGTGGTACTGTCAGTCTGTGAAATTCTCTACTGACACAACATCCATGGCCATACCTGTGCTTTTAGTTTTCATGCTGTCCTCTCTGGAACCTGTACCTTTCTTCCATACGTCCATTCGCCATACATCCCGCATGGCGGGACCTCCCGCATACGTCCATTACAGAGGCTAGTGTAACGCTGAGTTCGTTCACTAGTGATATTTGCCGAAGTATTAGGTAGTGGTTTAATTCCTTCGGTGTCCTTTTGCTCCTTTTAAGGGGAAATTGCTAGTTAATCTTATTTGAAGAGATTTCTATATTATGTAGTTTATATTCCATATTATTTGTATTTTTATTTAAATGTATTAGTAATAATCTCCTTTATTGTTAACAAAATGTTCCTAAGGCTTTGAAAACATACTAACCTCCCTATGTGTTTTGGATGTCGATGTGGAGTTTAGAGAAAGTAAATTGGAAAAAATTACAAAACTAAACAATCATTAAAGGTTTATAAGTAAAGATTTTAAGACTTGTTGTTAATCATTGTATGAGAAACTAATTTAAAATGTTTTCATCCATGTGTGGATTATGTGTTTTATACATAGTAGTTAGAGTATTTGTGTTTCTGTAATTATTAATGGAATGACACTATTCTTATTAACAATGAGTCTATTTTCCCTGATGGGGGTGTACAAGTGGACGATTTCATATCTTCAAGATGAGCAACGAAGTACCATCTGGTTAATCGTTATGATGTAGTGGTTGAGATAAATAAATGTAGTTGGAGTTGAAATGTGTGCCATAAAGTGTATTAAGTTTGCTTCAGGTTAAGGAATTTTTGTTCGCAGTGGTGTCGGGGTACAAGGGTGTGGTTACCACTACTTCCTCTTGTTCTATTTGTTCCTTATTGCTAGGATGGTGGGCTGTCTATAGTTATGTAGCGGCCCTAGTTATTGGAGGAGTTGAATTGACAAGTAGTCTTTGTTTGGTGAGATATTCATTATCAACCTATGTGAATCATTTTACTGTCTGTTTATGGGGGCTGAGAACTTGGTTTCTGGTGAATTACTTTGACGCCATTTGTTGAAAAATGCACTAAGAAAGTCTCAATTTGAATTTGTGTTGGTCAAGTTGAGAAAAATAGAATTTCCACATCAATAGACAACTTGGATGTAGTTAAATTGTGTGACATGGCTCTTGTCACTCAGTTAGCTTAGTAAATTCGAGTTAGAGGAGTTATAGTTTAGTTAAGCATGTGTGATTTTTGATTTGTAGCAATAAAGGTCAGTTATTTCAAGTTGTTTTTAGTTAAACTAGTTCTAACTATTTGAGGAGCTAGTGGAAGGTCATTTGTGCAATGGGACAATAGTATAACTCAATGATCATCCAATTAACTGATCAATAAGCCCAAAATATCTTGTGCATGCAGAGAATTTGAGTTCCCTAGCCGTGGTGGAGATTCCAAGGCAGTGTAAAATAATTTTTAGACTAGTCTTGAGTGTACATGTGTTGCATGCAGTCAGATGATGAACCTTGGGAATTGCACAATCATTTTGGAGAAAATTCGTAAATAATAGGGGCCTAATTTCCTCAGGAATTGCACAAGGAAATAGGGGATCAAACAGAGGTATAAATTGACTAATTTTGGTTCATAACTTCTGAGTGAGCAGAGAGATAGGTTATTCACTTTCAGGTTGAGCTCAGATTGAGCTACGAATTGTAATACATCTCTATTCATCATATTAATGCAAGCATGCATAAGGGATTTTTAGCAGTTTCTTTCCCTTAGAAAAATATTGTGTGCATGTGTGTTATTTCTTATTGCATATTTGTGATTGATGTTCGAAATTGTGAATTTAATTCCACATAGCAACAGAGTAGGATTATGTCTTGTGATTTAGATTAAAATTTCATGAGCAGTTGCAATTATACATCGTAATTTCTAAACCAATATTTTATTTCTCCTTTTTTGTAGTCATTCCTGGTCTTATTGGATAGATTGTATTCGTAGCCTTGTTCAGTTTGTTTTCAATTCAAGATGATGAATTTCATTGCTCTGTGGCAATAGCTTGGCGGTCTTGTTTTTGTGCCTTCATGCGGTGCTCTATGGCATTTACTGTGTGAAGGTTCACAGGTGGAAGGTTGAATCTTATTTATGGATGTGTAATGAGTTTCTAAGCCTATTGGGTTTGGGCCCTATCGAGTGGTTTATTATAGATGACCTTATTTTTTTAGGTCTTGTCATCAATGTCTCCCTCCCTATCCCTCGGTTTCTTTCATTGGACTTTGTTCATACTATGATTGTTCTCAATGTCTCATCTCTAAGGTTTTTATGGCTCCTCACCAAAAAATACCCAATTGTCAAGGTGGTGTCTCTTTAGCAGGGCTAAGAAGGTCACACCCTTCACGCCCCTTCTCTTATCATTTTGTTGCCTCTTCTTTTGACTCAATTCCATTGGAGGTCCATCATGAAATTTTATATTTGGAATATTTGGAGAGTGGTGACCACCCTTATGCTTCTGATTCCGAACTAATCGGTGTTAATGTTAACTGATTTCCAAACTTGGGTCATATCCGTAAGCGAAGGTTGCTCTTTCTATGATCCTTGAACTTGAATCAACAAACTTCTACTTTCTTGCATCTTTTGTTCGGGGAAAAAAATCTTGAGAATTACAACATCTATAATAATTGGAAGGCATCAAGCGTATGGTTCACAACATTAATTTTTGTTTTAACAAAGTAGATTTTCGATCAACAAAGGTGGAGTCCTTTGTGGTTATTAATTTAGGTTTGGGTGACCTCACAGATCCCCCTACTCATAGTGGGCACACTTTTATTCTCTTTTATTCAAACCATGACTCACCATGAGCGGATAAATGAAGGTTTTTGTTTTCTTTCAATCACATGTCTTTTGGCTCATATTTTGGGTGGATGCAGTTACAGTCATGTGGGAAATTTTTGTTATTTAAGATTTTGGCCTTAGTTTTATGAATATGGTGTAGGTAGTATAGATCTTGGTTGCTAGTCACTTTGTCAACAATATATTATGTCTTTGTTGTTGCACATACATCATGTCATTGTCTCTATTTATCTCTGGAGCTCCTTTGTATTGCTTGCCATGGTTATTCTGGGTTTGATTTTAGGTTGTTATTGTCGCTTTATACTTATTGATACACTTCTTGCACTAGCTAGACACTTCTTTAGTTTTGATTATTACAGTGTAGCTTTCCTTTGGTGCTCATGGTGTTTGGTAGTGTTTTTGAAGTTGTTCTTCTTCGTATGGTTCTAGCCAACTTATAGCCTGTGCATTTGATGTCTTCATTGATGTATCCCTTTTGTCTGTTAATGGAATATAATGTTGTTTATTTACAAAAAATAAAAATGAGTCTATTTATTATAATATTGATTATATATACTTGTCATAAAATTATCTAGCATCCACAAATATGGTTTCAATTAAATGTGCTATGGAAAGCATTTTCATTGCTATGATATCCTTATGTGAGTTATCTTCCTCTTGGTTAGTCAAAATAGAGTGACACCCATATGTACTTTGGAGGTAGAAAGTTGTGGTGGTAGAAATAGACTCAGTGAAGATACAAATATACAAGATTGAATTTTATCAAGTGGTTTATAAGGAAAACAAGTCATTAGAGAAATTTTGAGGTAGAAAATGGGCCTAAAAACAAAAATGTACAATAAAAGTCAACTTTACAAGAACCAATAGGATTCAATATGATGATGTCAACCATGGGGGATGATTCACCATTTTTGGAGTAAAAAGGTAAAAATATAAAAAAATAAAAAATAAAAAAACTAATTTTTCAACTTATGTCCCTACAATTTTACTCAAATTTTGAGTGGGGGCACTCGTTAGATGATAACAATATCTATGTAATTTCTTGTCTACATTACATATGAGGCAGTAAGATAAGATTCCTTCGATGACACTTATTCTAGGAGTATAAAAACTTCTTATATGAGCATGTTCTCTAATGAATAACACAATTCCGTTGAAGTATTTCATTGTAAACTCGAAGAAATGATTAATATTTTCCACCCCAAACCAGATTTATTTATGATCTCTTTCCAATTATTTAAGGGTTTTATCACTGATGAAGGTGTGATGAAATCTAGACATGACATTACTTCATCTACACTAGGTGGTCACACTTCCTCTCTCTGGATTTGACGTTCATAATGCCTTTTTATCTTATTCTATGTGTTTTAAACCATCACTCACTACATAGTATGAGAAAGGATTACTAATTGGATGTCACTCAAGTTTTGTGAGGAAAGGTTGTTACCCTCCCTACTTGGGTTCAAATCTAACTTTATGACATGTTTTCTCTTAGTGAGTCAATTGTTGATGTAAAAGAAATAATATATTCATGAGTTGTTGACCTAGAGTTGTGCCCTAAAGAGTTTAGCATTTACCTTGGATAACATCCTCAAAATGAATGGGAGTTCTCATGTAATTTCCTATTGGATATATTACCTAAAAAAAATAGAATGGGAAGATATTAAGTTCATATCCACATCAAAAAAATTATAGGTAGGGTTGGGTTCCTTAGTTTATGTCAATGTTATTTTTAATTTGACATGTGGTTTGGGATTTTACTTTGGACGTGTCTTCTATAATGATCACATACATTTAAAACATTGAGCATCTAAATTGGTAGATAACTGAGGGGATTAATGACCATGTTAGAAGCACCCTTCTTGTATTTAATGACAAGGTGAAATTGTTGGATACATGAAACCTATTTTAAATGGATTTGATCCTATATTTGAGGATTAAAATATATTGGTGAACGAAGATTTATGAGTAGGCTCATCTCCTTTCCTAGTAGAAAATGGAGTCATTGCTTGAGAGCCTAAACCAAGGAATATTATTTTTTATTATAGGTATTTTATTTTAGTTTTAGCAACAAATAAACCCTAAAAATGATATGCAACATGGTGTCTTACCTATTTAATTCAATTCCTATAACATAGAAGGAAGCATTTGTTTTTATCCCAAGTGGTTATTGAAGATCATGTTAGTAGAGCACTCACTCCTACAATAGTGCCACCTTTAGTATTTTAAAGGAATTGTCTTATACATCAATCCAATTGAAAGTATTAAGAATATTAAGATTAGAGAGTTGATATAACAATTGGGTAATCTCAAAAAAGTGTTTTATGAACTTTCGGTTGATTATCATGCCAATAATAAAGCTCTTTTTACTTTTCTTTTTCCGAAGGAAAAAAATCGTAATTTTATTCAACTTGAAACAAGGAACCAAATTACATTTTGTAGATGTTGTTAAGAATTCAACCATGTCAACCTTCCAGATGATGCACAATTAAAGAAAAACTATAAAAAATATATAATTTGTTAGGGCTAAGTGTGATAATAATCCCTTAACTTCCCATTTTTACCTTTCCTTTTTTGAACTTTTTTCCAAACCCAATGGTTGGGATCAACGATTACTATTTCCAATTGATTTCAATATGTGTTCAAAGAGAATTCTTTATATGAATCCGAGCTCTCAAATACATGGGTTTTTTTTATACCCCCGATCCATTTTTGATGAGTGTTCCCTCTTTTTGCAACTCAGTTGCTTTAATCTCTACTGATTTTGTACCCTTCTAGATATGATTCATGGTTCCTGACTGATCCATAGTTCCTACGCCTTCTTGGCTACCATATTGTGCATGAGAATTCATATTTGGAGTATTATCCATGGTATCTTCTTCTTATTCTTTAGAAACGTCAGATACTTGCCATCCCTTTTGCTTATGCGCCCGCGTCTTTTTATTTATTTATTTATTATTATTATTATATTATGTTTATTTATTTTTATTTTTTTAATTTTATTTATTTATTTATTTATAATTTTTTTTATTTTTTTTATCGGATCTGTTTTGCCTATGGGTATGTGTGTTGCAGGTGTCTTGCTTTAAAACAGATTCAACATCTAAATGTTGTATTCTCATAATCTAAAATCTAGGTCCATTGAATTTTTTCATGATTTAGTTGGATACAATCAGGTAGACCTTTTCTAAGGTCTATCTCTACAAAAATTCTAGAAAATGTAAAGATACCTTTTTTTTCTATCATAGTCCATTTTTTAGAAATTTCCCAAAGTATTTCCAATATCCTCCAGGGCTTGGTGGTACCAGAAAGGGAGAGGGAGATTTGGTAATCTCACCTAGACCAGCATTGTTGTTACCACCATGCTTTTGGCATCAAAATTTGGGAACCATGGAGTAATGAAAAGCCCAGATCTACCCCAAAACCATGGCCCATAATTTAGGACTTGCTCCATAACTTTATATGTGTCAAATTGAACTATGAAAAAAACCTTGGAGCATAATTAGAGATCATAGTAGGGTTCCCAAGAAGAAAACACCCATTAATGTAAACCTTTGAATCTCGACTAGAATCCATTAAAATTGCATATTAATGCCTTAGATTGTAGATCATCAAAAAATGATTTTACCTGTAGGAGTTTAATGTACATAGCTACTGCCTTTTATGTTTTTCGACTATGTCAGGTCTTGGAATATTTTGGATATGATCAATAGGAGCGACAACCTTCCCTTTCACTGCATCCTTGTATGAGACCGGTCCATTAGGTTTTCTGAAGCCTGAAGCTTCCCTCCACAACCTCATATTTAATATTATGGTGGAGTTCCTTTCAATACCATAATATTTTAGCTTAAAGGCATATTGCAACAATTTTTCCTCAAATATAAAACTTTGTAAAGATACAGGTATACCCAAGTTTTTTTAAATCGTCTGATTTAAATTTTCCATTATATCTAAACCTTGGATCCAATAGATGAAAGCCTTCCAATTGAAGTTTTTAAAGAAAATCTGTATTTTTTCCTTCTCTATCTATCTCTTGACCAGATCTGGGAGTAGAATATGGAAGGGTATCCCATGGGAGGGTGGATCCATAAACTTCAATCCTACCAACTCCAGATCTATCATAGGGGGTTTATCCTTTGGTGGCTTCATACCTTGTGAAATAATGAATGCAAGAGATCTTTTCCCACTGGAAGAAAAGAAAATAGTGAATAACCCCTTAAGGAACGCTTGACCAAACACAGCACAACACCATCAATGACACAACGCAGAGATTCCCATCATGGAATTTTCACCCATTTGCATTCATCAACTAAATGAACCATAGGCCCTTCACAATCCCTCTCAATACATGCCCATCCTTGAGAACCTTCGACGAGGCTGAGCCCTCTCAATCCTTTCTAATCCAAAACCACAAAATTTTGTGTTCAATATATAAAACAACCACCCTTTGTTGCCATAAATGGGAGTGATCGTGACGTCCCCTAGCCTTGGTTTCCTGCAAAGAAACTAATAATCGCTCATTAACTCATGAACATCGGTGGTGCCCAACAGAAAACCAGAGAGGAAAGAAACCCTAGTAGAACTTGTGTTCTCCATTGCGCCTCTAAAACCCTATTTTATCACCAAATGTTCAACCTATTGCCTAAATTTCACTAATAAATATCTTAATGTATGTAGAAGAAGTTGGAATTTTTTATACTGAGAGTGCCTGTATCTTTTGTGGGTTATAATGAATCCTAATTATATTAATCTGAAATCCCAACTACTAGATTGAGATTTATCCAATAAATGATTCATGTTTTTAACTTGCAACAAGTGTTGAGGTGCTTGTTCTAAAATTGTATAGACATGTTTCTAATGGTTCTCCCATATGTCATTGAATATCAAGATGTAATGATCAAGGTACATTAACATAAGATGACCAAGGTGGAGGTGAAAGATACCATTAAAGAGGTGCACAATGTGGTAAGAATGTTGGACAAACCAAAAAGCATTACAAGCCACTCATAAAAGCTAGATTTGGTCTTAAAGGTTTTTGTCCAAATATATAATGGATCCATTTGAACATGGTGATATTTGAACATTAAATCCATCTTAATGAAATATCAGGCACCATAGAGGTGATCAAATAATCAAGCAAGTCTTCAATGTGTTCTAGAGGATAGTGGTTCTTGATTTTAATTTTATTGATGACCATGTAATAAGTTACCATACACCATTAATTTTTTTCTTTCAAAGGAATGACAAATGCTAGTGAGCAATATGGAGGGGTGTTGGAATAAATGTGACTATCCTCAAGCAACTTGTGAATTTTGGCCTCAAATTATATTGCCTGCATGAGATAGAGGTGATATTTTAGGGTGTTATGTAGCAAGGATCCCAACAATAAATCAATGGAGTGTTGGATTCAACCTGTAGGAGGGAGTCCATGGAGCTTCTCAAACACATCAATATAGGATTCTGATAAAGGCTACATACTAGGCTATGTTGGAAAAGTATTTTCCTCACTCATTGGATGAATTATATACGAGTGAGGCTCTTGTTAGTGGAAACTTGTTTGAAAACACTATTGATGGATATAAGATGGGGTGAAGAAAAAGTGGGGGGTGGTGTAGTAGATGTGAATTTGCATTATTTGTTGTCTTTGGTGAGGATGTAAGTGTTCAATTTTCCATTATATAATCCATCATGTTTGTATTGATAAGGAAAAACCAAAACAAGGTCAAAAAATTATAGGGATATGATATCATATTCCACGATGTTAATGAGAGGCTTGATGGCGATGATGATGCTACAATGTTTGGTAATTAGTAATTTGTTTTGTTCATCATTAACCCATCCAAGAGGATAGGGGTGAAAATGTGAGGTGAAGGGGAACTATGAGGAATCCATAAGAGATTAGAAATTTAAATTATTTTGGATGTCATTATCAAAGATTGAAACAACATGATGATCCTTTATTTAACAATTTTGGGCGAAGAATATTTTTGCAAAAGGTGGAAAAGGAAGCACTGGACATGAGGACCAGACATGGATCTATGGAGGTGTGGATTTCCATTGAAAATATTTAGGTACTTATGGTCTGAGATGGTTTTTAATGATGATCCAAAAGAGCATCTTTGCTCTCTAAGAATTATGAATGACATGACATTCATCAAAGGAGTGGTTTGAACTCTTGTGAAAATAACAATTATTGACTCTTTTGAAAATGTTGGGACATTATTAAGGGTGTTATCACTCAGTAATTTCTCAAGGTTAAAGAAATAACTCACCGAGGTAACCAAAAACCTACTTTTAAGCCTTAGGATCTAGCCTTCCTAATGCTCAGAGAGGGCTCTCTCCATATGATTTAACTTTGTTGATTATGTTTGATTTTAGGCTAGTTATATGGGGAAAATTGGTTTTGGAATTTTTATTTGGTCTGGTGGGAAAATCACTTACTTAGATGGATAGCTATAGATCTATATCCCATTAGGCAAATGGAGTCAATGTGTTAAGCAGTCAGATCAGGATCAAGGTCTAAAGGTAAATGTTTACAGGACAATATAGAAGAGTCACTTTAGATCTTCAAAGGATGATGGTGAAATGATTTTGATCGGGATAAAGAGTAATTAAGGGTTCTTAAATCTGGATAAGGAGTGAAAAGGTAGAGGTCAATCGAAATCAGGGAGCAATTAAGGGTTCCCTGGTCTGGATATCAGTAGAAAAAATTTAAATGAAAATAAGTCAGTAACAGAGTGCTTTTAACAAATTCTGAAATAACAATTCCTGATTTCACATTAAAATTTAGAACACATTCATGAATGGATGGAAAACATAAGAAAATTGACAAAATTACACGTGAAATACTTCATTGCAGTGGCCTAACACATGAATCCTATAATATGATGCTTTATTTCCTGTGATCCAGTCTGCTGACTTGAACTTGATACAAAAAACCTTCAGATTTCAGAATATTACAGCTACAGAAATGTTCAACAATTAATCCACACTTAATACTTCAAATGATGAAGTGTTTATACAAATTCTAAACTAGAATATCTTGAAAAAATATCAAGATTGGTTTACAAATATCTCAAACTGTATTACATAAATAGAACTTAAATAAAGGACACTAAAAAATAATGAATCTATTTGGCACTATATTTATGGATTGATGGTTACAAAGAAGAGAAATTTTAATTTGATAGCAACTCTTAGTTGATGATGAGGCTTCCAAGTCACTAACTATCTCCTTCCTTTGTGCATTTTGCTCCAGAAATTCTGCAAACTTGGGGTCTAGTGATACCTTTTTATGTCTCCATACGAGATAGATATGAAAAAATTGAAAGCGGTTATTGTAGATAAATTTGTTATTGAGATAAACCTCTCTCAGTTTCCTAAAATTCACTTCTAGTTGTTCACAATATACTCTGCAAAAATATGTCTAAAACAGGGTTTTGCACAATCTAAACAATAGGCTGTGAATATGTGCATGTATCTCTCATTCTGTAATACCTGTGCATAAAGAGAGATAGGTTTTTGTATATTGGCCTCTTAGGAAAACAAACCTCCTCCAGTTTTTCAAAATTCATCTTGGATTGACCACAATAGGTTCTGAAAAACTATGACCTAAACAGGAAATTTCTGGAAAATGTCCCTTCCTTCTCTGTTTTCATCTTTTAACTATTTTTTCTTTTACTTTGGATAAAATTCATTGATGTTTGTGAAATTATTTTCATCTCTATTTAACCATTGCTGCCTCCATGTTTACTTTTACTGTTTTACCTTGACTGCTCTGTTTTCTCTGATTTGACTTTCACTTTGACTTTTATCTGATACACTTTAACTCTGATGCTCTTTGACGGTTATGTTTTCACTGTCACTGTGAATTCTTATTTCACTTTTACCATTCACTGTGAAAATTTATCTCTCTTTGCATAAATGAATTCTTTATGTTCTGTTGCTTGGAATATTTTGTTAAGGAACATCATTTAAATTCATTTCCTTGTAAGTTTTTTAGGAGTAAACAGTTTTAACTAGTATTAAACTATTTATCCCAATTCTCCTTTTGCTACTAACATGGGAAAATTGAAGTTTTGATGTGCAGGAGTGTTTCTGGGGTTGCAAAAAGCTTTCATAAGTTTTTGTTGGTCCTTATAGTGCTCAGATGTCTTCTTCAATGTTTGTAGCAGTCGAATTGGTTGGATTTTTGTTTGATTTAGGATTTAGATCAGAGTTGTTAGCGTTTTTGGGGCTGAAATGTTCGTTATATGCAGAATTATAACAGAAAATGGTGTAAAATGTTGTGAAAGGGCAGCTTATATATGTTTTTTTTAAACATTGAATGCAATTGAATGGCAGTCTTATCAAATGAATGAGTAGTTTGGGCACAGGGGAGGGAGAAACAGCCAGGCGGTTTTCGCATGGCTTATTGGTGGTAAGCGGTATTAGTTCAATTGGTGCGATCAAATAGAAATAGGCAACGTAGCGGGGAGAGAAATTTTGGAAACATCGTTTTTCGCAAGGTTTGGGGTTCGTTATCCGTTGCGCTTTTGGATGTGCGATAATGAATAGTCACCGTTAGATTTGACTCATGGAGATCGGACAGAGCAGATGATGTGATGGAGTTTCTGGTCAAAAAGGCATGGGGCCCGAGATTTCAATGGTGCATGGGTTGATCTATGTATTGAAGTTAAAGTTTTAAAACATAGTCGGGGTATATTATTGGTGGAGGTTAATGTATTAACATTTTTAACCTATGGGATGAGGGATTTATTTAACACATGAGGAATTACAACTATGGGTTAAAATTAAAATATGGGTTGGGAATATTATATATGCGGGAATTATATTAATGCGGGATAAAAGGTATATAAAAGGAGTTAATATATTATGTTAGTGTTTAAAAATGAAATGAATGCAGGAAATAAAATACACTTAGGATAGTGTTAAAACATGATTTTAGGCAAGATTTTCATAGTGGGGGCCCAATGTTAAATATTTTACACTTGAAAAATTAGGATAAGTGCATTTTTAGGGGTTTTTACTTTTCTTAAGTAAAATATGTTTTAACTTAGGAAAAGGGGTTTTAGTAGGGTAAAATGAGTGATGTTAAGGGAAAAGGGTTTTTTATGAAGGGGAAGGGTTTCAATGAGGTGGAATCCAATACCTTGGTGTTAATCAGTCATTAAGACGTGGGTCCGATCCTACCAAAAGTCAGAGAAATGCTCTGAGTCTTTATGACTGAAGGATTTAGTACTGGAACACCTTGTGGGGAGGGAAATTAGTAATATGCCAAATGATGTTTATTCATGCCTTGTGAAATTTCTTTCTTCCTACCCATCATTTATTCTATGATTTTTCCTTTATTTGGGTGCATTTTGGCTTGTAGACCCTTTTTATTTTCCTTTTAACAACAAACTATTTAATTCTAACCTTATTAATTCCAAGGGCTCAGATTAAACTGTTGAGCTCCTTATTATTTCTCTACCTAACTAGTGATCTGCCAAGATTAGACTGTTTGGCTAGATCTTTATTCTCTACTAACAACATGAAATTTAAAGCATGAAAAATTCAAGATTAAGCTATTTGACTCTCATGGATTGTGGCATCTAGGACAAGCTGCACACAATCTTATTTGCAAAAGTAAACTGATAGTAGTGGCATTTGAACGTGCAACACTTTCATGATCCATTTTAGTGGGGTTCATATTTAATACTCTTTCTTAATCTTTGTTTCTTTTTGTCCTTTGATTGTTCTTTTAGGACTTTTACCCTCTTTACATTTTTTAACTTTCTAATATGGGAAAAAAATTTGCAGAAAGAAAAGTATGTACATATTTACAAGACTAATCAAAGTCAATTCAAAATTATGAATCCTATTGTTATAGGACCCTAACAGAGGGTAACCTCAAAAGAGATTCTTAAGGTTAGTATTTTGTTTAATAGTTAAGGCTCTATGACAAGTTTGGTATAGGTAGCAGTTTCAAAAATAACTACTTTTTCCCTAAGAGAAGGCAATAAAACATATAAAAATTTAATAGTAAGTACCTCTTTTATATCATGTATCTAATATTGAAGCCACTCCAATGAATTATTGAAATAATTTCCCATGAAATTCTTGGTTATGTATGCGACATGTCAAGCAATGCTAATGATATTTGAGAGGGTAAAATGTTCTTTGAATGCTTGAGAAATATTATTGTCCGAATGTGATATTAGGTCAAAGGTGAGGATAACACGGTCATTAAGTTCCATGATGAGGGTGGATGTTGAAGAGTTTCTAGTATTATCACTAAGTGAGAGCGAGATCAATCATGTGCATGCCTACAACATCCAACTTGATTGTTTTTGTCATATATGGTTGCGAGGAGAAAATTCACTTCAAATTTCAAATAAAAAAATCCATAATGTGGTGATTTATGGTGCTATTATAGTTATGGATCTCATCATCCAATTGGAAAGGGTGATGATCTTGGGTAGGTGACGTCTAGAAGAAGATGACAATATTGGACTATTTTTTATTTTCATTATTAATGGTGTGTTTCAACTAGTATCCTCAAATAAATTTCATAAGTCTGCTTTGGACAGGGATTTCTCCTTAGTGCCATTTGACTTCAAATACAGAGCTCCAATGAAGGCTTGTTAGAAACCCTGATGCACTAGATTGAGGCGGAGAGGATTTCATTAGGACCCAGACATGCTCCCTAAAAAAAGGATATAATGGAGGCAACAAAGGGCAAAGTGCACTAGTATGTGGTTTTAAGAGATCATTGATGCACTAAATTTTCCATATAAAGGTCACAATCGATGACTCTAATACTAAATAATTTACCCACGGGTTGAAAACAATAATTAAATTATAGAAAAGAAAAGAAGAGGAGATTTGTAAAAGAATATATCTACTTTTTATCTATATTAAACTTAGGTTTAGATTGCATATACAAAATTATCAAAGATGACGTGTCAATAGATCCATTTTTATTTAATATTATTAATAAATATTACTAAAAACTAATTAATGATTCACAATTACTTATTAACTATTCCAACTTAAATGTTAAAAGTGCTCTTATGTCATTCTTGCATTCCCATTATTAATAAAATTAGGAAAACAAATTATTATTTAACCCGTAAACAATATATTGTAAATAATAAGCGATATGAAACATGTGCATTAAAATTTTAAATTAAATTATTCTTATAAGCACTATTCCAAATTATTATTAAACTATAATCTAGCAATTTTATATATGATTAATCAAAATAAATAGACTACAATACTCATTAATTTTTAAATTAAAAATAAAAATAATTTAATTGTTTATATATATATATATATATATATATATATATATATTTTCATAAAAAGAAACATGTGCATTAAAATTTTAAATTAAATTATTCTTATAAGCACTATTCCAAATTATTATTAAACTATAATCTAGCAATTTTATATATGATTAATCAAAATAAATAGACTACAATACTCATTAATTTTTAAATTAAAAATAAAAATAATTTAATTGTTTATATATATATATATATATATATATATATATATATATATATATTTCATAAAAAGAGGTATATATACATTTTTTCCCTTCTTGAATAAAAACAAAAGTTCGAGATGGCCATTTATAAAAACATAACAGATTTAAAGTACATTTTTATGTATTTTTGGGAAGAATGTAAGCCACTCCCTCTAAGACAATTTAGCCATTAGGCAGTTTTGTCAGAAAGTTAGTATGTAATTTTGTCATGAGGTTGGTATCTATTTATGTAGCTTTATCATCGAAATGTAGTTTGGTTTTGTCTCTATTGATCAACGTGTATCAATCATATTTTATATACAGTGTCTATTGATTTCAAATTTAATATTAGTTTTACAACCCACACAACTATGATTTTAACATGCAACCATTTCAGACCATTGTTTAACTATTGAAGCAAAGACACATTTTAATTTGTTGTGTTATTGAATTATTTGAGGCATTGATGTGCACTTTGTTCTATGAGAATCAAAAAATTATTCTTAAACCAAATTGAAGTGTGAAGGATACATATTGTGTTCTCTTGAACAAACAAATAAGTGAATAGAAGAAGACATTTCATTAAAATACAAGAGGAATTACAAGGTTGTCTACCTAATGGATAATGCCAAGGATCATTATTTAGTACCCTTGGGACATAGTGTGTGGTGAATAAATTAAAATATGTGAGGGGATTACAATATTGCCAACTAGATGGAGAGTGAAGACGTTTGATTTGGGTTTTCTAGGCTCTTGATGTTAATTATTGAAAGAGAAAAAAAAAATGCTTTATCTACCAACGGACTTAGGTGTTTTCTATTTGGCAGTGAATGGTTTTGATTATTTATAAGTAGAATGATGTTTTCCCCATCAATAAAGAGTCCATTGATAGTGGTTGGTGAGTAAAAAGAAGGTGGCATTTAATTAAAATATGTTAAAAGGAATTAATATTGTAACCTAGATGGAGAGTGAAGACTTTTGATTTGGGTTTCCTAGGCTCTCGATGTGAATTATTGAAACAAGAAAAAATATATTTATCTACAAGTGGAGTCACGTGTTTGCTATTTGGTAGTGAAAGGATTTGATTATTCATAAGTAGAATGACTCTTTACCCATCAATAAAGAGTGAGTTCATAATGCATGGTGAATAAAAAAAAGTTGGCATTTCATTAAAATATGTTAAGAGGTTACAATATTGTTAGCTAAATAAAGTGGAAATTTTTTATTTGGGTTTCCTAGCCTCTCAATGTGTTCATTATTGAAGGGAAAAAATTAAAATATTGATTCTAACCTCAACTAACATATACTTTCTCATTACTATGGTATTCACGAAAATGGTTTTCATTGAGTGCAATATGGAAAACCAACCAAAACCTTGCCTTCCAAAACACATGTGGGCATTGCTTTATTTACACCAATTATAAGAGAGAGTTCTGGCCACTACTTTATTTACACCAAATATATGAGAGTTCAAAGATACAAGATTCAACTTGAGTATGCGATATATGAGAAAATATGGGAAGCATAATATCTTTTAAATTTAAAAGATTTAGAGTGGCTAATAAATCATTAATATGAATGGAATGCGTTAAACAATGTAGAAGAGATAAAAGTAGAGTGTTTATTTTAACATTAACTTGATTAATGTGGTTTTTTTCTTTTGTGGTTTGTAAATTATTGTGGATATTTAATTGGAATAATTTGTCACAATAATTTTATTAAATGTTGAGATATTTATTGTGAATGTTAATTTTCTATAGTTCTCAAATTATTTATTTATTGTTGTTATGTTTAAATGAATAAATCTGCTGAAATGCAAGAAATGTAGAACAAAAAAAATACATACGTTATCCATAATAAACACAAAATTTTCTTTGGGAAACCCTCACTCGAGAAAATCCATGTAGAAGGTGAGGTTGCTCCGCTCTCTTTTCTTTGGTAAGGAAATATGCAAGTAAATTGGAAGGGTTATTCTATATGGAGTTACCTAAGACATGTAGCATGTAAGGATACAAAAAAACCTCAATTCCCTCTATTCTACTCTCTAACTTTCCACTCCCAATTGCTTTGATAAAATATGGAACAAAATACAATAGCATACAATGGAACCCTTACTTTTCCTAGTGGATCGATATTTAACATAGCTTGATAGCCAATTAGGGGTAAGATTTTATTCCCTCAACCCTTAACTAGAGTTATGATTTTGGACCTTCCAGAGTCTTCTTGAAATTTTACACATGGCTAACCCAATGCATGAGTAATAGGGGCCATTGTGGCATCATCTCATATCATGATGGTCACAATGGTAGGTCAACTTGTGGGAGGCTCTATTAGACATAATTTTTGCATCATTAGAAATATATTTTAGTGTAAAAAAATGCCAAAGGTTTTGTTGCAATTGAGATTTTTTAAAGCTAAATAAAACATCATTTAATGCCTCAAAATGGCTATGGAAGGTTTCAAACACCAATTCTCTAAACTAGGACCCACCATTAAAATGACCTTGCAAGTTAATTCCTCAAATTTTTTCCACTGTGAAAACATTCAAATAGATGACAAATAATATAATGATCCAATATGGGTCACTTTACTAGAATAAAGAGGTAGTAAGACAAGAGGCTATTGATGGTGTTGGTTCTAGGGGTATAACAACTTTCAACATAAGTGGCACACTCTCTAATCAAAGTGTAACACCTCTAAAGAATTTCACTGTGAATAAGGAGAAAAGGTAGACAATCACGGCCCCCATTTTCTCTCTAATATATTTCAAACCTATCTAAGGACCATAGCATTGATGAAGGTGTGGTGGACATTAGACACCTTGCTTCAACAACATTAGGTTGAGACATTGATTCTTTCAAGATATAAAAATCTGTGATTCCTTTTGTAACATTGTCCTCCCACATTTACCCAAGTGACCCGGTCCACTAGCGTAAACATGTGACGAAAGGCTACTATGATGTGGTTCAACTCCCCATGTATAGTTAAGGAAATGGAATTGACGAAGCTAAACCAAATTGACCTTCCACACATGTGATCCAGGTGGATATTGGTGGCCACCCGCCTATTCCACTTGGGCCCCCACCATTGTCTCTTTCAGTTTTTCAGTTTCGGCATAACTTACTATTTTTAGCAGTTTTTCGGGTCCTAAACTTCCGGAGCCGTTTTGAGGCCCTAAACGACGTTTTTTGGGCATCGCGCCTCTAGCAAATATCATTCCGTTTCGGAATGATATTCGTGGTGAAAGTTGTAGTCCTCGGATAGAGCTTTCTAATGATGTATCATGAGCGTCAAACAGAGATAGTATGCCAAAGTTACGTCCCTGGGAAGTTGAAACACCAATTTACCCAAACGGGGCCCATAGTTTTGGCGCTTCATCTCCTAGGGTTAGGTTTTTGGATGTTTAGGGTTCTCCATTGTTTCTCAATAATAAATAGGCCATCGAGCCTCATTGTAACTCAGTTCAGAGGCCTGTAGCCGCCACATCTCTTCTCAGAGATAGCTACCAGCGCCCTAGCTAGTTTTATTTCCATTCTGTCTGTAAGCAAATTTCAGTTCTTCGATATTAATGAAATGAAGTGTTATTTCCGCTGCATCTCTGTATTTATGGTTATATGTTTATTCTGTTGCGTTCCTGCATAAATCCGGATCAGTGGTATCAGAGCGGTCTGCTTTTTCTCGATCCTTCTTTGCATGTCCCCAACGAGGTCGGGGTACAAGGAGCTAGGGCTTGATCTGGTGGAACCTTTGCAAGATCAGCCTCGCAAACCTCGACGGACGCCCATGGGGGACGAAAAGAAAGATGAGGGAGCAGGAGATCCCATCAAAATATTGCTCGAGGAGGCCCTCGAAAAACAAAGGAACGCGATGATGGATAGCTTTGCTCAGATCCTTCAACGGCTGCCCACCGGCGGCGCATCTGCATCCAGTAGCCACTCTGGAGTTGCGACTCCCTTTAAGGTACAAGTAAATTTTGACATTCATATTTGAGGGTCAAATAGACGCAGATGCCGTAGATAGATGGTTGAATCTATTAGAAGGATATTTCTCTGTTCATGACTTTTCAGACCGGGAGAAGATTATTTTTGCACTCCTCAAAGCTACCCCCCATGTTAAGGACTGGTGGGAAACCTACTGTGAAAACAAGGACCAGACAAAACCCTCTCTGTTCTCGCCCGTACCAACTTGGAATTCTTTCCGAGACGTCGTCAAGGAACAGTACTATCCCGTGGGGAGCTATGAGGACAAGTACATACAATGGACCACGCTGCGACAACAAAGGGATCAAGATGTGCACGAGCTGACGAATCTGTTCCATACCCCGCGCACAAAGTTGGGTATCAAAGATTCAGAGAAACATTTGGTGCTAAAGTATCGCAGTTGTCTACACAGATACATTCAGGAGGAAATGGAGTTCCTCGACATCTCCTCGCTTGGTACGGCATACCGATATGCTGCCAAGATTGAGCAGAAATTCAAACAGAAGAAGCGAGACTTTGGATCTGTGAATAAAAAGCAAGGAAAAGGTGCTTCCAAACCGCAGAACAAAGGACAGAGCATGGCGGCTAAAGACAACCCGTCAAAGCCACAAGAAAAGAACAACACCGTAAAGCCAAAGAAGGACACTGGAAAGTGGTGTGAGTTCCATAAGAGCTCCACTCACAACACAAGTGAGTGTCGGGCCAAGCAGTCGCTAGTGGCCGAGATGAGGGCTTCTGAGTCAGATGCATGCTCCGACTCCGAATCAGAACCTGAAAAGGGGAATGAAAAAAGGAAACAGATTATTGATGCGGAGCCCAACGCCACTGTTGCCACTACAAAGGTCCAGAAGGAGGAACCGGAAGATCCAGAGGAGGAGGAACGTCTCTTCCACTCCCAGATGTGGGTAAAGGGCTCCCCTGTACAGTTCATTGTCGACAATGGGAGCCAAAAGAACCTCATTTCAGCAGACGCCGTGAAGCGGTTGGGTTTGCCGACCACAGCTCACCCACATCCATACACCATCGGGTGGCTTCACCAAGGACGAGATCTTCGCGTCAGCCGGCAGTGTCGCCTTCCCTATAGCATCAAGCCCTTCACGGATGAGGTACTATGTGACGTTGCTCCTATTGATGTTTCTGATGTATTATTAGGACAACCATACTTGTGGAAGCGTCATGCTGTGTATGAGTCTCGGCCTCGTGCCGTTATTGTTACTTTGGGAAATAAGTTGTACAGGATACCAGAGGTACCACCTCCTGCCGCTATCTCTTTGGTTACTGCAAAACAATGTAGTAAGCTCATTTCCCAAACCAGGAAATTCGTTTTCCTGATGATCCGCCCCCAGGGCAAGAAGAAGACCGTGGCCACGACCTCCAGACAGGGCTCCTCTGCACAACAACAACAAATGGATAAGGTTGTGGAGGAGTACGGGGACATATTCACCTCACCCACAACAGACCGGTTGTGTCAAGCACCCGATCGTATCCCCCGACCTCAGTACCGCTACCCAATGGACCAATCTTATAGGCGTTTTGTTCGAGAATGATGAACAAGAGTGCGCATTCGTGAGTCACAAAGGTCTAATCAAAATGTCCACCGCCCGCTGAGCCCGATCGTGTTGGTACAGAAGAAGGATGGGACGTGGAGACTCTGTATTGACTATCGGGCGCTGACCAAGATCACTGTCTGGAATAGGTACCCAATCCGACGGATTGATGACCTTCTGGACCAAATCAAAGGTGCAAAATATTTTAGCAAGATTGACGTGAAGTCTGGGTATCACCAGGTACCAATTGAACCCTCTGATGTGTGGAAGACTGCCTTCAAAGCCAAGGAAGGGCTTTTTGAATGGCTAGTCATGCCTTTTGGGTTGACGAATGCTCCCGCAACCTTCATGATGATGATGGACGATATCTTGCGGCCATTCACCAACTCCTTTGTAGTGGTGTACTTGGATGACATTCTAATCTTCAGCAAGACTTGGGAAGAGCACCTTCAGCACATCCGACAAGTCCTCCAAACACTGCGACAACACAAGTTGTGTGCCAATTTGGAGAAGTGCACGTTTGGCATGACCCAGGTTCAATATCTAGGATACATTATTGATGAAAGTGGGGTGCATGTGGATCCAGCCAAGATCCAAGTCATTCGGGATTGGCTAGCCCCAACCACTATAACAGAGCTTCGCAGCTTTCTGGGTCTTGCTAATTTCTACCGTAGATTCATGTTGGGATTCTCTCATATCACTTGGCCCTTGAGTCAAGTCACCAAGGGAGGAGCAAGATAATTTTTTTTTTGGTCAGAACCTCAACAGAAGGCATTCATAGAATTGAAAAATCGCCTCTGTTCTGCCCCAGTGCTCACATTACCAGACTTGCAACAACCATTTGAGATCGAGACAGATGCCTCCGACTATGCTATTGGGGCAGTTCTTAATCAACAGGTACATCCAGTGGCATATCACAGTGAGACATTGTCTGAGACAGTTCGCAAGTATCCCACCTATGACAAAGAAATGTATTCCATTGTGCAAGCTTTTCGACAATGGAAGCATTACATTTTGGGGAAGGAAACAATCATCCACACAGACCACCAGCCCTTGCAGTTCATACAGACACAAGGGAAGTTGTAGAATGATCGCCATCAGAAGTGGTCCACATATCTGCAACAGTTTCATTTGAACATCAAGTACAAGAAGGGTAGCACCAATAATGTTGCAGACTGCCTCAGCCGACCACCGATCGTGGCGCTCACCACCGTGGTCAACTCTTGTGGGCACGAGACTTCTGATTGGCCGCTTCTCTATGAGAGTGACCCAGAATTCGGCCACACTTACAAGGCACTCTTGGGGGGCACGCAAGTTCCAAATTTTCACCTCCAAGATGCACTTTTATGTCACCCGGGACACCTTTGTGTTCCTTCAAGCGAGCGTGCCAAGATGATATGGGAAGCACACTACAGTCGAGTCGCTGGGCATTTTGGGGTCGAGAAAACAGTAGCAATCCTGCAGAAGTATTTCTATTGGTCGAACCTTCGAAAGGATGTCGAGAAGCACATCAGATCCTGCACTGCTTGTGCCATTGCCAAACCGACCATCAAGAAGCAAGGCCTATATACTCCTCTACCTACCCCTAGTCGACCTTGGGAATCCATCTCCATGGATTACATGTCGGGCGTGCCTTCTACTAAGCAGGGAAATGACTGTGTTTTTGTGGTCGTCGACAGATTCTCGAAGATGGCCATTATGGCGGCCTGCAAGAAGAATATCACAGCAGAAGCCACCGCTAAACTCTTCTTTGAACGAGTGTGGGTGCACTTTGGGATCCCACAGTCTATCATATCAGATCGGGATAGCAGGTTCCTCAGCACATTTTGGTCCAGCCTCTGGTCGATGTTGGATACCAAGCTCACCAAGTCCACCGCTTTCCATCCCCAAACAGATGGCCAGACAGAGGTCGTCAACAGAATGATTGTACACATTCTGCGCATGTACAATTCAAAGCATCCACGCACATGGGACGAGAGCCTCCCTTATGTACAACATAGTTATAACCGGGCTCTCCACAGTTCAATTGGCCATAGCCCCCTTCAGGTGGGCTTGGGATTCCAGCCACTATGTCCCATTGACGTAGCCATGCCATTTGCAGCTGCTCAGGCCGATTCAGCGCACGTCCAGTCTGAAGTTGACAAAGCAAGTAGCTTCATTGAGCGCATTCAACACATCTGCCAACAGGTTCATGATATATTGGACAGAGCCAATGCGAAGTACAAGCAGCGCCATGATCAACACCGGGTGCCACACAACTTCCAGGTGGGCGACAAAGTATGGCTACATTTGCAGAAGGAGCGCCTCACTGGACCCCACCGCAAGCTTCGCCCGCTCCGATATGGGCCGTACACCGTCACCAAGGCTGTAGGGAACAATGCCTTTGAGCTTAGTATTCCTCCATTCCTTGGTCTGCACCCAGTCTTCAATGTGGATCGCCTTCGTCCTTACTTCCCACCTCTACTGGACACCTCGGACATTGCAGAACAACTCACACCAACAGAGTTAAATCCAGACTGCATGGAACAAGCCACCACAAATTGTATCATGGACATGCAAATCAAGAACACTCGCCAGCAGAAGATCCAACTATATCGGGTTGTCAAAGCTGGCCAACTCCTGCACCAAGGAAAGTGGTTCACCAGGGACCAAGTTCAGCAGAAATTTTCTCATCTCATGGAGGAACTTAACGCAATGGGGACCATTGCTTCCTAAGGGGGGAGGAATGATCCAGGTGGATATTGGTGGCCACCTGCCTATTCCACTTGGGCTCCCACCATTGTCTCTTTCAGTTTTTCAGTTTTGGCATAACTTACTATTTTTAGCAGTTTTTCGGGTCCTAAACTTTCGGAGCCGTTTTGAGGCCCTAAACGATGTTTTTTTGGCATCGCGCCTCCAACAAATATCATTCCGTTCTAAAATTATATTCATGGTGAAAGTTTTAGTCCTCGGATAGAGCTTTCTAATGATGTATCATGAGCGTCAAACGGAGATAGTATGCCAAAGTTACGTCCCTGGGAAGTTGAAACACCAATTTACCCAAACGGGGCCCATAGTTTTGGCGCTTCATCTCCTAGGGTTAGGTTTTTGGATGTTTAGGGTTCTCCATTATTTCTCAATAATAAATAGGCCCTCGAGCCTTATTGTAACTCAGTTCAGAGGCCTGTAGCCGCCACATCTCTCCTCAGAGATAGCTACCAGCGCCCTAGCTAGTTTTATTTCCATTCTGTCTGTAAGCAAATTTTAGTTCTTTGATATTAATGAAATGAAGTGTTATTTCCGCTGCATATATTTATTTATGGTTATATGTTTATTCTGTTGTGTTCCTGCATAAATCTGGATCAACATGCTACAAAACCTCTAGGAACCAACCAACCCTTCCAGGTGGCTAATCCCTGAGGAAGCTTAACTTTTCACTAATATGGGCCCTTAGTCACTCCCTTGATAAGCCAAGCATGAGACTGTAGACCTCTAGTCGCTCCCACAACAAGGCAAGCCAATGACTGTGGACTTTTTCAGCCAGTTTTGTGTTAGCAACATCGAATTTTATGCCACTTTTTCAGGGCCAAGGCTTGGGCCACTGCCCAGAACTTCATGAAACTTCCAGAAGTGATAAATAACATGGGAATAAGGATACTAATGAAAACATTTTATCAATGAATTGACTGAATACATACTAGCCATTGTATAAATTTAATACAAAAACATGTATTACCTATATTCTCATGATCTAACAATAATATGCTACTGTTAAATACAGAACCGCTTCTACAAAATCTTTGCGGAATTTGAAACACAATCGCCAATCACAATAACATGAAGAAAGATCAATCACACATAACACAAATAATTTACCCGAGGAAAGCATATAGATAAAAACCCAACTATCTTCTATTATGTATTATATCATGGATCATGAAACAATTATATACAAAGCTCCAATCCAAGAGCTCTCAGTACAATAGCTAACTGTCTCACACCGTCATACAAAAATTGGAAAGTTCCTTAGCGAATTTACTGTCTCCAGACAGCCTGCCTCCACTGCACAATCCTAGCTGATAACAATCCTTGAATGAATGGAATCCTGCTTGCCTTGACTGCTCAATCCTCATGGGCACATCCAATGTGTGTGTGGTTGCATGTGTGCAACTGATAATGTCACAACTGATAGTCAAATGTCCCTTTCACCTACATCTCAACTGGGTCTCCACTGGATCTGACATGCATGCAGTTAATAGTAGTAAATCTTCAGTTTCATGTGAGGCCACTGATTGTGAATTAATTAATAATTAATTCACTTCATCTCTCACTAATGTATCTTCAGTTACAACTAGCACAACTGCGTTTAACTCACTTAACTGAGTTAAAATACTTTACAACTTTCATAACTACACTTCCAACTCTGTTACAACTTCGAATCACTCAGTTACAACTAAGTCCACTTGCATGTCCCACCAACCAACCACTCAACTCGAAATTCCTATAGCTAACTGACTTTCCACTTCAATTAACTATTTCCAAGTGCTCATTGAGAATATATTATTGTTTATTGTCCAACTAATATTAAGGGATAATAATAATCGACATGAATCTATAAATAGACATGTAATCTATAAATAAAACTTGCACACACATCTATAAATAGACCTCATCTATAAATAAAATTTTCTCATGCATCTATAAATAGACATCCACCTAAAAATAGCTTGAGGCTCCATCCTAGTGTAGGTGCATAATTTTCACTAGGATCTTCTTGTTGAAATATCAACAACCATGACAAGAATTTCGTCAAACATGTCACAAATATGTAGTCTACAGGTCATAACAACATATCTGAGCATAGGGATCTCATACTTATATGAGATTCGTAAAGAAGCATTGATGCCTTATCACATTATTTAAAAGGTCATATATGCATTTTTCATTCATCTATTAACCAAAATATGATGAGATCCATACATCATAATTGTCATAAAACATGCTCATAACTAGCATATAACCAACATAATTAACAAGGATATAACAATCATAAATTCCACATATGAACTAGTAAATTTACACATGAAATACCAAGGAGAAGAAACTCTTATTAATGAATGCATAAGTCAACCACGTTTGGTACTTCCACATTCCACCCGACCATAGATTGGCTGAAACAAATATTTTTTTTATGCCAATCACCCTCGTGCCATATTCCAAGCATGAATGTGGGACATACAAAAAACCAACGAGGGCTTCTTCAGGCTTTACTGCAATCCCCACTGGATCACTAGGCCTGAACCTTCATCAATACAACCAGGACCCAAGCTTTACCACAATTCCCACTAGATCACTAGGCTTGAACCCTCATCAATACAACCAGGGCCTAGGCTTTACCGCAATCCCCACTAGATCATTTGACCCTAAGCAAGCATGGATGTCTCAGATCTCTCCACTCAAATCATGAGGAATTTTCCTGTCTGAACCTCTCAGCTTTACCGTGTATCTTGCCATTACCGGTCAAGGTATTCCTAGTCGTATGAGGTCTCCACCCTCTGGGGTTTACCGTGTATCCCATCCCAGGATTCCTAGGCCCAATCAAGAGTAATCACCACTGAGCTTTACCATGTATCCCTTGGTTTACCAGTCAAGGATTCCTAGGCTCAATCGAGGTTTTCACATCCAAGCTTTACCATGTATCCCATCCTGGGATTCCTAGGCCTTGTGAATAATCCTTAGACCACCCCACTAAGCTCTGAGTCCATCTGACAATCCAGATCAACCAAATACAAGAGAACCCACCACACCATGGTTATTCAGAAATGGCAAGGCAAGGCTAAAAAACACTGGCACACATGGAAAAACCCATGCCAATGACGATAAGAGAACCAAATACACACATGCATATACCATGCATGTAAAATATAGCAAGAAAATCATACATGAAACTCGATACCCGCAAATAATTTTGTTGCAGCCGCTTGATCCTGTTTTTCCTTGATTGATATTTTGCTTCATCTTTCCTTCTTTTCTTTTCTCGGTCCAATGCTGAAGTGCTCCAAGAAAACTCTAAGTGTACAAGAGTGTGAAAGAGAGAGAGAATATAGAGAGAGCTCCAAAACTGAACTGACAAATGGTAATCCTGACGAAAGGTTACCAACTAATCCTCAAAATCCTTTTTATCAATGAGGCTTCTAATTTATTCATTTTCCATTATTTTTCCTTCATTTTCCTCCTCACATGCAACTTGTGACCTTTTACCTTCCTTTTCTCTAAATTTCCTTTATTTTCATAAATAAATGCCAATTAATGCCTCATTCCTTTCCAAATCCTATGCCAATTTCCTTATCCATAATAAACCAAATGAACACCCACACTAGGATTTTTTTCCCAACATTAAGCTTGGAATAAGTGTCCCATAACCGTGGTTATTATTTTTCATTTATTAACTTTTATTACATGGAATTTTCACGAGGGTTGTCACAAAACCCTCCCCCTTAGGGGATAATTGTCCTTGGTGTTCAATGACACCTATAAACCAGCAAACCGTTGAAAACAAAACATATTGCCTATGGATATTTATAACACAACTCGTTGCAGTATTTACAATGACCAATGCTGAAAACATGATAAACATATCATTTTATAGAGCTTTATAACACAACTCATTACGGTATTTAGAATAACAACCACATATGTACTCATGCACATTTTCTTCAACCAGCAAATAATCATACTATCTATGGAGTTTTATAAATCTAGATCGATACAATATTTACAATAATATACATATATGCACATATGCACATTTTCTTTAACCAACAAATAAAAGGATATGATGCATGTATCAACCACAAGGAATCCAGAGGCTCACACCTCCACCCTCAAAGTAATACCAGGATTCACCTCCTTCCCAGGAAGTCCAGAATCCATTGCCAAAGTCAAAGCTACATCCAATATCCAATAGTAAAATCTCTTGCTACATGTCCCCTCAGCGAACAACTACCAACTCATTGTTCTAGGGAACACTCCCAATGTGTATTTGATTCCATCTAGCAATGCTAATGACCAAAAAAATTCATTCCCAGACCTTCCCTTCTCTTCTAAATAGTCCCTCAGGTAATTCGGTCACCCCATCCGTGCAGTCACTCACCTTCCAAGTTCCCTGACATCCCCTTCCACTGCGATCCATCCCTTGGCAAGGCTTCCTTGCATTAGAAGATCAAACAACCAAGGAATATACCTGCCTCAAAACCATCATACCGTTCATAGCATGCTCATGGAAATCAATGGACACTATTTGGTACTAGTGTCCCACAATGTCCCTGCTCCTGAAGTGCTTTATCAACATATCATTGCATGTTCCAATCTATTTTTTTGTTGTTGATAATTCTTGCAGTTAGTTTCAACCACCCAACCGGGAATTTTCATGGATTCTTGTACCAAGCACATAATTTTTTATTATATTCAAAATAAATTGAAATAAATTCACATCATACCTTATTGGTGGCTTGCCAATAAGGTACACTTGCAATTATGTCCACTTCCTGTCACAACAAGTCAAACTAGTTGTTTGATAAAATCATATGTATAAATGTATCACATTCGGTTAACTCAAAACGTAACCATCATAATCAAAATCATAAATAACATGTAACCCTTATAAATCAGAGTCATAGGTCATATGCATAATAAAAAATTAAGTAAGATATTGATATTTATCCAATAATTGATCCGTAACTTCTACCTTTATCCCTTGTCCCTGCCATACGCACACCAGATCATTTGGCACACCCGACAAACTCTCAGTGCCTTCTCTTCAACCACATACACATACAAGTAGTGTACACCACACACATAAAACCACACATGACATACAACACCATACAATACATGCACCTACACCTGATATGCAACACATACACCTACACTTGGCATACAAAAAAACACATACACTTACACCTAGTGTACAACACAACACATTACATACACCTACACCCGATGTAAAACACGACACAATACATACACCTACATCCAGTGTACAACAAAACATAATACATACACCTACACCCAGTATACAACACAATACATATACATACACAGAGTACAACACAACAAATACACATGTCACAATACTACAACTATGCAATGCACATACACAATACCACATGTACACAAAACAACATGTACGACATGCACACAATACCACATGTGTACAACACAACATGTATGACATGCACACAGTATCACATGTATAATTGTACCACATGTACAACATGTACACAATACCACCTATACACAGTACCACATGCACAACATGTACACAACACCACATGCACAACATATACACAGTACCACATGTACACATCACTACCTGCACAATATGTACACAACACCAACTACACACAACACCCTATGTACAACATGTACACGCCACCAATTGAACACATCACCATTTGTACAATCATAGACACAACACCACATGTACATAACACCATATGTACAACATGCACACCACGTAATATGTACACATAACTACATATGCAACATGCACGAAGCACCGTATGTACACGACACCATGCATCTAACATGTGCACAACGCCATATGTACATAGTATCACATATCCAACATGCGCACAACACCATATATACATAGCATTGCATAAACAATATGTATACACCAAACTGTATAGACAACACTACATGCACACAAAATCACAAGTGCAACATGTACAACATATATACAACAATAGTACTGCACATCCAGAGACCAAACACTGACTCTACCAAGAAAACTTTCTTTTAGTGTCTTTCCACTATTCATGAATGTTCTAACATGTCTTTGATCATATTTCTTCCATTTCGCTGATGTATCTCTTAGCATAGCATGTACATAACATAAACATAGGAATAATTCAATCATATAATATCAATGCATATCCACATGGCATTGACCTTGTAGATCTTCCAGGGCTACTCTTCCCACTTGATTCCTCATAACCTAGAAACCTCTTCATGCCATTCACCAGTATAAGCAATCATTCCTCCACAAGAATTATTCTTGATGACCCTGTCAGACAACGGCATGCATATATACATATAAACATCAGAATAAAACAATCATGGTATATGATGACCATGTTATACAACTTCATATATATATATATATATATATATATATATATATATATATATATATATATATATATATATATATATATATATATATATATATATATATATATATATATATATATATATGCAGTTGTTTGACATGGTCGTCATAGACCATGATTTTTTTATGAACATAATCACAACACAATTACCAAATATCATAAGGTCTAGGTTAAGAGAAGTCCCTTTATCCGTGCAACGCATGCACAACATTGAGAACAACATTTCCCAACATAGCTAAGGCATATGACACCTAAAATCCACTTTCTTTACCTTTCTTGTTACCTTTCTCTAGGTTGTCCTGCTACTATCCATTCATCCAATGGACCCAACTAGCCCAACCGACTGTGACATTCTTTGCTTCAGCTACCCTTATCCATGCACCAAGCTCCTTCCAAGTCTTACATTACTTGTTGTGTTCCACACAACTCACCCTGAGACCCATTATATTTCCTCTTTCCAAACCAATCCCCAAGGCCCTAAAAAAATAAAAGGAAAGAACAAGAACAAACAAGAATAAAACCATGAAAAATAAATATCACTAAAATACCACATGAAAAGTCATAAGGCCTTGCACCATACATAAACAAAACCACAATCAAGCGCAACAAATCACAAAATACCAAAATCACAAGGCTAGAAACAAACACTATCACACAAACCCATGGTCCCCAATGCTTCCAAGGGAAAGCTCAACCCGAGCCTTCTTAAATATTCCATGGTGGTCTCTTTTGCCATGCAATCCCCTACATCATACTACCATAAATACACATTTGTTAGAGCATAATTAATCATAAAAATATATCATTTACCTTACCTTGTTTTTCCAAGCACGTTGACCTGTAAATAAACACATCCATGCCGTTTCTCAAGGGGCACTAATTCCCTTGACAAATCCAGATATAACAAGAAACTAGATAATATCCATGTCAAATACATGTGTATGAATATATTACATATCCGCATATGTTAAACAAAACAAGGTTAAGAAGTCTTCATGTATGCAAAGCACTCATTCGTTTGGAATCATGGTTTCCAAACATAGTCAAATTAATTCTCACCTAATTCCTTTCTTTTACCTTGCTTCAATTGAGTCTTATTGTCTACTATCCAATCACCTAGCTATTGGTTATATAAACAAATAAACTATTACCTTTTTTTGCTAATACCAACTATGTTTCCCTGCAATTGTTCACACATGTAAGTCACACGTTCTAGTGATCAATACATTATATCCATTAATATAAAATCAACCTTTACCAAGACTAACAAACATGTCATAATCAAATAAGAGTCACTAGTCATACTACTACAACTAGCACCTACTTGCACTCAAGTACACATCAGTTGTCCAACACATATAATGTTAGTACAACCAACTTAAAAAAATATCATTATTTCATGCAATCATATAGATGCATATTAATATCATGCAACTAACCAACATTAAAATAACATATATATGACATAATATACACCAAACACTCAAACACCAAATAGACGACAATAAGAGGAGGCTATCTTGTTTCCACAATCAATCTAGATTAGCACGATATAAATTCACAACATATCAAATCAAACATAAATAAGGTCAATATATACATAACATTAACTATCTAACATGTTCACATCATAAACTCGTAAACAATTGTAATACATGTGTAACAATCACATACACACAGTCAGTCTAGAATAGTACAACACAATATCACAAATAGGTCGACTAATACCCTAACCATCTGCATAGGCCAACCTAGATTAGCACGACACATATAAAATCAAGACAATAAATTCCATGACCATAACAATCATGCATATAACCGCAATGCACACAATAACATGGTACTATCATTCATGACTATCTGATACATGTACATATGATTACATTGATTAAATATCATCTATCATACATGTAACTAAAACAACCATAGAATTACAGACATGTAAATAACCCTAATTCTTATAAAAACCATCAACCAACGTACCCACCATACAAATATGTATGATGATCTTCTCTTACCCCGAGTTCTAGTGTTGAAACCTCACTTTGATGATCTGCATCTCTTACTTTATCTCGGCTAACATATTAGCAACATAACATACCAATAGCATCATGATGGCATAACTACATACAATGACCTCATGTACCACAACCTTAACCTAACAATGCATGCATAAAAACATACAAAAATTGACATGCATAACCAATGCATGACTGACATCCACTCATGACGGCCACATCCAACAGCAACACCATCAAATTTCACATGGAGACACAACTGCAACCATGACCACCACCATGTATACACAACAAGCACATAGACCACAAGCATACACAACACATATGCAATCGACATGTATGCATGACCAACACACCATCCATCTAGTCCAAAGGTTGAACCATGCTCTGATACCACTTTGTAACACCCTCTTCCCACATTTACCCAAGCTACCCAATCCACTAGGGTAAAAACGTGACGAGAGGTTTTTATGATGTGATTCAACTCCCCATGTATAGTTAAGGAAGTGGAACCGATAGAACTAAACCAAATTAACCTTCCATACATGCTACAAAACCTCCAAGAGCCAACCAACCCTTCCAGGTGACCAACCCCTGAGGAAACTTAAATTTTCACTGATATGGGCCCTCATTCGCTCCCTTGACAAGCTAATTGTGCAAATATAGCGCCCCAGTCACTCCCAGAATAAGTCAAGCCAACGACTGTGGACCTTTTCAACTAGTTTTGTGCTAGCGACCCCATATTGTGTGCCACTTTTTCGAGGCTAGGACTCAGGTCACTATCTAGAACTTCATGAAACTTCCAGAAGTGATAAATAACATGGGAAGAAGGATACTAATGCAAACATTTGATCAATGAATTAATTGTACCCCTACTATGCATGACAAGAATTTCTTCAAACATGTCACAAATATGTAGTCTACAGGTCATAATAACAAATCTTAGCATAAGGGTCTCATACTTATCTGAGATTCATTAAGAAGCATTAATTCCTTATCACATTAGATGCATTATCATCTATTAGGTCATATATGCATTTTTCATTCATTTAGCAACCAAAACATGATGAGATCCATACATCATAAGTATCATAAAATATGATCATAACCAACATAATTAACAAGGATACAACAACCATAAATGCCACATATGAACCAGTACATCTACACATCAAATACCAAGGAGAAGAAAATATTATTAATGAATGCATAATCCAACCAGGTTTGGGACTTCCAGGTTCCACCCGACCATAGATTGGTTGAACTAAATATTTCTTTCAGCCAATCACCCCGTGCCATATTCCAAGCATGAATGTGGGACTTACAACAAAACCAACCAGTTCTTCCTTAGTATTTACCACAATACCCACCGGATCACTAGGGTTGAACCCTCATCAATAAAAACAAGATTTACCACAATCCCCACGAGATCACTAGGCCCTAAACAGACAAGGATTCCTCGGTATATCTCCACCTAAACCATGAGGAATTTGTTTGTCTCAACCTTTCTACTTTACCGTGTATCATGCCATTACCAGTTGAGGGATTCCTAATCTTATGAGGTCTCCACCCTTTAGGGATTTACCGCGTATCCCTTCCCGAGATTCCTAGGCCCAATGAAGGGTAATCACCACTGAGCTTTACCATGTATACCTCCATTCATCAGTCAAAGATTCCTAGTCTCAATCAAGGTGTTCACATCCAGGCTTTACCGTGTATCCCATCCCGAGATTCCTAGGCCTTGTGAATAATCCTGAGACCACCCCACTCAAATTTGAGTCCATCTGGTAATCTAGCTCAACGAAATCCACGAGAACCCACCACACCATGGCTATCCGGAAATGGAAAGACAAGGTTGAAAAAAAGTTGTCACACCTTTCAAAACACTTGTAATGACAATAAGAGAACCAAATACACACATGCGTATACCATGCATGCCAAATATAGCAAGGAAATCATACATGCAACTCGATACTTGCAAATAATTTTGTTTTAGTTGCTTGATCCTGCTCTTCATTGCTTGATAGTTTGATTTCTCTTGCGTTCTTTGATTTTCTTGATCCAATGTTGACTTTCTCCAAGAAAACTCTAAGTGTCCAAGTGTGAGAGAGAGAGAATAAAGAGAGAGCTCCAAAACTAAACTGACAAAAGATAATACCGATAAAAGGTTACCAACTGATCCTCAGAAGCCTTTTTATCAATGAGGCCTCTAATTTCTTCATTTTCCATTATTTTTCCTTCATTTTCTTCCTCACATGCAACTTGTGACCTTTCACATTCCTTTTCTCCAAATTTCCTTTATTTTCATAAATAAATGCCAATTAATGCCTCATGCCTTTCCAAATCCTTTGCCAATTTCCTTAGCCATAAAAAACAAAATGAACACCCACACTAGGAATTTTTTTCCCAACATTCAACTTAGAATAAGTGTACCATAACCATGATTATTATTTTTCCTTTATTAGCTTTTATTACGTGGAATTTTTACTAGGGTTGTTACACATTTTCATCACATCGTATGGATGTTTGACCTTCATTAACTACATATAATGGGAAGATATTGAGGCCATATCCACATCAAAACCCTTCAAGGAAATAGTGGGATCATTAGTCAATGTAAATGGTCTTGATTATTCAACATGTGGATTGGAAGTTTCTTTTGGAGGTGTCTTCTCCAATGATCGCCAACCTCTTTCCATGTGTGTTTTTCATGTTTTTCCCCATAAGGAAAATGTCTTCCATGATAATCCTATAAATTGTGTATTGTTGTGCACTACAATGAAAAGCCATGTTATCACATTGTTGACACCTAGGAACAGATATAATCTCCATAATCTACCATGATATTCTTTGGTAGGTCTTCTCGTATTGATTTTTCCACATATATTAGGGTACTTGATGATTATCCTCTTTCCAAACTAACCATATTCAATTTTGTTTAGACACAATTTCTTTTTATTACTAAGAAAATAGAAGTTACAAATATTTTATACAAAAAAGGGTGCATCATGCATGCGAAAACCTCCATAAGAACCAACAAAAAGGAAGTGAAACTTTAAAAATAATCTACAATCAGAACCCAAATAGAGTAAAACTCTAGAGATTATAGACATAAAACTTTCCCTTTGTAAAATATAGGTATCCATGAAAGGGAATATTGGGTGCCTAAACTAGAAAAACAACCACCACAAAATTATTTGTAAGGTGGCAATGGAATAACACACACCAAAGGCCATAGCTCATTGAGAATAATTGAAGTAAAACACTCTCTATCATTGTGGAGGGTCATAATGAAAATTTATCGATTAGGATAACTATCAATGAGCACTAGGGTTCACAATAGATAATGGAAGAAACATGTAAAGGTAATTGTACATAAAATAACACCTAACAATCACTACAAGTCACAAGTCCCATGTTGGAAAAATCTAGTCATGCATTATAAAAAACACATTCCCATAAGAAAAATTTACAACCAATAGAAATTTAGGAACCTCAAACACAACTTTCTAATGTGGACCCTTTGTCAAAACCATTGGGTGGAGAATACCATGGCACTATACCATAGTATGGAATCAATAGATATGCAATGTCATTGCCTCTAAGAATGATGAAGTCATAAAAAAAATGCTCACCATAAAAATTCAACAATAAAGAAGAAAAAGTAAAGGGCTAAAGAACCCCGTACTACTAAACACGAATTCATTAGTGATCTAGTTACCCCTAACAAAACATTCCAAAGGATAATTAAGAAGTAAAATGCATAAAGAATGGGAAACACAAATAATCCACCATTAGAAACAAGCCAACAAATGCCAAGTGACCCTCCACAAGTGTTACAACACTACTTTCCTCCTTGCCACAACATCCTCTTCACAAATGTGACCTTTAATTTATACCATGCACTTTGATAATGAAACATAAAGGATGGAGTAACCTTAAGGGCCACCCAAATGTTCCATAAATGTAGGTAGAATCTTGAGGTTTGGAAAGGATTTAAATATAAACCTCATTACCTCAAGGCTCTAGAGTAGGTATTTATGGTAAATTTGTTTAGTGCAAAATATTTTCCTAAAGGATATAACACTGTTACCGATGAAATGGGAACTATTACCTCAAAACGGGAACTCTAGCCCAAAAAAACTCAAAAAACATGAAAAAACACCCCAAAAACAAAAAGTGTGTATTCCATAATGCATTTGGTTTTTTCTCAAGCTCAAATTTCAAAATTTTATAAAATTATGCTAAAAATGAAATTGTTTCTTGAAAAAAGGATTGAAAAAACACCCTCAAAACAAAACCTGTTGAAGCTGGAATAACAAAAAAAAAATTGTGTCACACTTTTGACACATTGTAACAATGGAATTAAAGATAGCATATTAGGACATTGAAAATTGTCAAATTCTAAAAATTTTGATAGATGATGTTAAAGATAAACAAAAACATGTCTGAAGGGCTTATTATTTCGAACAATTTTCATCCATGTTGTTAAACATAAAATATCTTGACTCTAAACAACCCTAAAATTGTAATTATTGTCAACCATAACATTAAAGATAAAATTAATTTTTTGGAATATTTCTGCGCTCTAAGCTAGGGTTTCAAGATTTCTAGCCATGGCACTACTCTGGTATGAAGATCCCTATCGACGCTCTCTGTCCCTGCAAGGCTGCACCCACCTGCAACCGCTGATACCCATTTAATGGATCTACCACAGGGGGGGGGCAACAAAGCCTCCCCCATTGTTAACTCTGCTGCGACCCAAACTTTTCCTGCCGACACAGCACAGAAGGATGTTGGAAAAATGCAGAAACCTACCACTGTCAACGAGCCAACGGCATCTGGCTCAAGTCACCCTCCTTCCAGTGGCACATCGGAGGCGCAAACGGACAAAACCCCAGATCCTCTAGACGGTTCGACCCAACCCAAAGCGACCTCGGCCACATACAGACTGATAACTTTTGAATGCCCTAAAATCGAGCTTCCAAGCCACCGCATCAACGCTCAGATCTAGTACATGAGAGATCATGCACTCATTGGCAAATTTGTGGGCTTCTAGCCAACCAAAAAAGCCCTGCACGGCTGGATCAATTAAAAATGGAAGTCAAAAGGCCATGTCACACTTCAGCTAGGGCCCAAAGGCTTCTTCAATGCCATTTTCAACTGCATAGAAGACAAAAATCGCATCCTGGATGGCGGCCCATACTTTTTCAACTCATCTGGGCTCTACCTGCGAGACTGGGTTGAACGTTTCAATCCCGACAAAGAAGATTTCAGCTAGGCACCAATCTGGATCAGGCTGTACTCCTTACCCATGGAATACTGGGATGGAGAATCCTTGCGAGATATCGGAAATGGACTAGGAGAATTCATAAAGATAGCAGAGGATAGCAAGCTTCGGCGTTACACCTCTTATGCCTGAATATGCGTCCACATGCACTTAGCCAGAGCACTTCCAAACTCCGTAAGTCTTTTCCATGACGACTTTGAATGCTTGCAACCTATTGACTATGAACATGTTCCCTTTCGTTGCCGAAAATTCCATGCTCATGGCCACCTATTTCGCGATTTCCCTCTCAAACCTCCTCCCAGCAAAGCCAATGTCACTGCTCCCAGCTTAGATGCGGAGGGCTTCACCAAAGTCTAGGCCCGCAAGCGACATCACAAAAAGACCCCTGCCTCCACTGTCAAACCCTCAGTTCAAACTACTGACATTCCCTCCACTAGTAATAGTTTTGAAATGCTCACAAATCACCCTCAGCAAGACCCTTTGCTTCCTGGGGAAACGGTCATTCCCTCAACCATCTCTGCCCCGCCTCCCCCCTTGGGCACCCCCATTTCTCTTGATTCCTCAAAACCCCCTCCTGAAGCTTTCCTTCTACCTCCCAAACCAAACCCTGTTTCAGATCTAGCCATCTGGCAGCCCAACAACATGGAGGTTGAGGGCACTAGTGCTGAAACCACACAGGCAAGTCACATGGAAGAGGAGGCGGAGGGAGTTGATATTGGAGAGCTAGATATCTTCGCTCAGGAACAGGCTTGCAGGAAAAAGGAATTTGATAAAATCTCAGAAAGACATATCGAAAGTCTAGAAGTAGTTCTCTCATGCGCTCATCAACACCAAAAATCCTTGGGTATACAACTGGGAAGTCAATGGGATGGGAAGAAACTTTTCAAGGACTCGAAAAAAAGGGGCAGGAAAACAGATCTGCAACGGACAATCCTCATTGGGGAGATGCTCATGGAATTTGGTAGGTACCCCAAACTTACCAAGTTTTACCAACCACTTGAAAATAGTTTTCAATGAAGCTCACATCGTGGAATGTAAGAGGCTTAAATAGCCCCTCTAAGTACAGAATGATCAAGAACATGATTCATATGGAAAGAACACAAGTCTTCTTCATACAGGAAACTAAATGCACTAGTAATACTCTTGGCCCCATCCTTTCCAAAGCCTAGCCAGGATGCCATTCTATTGCTGTAGATGCTTCTGGAGCCTCGGGAGGATTATCTATTGCTTGGGATCCACAAATAGTCTCAAGCACTGATGCACATGTGCTGCACAACCTCATACAAGCCACCTTTCATATACTTGGAACCAACATACACAGGCACTTCACCAACGTCTATTTTCCTCAAGACCCCACGCGAAAGATAGCTCTTCTCAACACGATTGAAGCGCTCAACTCCAATCGGACTCATCCCCTTTGGATCATAGGCGGGGATTTTAACATGATCACTCACTCTGAGGAGAAGAGGGGTGGACGCACCAAGCTTGACTCGGACAACATCCACTTCAAAAGCTTTATCCAGAAAAACTGGCTGATAGATCTTCCTTTTTACAATGGAACTCATGCATGGAACAACAAATGCTCCGGCTCACAGCAGATCGACTCCAAGCTTGATCGCTTCCTTCTATCGGAAAATTCCATCCATGTGGGTGGGGACTTTCAAGCTTTCATTCTTCCACTTTCTGGCTCAAATCACTGGCCCATTTCTCTTCAATGGACCAGACCAGGCGATGCTACGACAAAAACCTTCTGCTTTGAAGCATTTTGGCTCACCCACCGGGGATTCAAGGAGATGATCATCTCGGCCTGGCAAGCTTTCACACCACCAGCAGGCTCCAAGATGTTTCAATTTCAGCAGCACCTTAAGGACCTCAAGACTCGCATCAAAAGATGGAATCACTCCACTTTTGGTAACATCTTTCAACAACAACAGATCCTTGAAAGTAAGATGGTGGAACTCCAGCAACGCATTATCCAAGAGAGCCGCTATGAGACGCTGGCCAACCAGGAACATGCACTCCTTACTCAGCTGGATGAACGGCGGCAGCAAGAAGAGATCCTCTGAAAAAAAAAATCCTGAATCAGATGGCTAAAGGAAGAAGAGCGGAACACCATATTTTTCCATCGCTCCACCATCCAACACAAAATGCACAACAAAATTGGATTTCTCCAAGGGCCCAATGGTGAAATATTGGAAACGCATCAGGACATAGAAAATGAACTCTCCATCCACTTCAAATCAGTGCTACAAGAGAGTCAAGCAAACAGACAGCTAGCAATTTCCGAAATTCTACAGCACATCCCTAAGCTCATCACAGAGGAACACAATCAAATGCTTCTTCGCCCAGTTTCTCTACAGGAAGTAGAGAAAGATGTTGCTCAATGCAGAGATGGCAAAGCGCCGGGTCCAGACGGCTTCACGCCTAACTTCTTTCATCATTTTTGGGACCTTGTAAAGAATGATGTCTGGCAATTGGTAGAGGAGTCCCGCACTATGCATTGGGTCCTTCCCTCTCTCAATGCAACTTTCATCGCTCTAGTCCCCAAGGAGATCATGCAGCCACCCCTAAAAAATTTAGGCCAATCGCCCTTTGCAATGTCATTTACAAAATCATTTCCAAGGTGATTGCCAACCGAATTAAGCCATTGCTCCCTCTGCTCATCTCCCCAAAACAAACGGGATACGTGGAAGGGCACCAGATCCTTGATGGCATTATCCTGACTCATGAAATCATCCACTCCCTAAAACAATAAAAAAAAGCGGGGATGCTTCTGAAAATTAACCTCTCCAAAGCTTTTGATAAACTAAGCTGGCGTTACATTCAATAGATGCTTGCTGCCTATGGTTTTAGTCCAATTTGGATCAGATGGGTCATGAGCCTAATCTCCTCCTCTTTCTTTTCTATCCTGGTCAATGGCATCCCTTCTCGCCCTTTCTCCCCTTCCCGTGGTATTCGTCAAGGTGACCCTCTTTCCCCCTTTCTCTTTGTCCTTATGGCTGAAGGTCTAAGTCACCTGATCAAGCACGCCCTTCATTCCCAACACCTCAAAGGCATCACTGTGCATGGCACTCTTGCCACCACCCACCAGCAATTTGTTGATGACAACATGCTCTTCGAGCACCCTTCAGTCCAAGAAGCCTTGACCTTCAAATCCATCTTAGACACTTTTGCTGAAGCCTCTGGAACTTCTGTCATTGCCTCTAAATCCCAAATTTTCTTCTTCAACACTGCTATTGCCACTCAAAACATCATTGCCAAAATTCTTGGATTCACCATTGCCAAGCTTCCTGCAAAATACTTGGGCGCCCCTCTGATAGACTCTGCCATTAAGCATTCCTCCTGGAAATCTCTCCTTGAAAAAATTGAAGCCAGGATTTCCTCTTGGACTTTTCGCTCCCTCAATCTAGCCAATCGTCTCATCCTGATTAAGTCGGTCCTCCAATCCATGCCTCTCTACTTATTTTCCGTCCTTACTGCTCCAAAAGGTATCCTCAAGCAAATCAAAACTCTTCAACGTAACTTTATTTGGGGCTCTTCTGGGTAGAACAGGAAATGGGATTTGGTTAAATGGGCCACTGTTTGCAGACCCAAAAAACTCGGAGGTCTTGGGCTCCGTGATCCATACCACAGCAATGCAGTCATGGGGGAAAAAAATTGGTGGAGATGGGCCTCAACTCCACATACTCCCTGGGCACGACTTTGGACATATAAGTATGCTAACAATCGCCCAGCTGAAGATCTAATCCGCCTAACTACTATAGAAGCAGGCTCTCAGATCTGGAATGCAGCCAAGCAACACCGCCTTCTTGTTCAAGAACATATTTTCTGGGAAATTCAAAATGGTTGAGCAGCCCGCTTCTGGACTGATTCGTGGCGGCAACGTCCTCGATTGATCAGCACCATTACCCCACAGCTCTCGCCTGAAGTAATCAACATACTGGACACCAATGTTTGCCACGACTGGGAGGCTAACCACCTATAGGAGTTCAGGCAATGGAAACCGGCTACCATCTGCCTTAATCAGCACTAGGAGAATGCGCATTCCGCTCTGGATATGGAACTCAACTGTAGGAGAATCTAGTATTCAGAGGAAAAGGACATCCTAAGATGGGGTTACACATCATAGGGCAAATTTAGCACCAAGGAGGCGTATTCACTCCTTACCCAAAACCCTGATCCCATCGATACCCTCTGGGATCGTCTTTGGTCATTCAATTCTTGGCTCAAAGTCTCAACTTTCTTATGGCTTCTTTGCCATAGGCGGATACTTACCTGGGACAATCTCACTAAAAGAGGCTTTACAAGACCCTCTAGATGCCTAAACTGCAACAACCATGAGGAAACCATACAACACCTTATGGTCACCTGCCCAATGGCAACTTATCTATGGGATAAAATCAACTTCAGGTGTCAAAGAGAAGACAAAGGTCCAGGAGATTTGAACTCAACTATCCGCAATTGGCCTCCCGCCCCCTTCAACAGTAATCTCCTCAATGCCCTTTGGAAGCTCATTCCATGATTCACTCTTTGGGCCCTCTGGAAGGAAAGGAACAGGTGAATCCTCAAAAACCAGAGTACCCCCCAAGAAACTCTCTAGGATAAACTTTGCTGCAACATTCAGGAAACATTGGCTCTCCAGCACTGGCAGCAAGAAGATCTGCCCACGCAAGCCATGGAAAAAGCTGTTTGGGATAATTGGCAGCTTGGCCTTCTACCCTGCCCTCTTCCAGCTCGAGCTCGCAAACCTCAGGCTGAGGCTCCTAGTAACTAGGCTCCCCCTCCCGCTGGTCTATTCAAACTAAACTTCGACAGAGCTTCAAAAGGTAACCCAGGTGATGCAGGATATGGAGGCATCTTCAGGGATCATCAGGGCAATCCCCTGTTGATCTTTTTTGGCTCCATAGGGTGGGATAATAACAATTCTGCAGAGCTTGAAGGCTTGTGGCAAGGAATGCGACTTGCTCTGCTCCATAACTTCTTCCCCATTGAAATGGAGAGGGACTCCAAAATCCTTATCCATATGGCTCAACGTCTTCTCATGGGTGCCTCCCCTTCTAAAGTAGCAGACAGCTCGAGACTCATGGTGAGAATAGAACTCATTGCAAATTGGCTGCAACATCATCGTGCCATTTCCTTCAAACACATAAAGAGATCATGAAACCAAGTAGCAGATCTCCTGGCTAACAAAGGAGTGATCAACTCTCAAGTCCTAACAGCAGGCCCCCTCTCCATTCTCAATGACAACAATCTCATTTAGGAATGCACCAAGCTGGTGCTCAAGGACAAGGAACTCCCGGATGCAGGTGTTAATGGCATTTGACATGGCTGGTATGTAGCGGGACGGCACGTGGCCTGGCCACATGGCCACCCACACGCTAACTAGCTGGCCTCCTCCTGCATTTAACGCCCCTTGCAGTCACCCTGCGCAGCAATTAATTCATTGCAATGGTCGAGGCATTCATTCGAGCTTTAAAATGTTGTATGGTTGTTGCTCCCTTTGGCTCTCTGTTCTTTCTCCCAAGCTCTCTACAGATTTATCTTCCTCCGTGGGTCTTTACAACTGCTTCTCCACTCGGGCAGCTGGTTGCTCCCTTTGCAATGCGTAGCCTAAAGACTCGCACGTCTTTTGGGAGGCGTTGCAGTCTTAGTGGCTGTATAGAAATCCTACCCGACATCCATTACTCACAGAGTCCCCACTGCTATCTTCTTTTCTCAGCCTCTTTTGGCCCTACCCTGCCCTCCATCTCTCGGATTTTCCACGCCCATTCGGCCTCCTCCACCAGTCGAAGCCCTACGCATCCGGGTTATGCAAACATGCCTCACTTGCGACATCGAATGCAATGCCAAAGAGGTGGTAGCAAAGGCAGAGCTTCGCGCATTATCTCTTCCTCCTCTCCCTGTACCTCTTCCTCCTCCCTCGCTCACTCAGGGGGGAAATATCCGGATACCCGTAGTGGTCAGGGTCGTCTCCTTGGCTCCATGGCTCGCCACCCTACCTCTGAGCCTCCCTTTGTCCCTCCACCCCAACAATTCCCGGCCTCAGCCCAGTTTCAATTCCAATGTTCCTCCTTCAGCCCTCTTGTCATGGCCATTGTCTCCATCTCCTTCTGTGAAATCCCAGGTGCTAGCCCGGTCCCCAACCACCCCCCTCCGTCTTCTAGCCAGCATGGTCATCCCAAGCCTTCGAAGGCTGCAAAATCTCCGCAGGCCTTGCCTATGCACACCTCCAGCTCGCATAGCGACAGCATCTCTGACTACTACAAAGAGAAGCATGCAAAAGGATGACTCCGTAAGGCGTTGAAGCCGTTGCCTCGCCACGGCTACCTGACCGCCGTCGAAGATGACGAGGCAAAGTGCTTAATCGTTGAAGAACCTCCCCTCCCTCCGCCCCGATGCTCGATTACTGTCTCCTTAGGTCTTGGACCTACATTTCTCTAGTTTTGTTTTATGTTCATGCACATACTGAATACATTATCTTATGTTGTCTATTGTTGGTTTCCTCTCTAAGTCGGCACTATCTACTCTTCTTGGGCTGGTTTCCCAGGGCAACCCGCTTTTGTTTTTTTCTATTTTACCGATATATTGGCGCTACTCACACTATCTCTACCGAGGCCCTAGCCTCTCTCGTAAATTATGTTACATTTTCACAGAATTTTAGTCTTACTTACTCAAACATTAAAGATAAAATTTTGTAGCGCATAAAAACCTTAATGACAAGTGTAATTCTCAAGATTTTCAATCTTAAGTTTTCAACATACTTAAACAATGAAATTATGTAGAAATGATATGACTTAATCAATTTTTAAAAATGAGCAAGTAAATGAAAAATTTATTATTCCAAGAGTAATTTTAATTTTAAAGGATAAAAAATTATCTCTTTTCAAATATTAGCATAAGACAAATTTAAATATAATTGCAACCAAAACCTAAAAATCAAGCATCAAAAGAAAGTGTCCCCTTTCAATGACCCACATAATTATTAAAAATTTTAAAATTATCTTATACCAAATGGTAATAATACATAATATCATAGTAATATCACTGCATAATCTAAAAATTCAACATTAATTTCTATTTTCTATTTTACTTTTAATCAAAAGATCAACATTGGTACATTGAATATAACATAAATTGTTTTTGTAATTCATTGTTTCGTTGTCGATATTCTCAATATATGAATTCTTCATAATTAAAACATGTAATCCAACAAACATAGAAATGCCTCATAACTTCATGAAAATTCAGATGGAAGTCAATTTTTTTATTTCAAGTTACCATGCAAACATCAATTACATAAAAGTGTCTTTGACAGTTATTCAAAATCAACCATAGGTTCTGGCACACCATCAAAACCTACATCTTCAGATGAATGACTCGATGCAAATGAAGATGATTTATATTCTTCTCTTTCATCAACAAGTGCTCCATCTGAGTCAACATGCATGCCCACCATTTCAGAGTTCAAATGTCTTGTAGATCTACAAATACATTCTGCAGAGTCCCATCTCAACAGTAATTGTTCTGGTAGAAATTTCTTCAAAATATTTATGGTCTTCAACTGAAGAGTTCCTCTCTTTGTCAAATTGAATTCATACACAACTATGTCAACATCCTCCAATTTTAAGAAATATGTACGACGACGATTTATATTTGTGCCCTTTCTTTTTATTTTTCTCCCAATTTTCTTTTCAACTACCATCTCTGGCTTGTACACACTATTGAAAGGGTGGGTACTTGTGGCATGCCAATGTACTTCAACAACTATAATATCTTCATTTTCATTAATGACCTTTATAACCTTCGCAATCCAGAATGGATAGCCAAGTGGATCTTCATCTACTAACACTGCTATCATGCAACCCTCCTTAACATCCTGCACAAAACCCCTGTAAAGGTCTTCCATGGCTTCACGTTGTGCACGTGATCTTCTAGAACCAATATAGATTTCTCTTTCCTCTACCTATGAGGAATTAATAATAGCTTGAGGTTTTTGTTGTTCAACAATGTGTGTTTCCTGATGTTCATTTGGCATATTTTGTGGACAAAAAAAAGGAGTCTTCAAAATCATATCCACATTTATTGATCTTGAAATCATATCACTTTTATTATTGAAAAAAACTCCCACCAAACTGAATCAACAACATCAAAGTACTCATATGTATCTCTAATACATCTTTTAATTTCCTTCCGACATTCAAAATAATTTATCTCTCTCTTATGCCTTCGTGCATTATGGAGTTTAGCAACTGACTATAATAACAATATCTTTGATGAAAATATTGGAAGCTCTATAATGAGCTTCAAAAATGCTAAACCTGATGATGGCCCCCATTCTGCAATAGTTGAATACTTCTTGCCCCATATAATTGTTATCCCATCAATTTTTTTGATACGAAATTGATGCTGGAAGCTAATGTCGTTTAGTTGTTCAATGCATTTCTTCTCACCATGCGATCCCAAAATAAACCTTCGCATGTCAATATTTTCTTCCAACACATGAAAAACAGGCTCTGGAATGTACGATTTCTTAATACATTCAATTAATGATGGCAGGCTCCCAACACCTTTCCTCCTCAATGTTACTGAAAAACGACTGAGCATTTGATCAATATGATCATGAGCATGCCCAAAAAGAAGGAAACCAACCTTTATATTTTTAAAAATTCCCAATTCAACGAGCATGTTTAGATACCAAAAAGAACTTGATTTTTATTTTCACGACTTGTGTTGTCTAATTGTAAATACAAAACTTAAGGAAGAATACCAGACCAATGAGTAACCACATCATGGATTATAGTTATAGTCATATTTGCATCATTGTGAATATTTGGAGTTGTGAACAAAACTCTTGGAAACATCTTCTCATTAAATACCATACAACCAACCAAGTGAAACTGAATGAAAGTTTCCTCCTGTAATTTTTTTGGCGTGCAGACAAAATGTGGAAGAAGTGTTTTATTTTGGTCCATACCATCAATTATCAAACCCAGATATTTATTTGGATGATCATAACACTTCTTTTGATGTTTATACAACATTTTCCTTTCACTTGTTTGCTGATTGTGATGGTATTGAAGTTCTTCGACAACAGAATCTGTACATAAAATAAAAGAAACATACGAATAAATATATTTTCATAGTTGATAACTATCCAATTTTAAAAAACAATGTTTTGAATGCATACCTCTTTCTACCCCTTAACATTTATCTCTTTTCGTTTTAAGAGAAGCACATGTGCTGCAAACCCCCATCCTTGTCTTCTTAGGAATACGAACATTGTTGAATTCATTTTTCCATAACCTTGTAAAATAAGAATATGTAATAAAATTACCAACTCCTTCAACAACTTCTACATAATCTCTGTATAAGATGAATATTTCTCGTCTCGAGAAATTATCTAGAATATGTATTGTGTCTTTATTTGGCATACACTCTCCATGATTTGAAAATAAGTCTTTCATCCATGTCTTAGCAGTATTTTCAAATGGCCCCACCTCCCGTTTATAATGTACTTCTGAATAATATGTGGGATCCTTTTCCAGTTTTTCTTGGATTCTTGACAAACGACAATTACCAATTGAATGCAACATTTTTAAAGCCTTTCTGTAGAGCAATACATTCACAATGTGATAATCATAACCTGCTAGTGTAGATAATCATGCACTCCACTAAATATCAATTTTGCATGCTTTTATTCATTGACATATATGTTTTCCTTTTCTCCAAAACAAAGTTGAAATCCATATGTTTCAAGCAATCCCTTCGACAACATTCACTTGAAATCAAATGAACAGCAGAACTTTTTTTTGTGAGATATTTTGTCCTCACCCTTGTATAACATGAATGTTTTGGATTGATATGAAAAGGTCTACTCCTACTCCTAGTTGCAATATTTGCTTGCAACGGCTTCATCATTCCATCATCCTTTGTAAAAGTAGTTTCATCACCATTAGGAGGAATATTATCCCCACTATCATCATCCTCAACATAGTTAAGAAATTCATCAACATCATTGCCTGGAAAATTTTCTTTACCATCATCACTTGAAGAAAACATTTCACAAGAATCATCGACGCTTTTGTAACCCCGACTCAGACGAAATTCTTCACCATCTTTGAGATTCTCGGAATCGGCCTCCGCCTAGCCGGGGGCGCGAAAAACATATTTTTATTTTTAAATTTAAATATGTAATAAACGTTATAAAAAGTTTAATTTTTTATTTTAATTTTATTTTAATTTCATTTTAAAATACAACTTAAAAACAATTTAATTTGTTTTTTTGTTTTTTTTGTTTTAAATATAAATGTTTTGTTTTAAATATTTAATATAAGTTTTTAAAATTTTTAAAATAATTATAATGTTTTATATTATAGTTTTCATTTTGTTTTTTAAGTATATTATTATAATGTTAATATGATATAAAGTTTAAAATTTAAAAAAAATTATATTTAAAATTTTTAAACTTTAATAAATTTCAATATTGTAAAATAAAATTTTAAAATTTTAAAATATAATAAAAGATTATAAGTTTTTAATTTTAACATATATGCTTTAATTTTATTCAATATATTTAAAATTTTAAAATATTATTTATTAAGTGTAAATTTAATAAAAAAGCACAATTAAAATTAAAGCAAAAAATTAACATTATTTTGTTTTTTTCATAAAATCTTTAGCTTAAAAAAAATAAAATTTAATTTTAACATTTGTTATAAATAGTAAGTATTGTTTTTTTATTTTTTTAAATATTAAACAAAAACTTAAGTTTGAAAATAATGTTTATTTTTTTTTAAATTGTTTTATACAATTTAAAAAAATATATATTTTTTTATAAAATGTATTTAAAACATATTATATAGATATATATACATATATCTAAATATAATTTATAATATTTTGTTTTTAAATGAAAATTTTCTATAGTTAATTTTACTAGTTTAAATTCTATTTATTTAGTTTTACAAATAAATTTTGCTTTTTAAATTTATTTTATCGACATTATTTTCTTATTAACTAATATATATATATATATATATATATATATCGGGAAAATGGCATCAAAAAATATTTTTGTGAATGTTTTTGCACCTAGGGCAACGACTCCCAAATCTAAAGTTGCAGTTGGATGCACTATGGACATTGTTGGATGCAATAAGGGCATTGTTGCACACACTAATAAAAGTCAAGTAAGTGGGGCACCGAGTTCTTTAAAGCTTATTTCTGATTGGAAGAACGCCGAGGAAATAGATAAAATTGATTTCTCATTGTATCTTGAAGACAGTGAAACGGAGGCTGATATACATATCTATCTGGTTTGTGATATGATTGACTTAAATGGGCCATATGATGTGATGGGCAGAGTACGAGACATATGTATGGTCCCGAATACAAACACTATATATGTTCTTACAAGGAAGGCTAATAAACGTGAGAAGGTTAGATATCGTCTATCAAAGGTCAAGTATGACACAGATGAAATATCTACAAAGTTTTCTGAAGAAATCTCAAACAACATTGCAAACAACATTGTAAGTATGCTTATTTTTATTTCCGCTATGCATTATTGTAAGGATGATTCAATTTTTTATAAATTACTGATCATTGACATGTTTTATTTTTTTTCATAGGATTTTGTTTCGACTCTTTCAAACATGTTTGAAGGTCTTTATTATTTGGAGCCAAATGTTATGAATGTGATCAACAATTTCCACACAGACAAAGCATAGGAAAGGAGATTGAAGCAAAGAACAATAGCTTGTGACATTGCAATAGTACAGAGAGCGGATCAACCAAGAGTCACTAAGGTGGGTCAATCTAGTAAACTTAAACATGTTTCTTTTGAAGATGTCGAACATGAAACTGAAAATTATGATAGAATTAGTGAGGAGGAGATTAGAACTATTGTGTAAAAGGAGAAAACAAATCAAACACCAAAAAGAAAAATCACCAAAGATGTCTCTCTTTTACCTGATGATGAAGAGCTTGTTTATAAAAGAACTGATATGTTAACCAATAAGACTAGGAAATCAAATATTGGTGAACCTGTAAAGGTCATGAGCAGTAGTGAAAAACAAACTGAAAGCTCTAACGGAAGTAGAGAAATCATAACACCAGGTGCTGAGTTATAGGATGGCATTATTAAAACAAAAAAAATGCTATTCGATATGAGTTGAGGAATAATAAATTAATTCTTGGTGGCCAAACATTTGAGCTTAATGTCAGCCAATTTTATAGGCCAGATGAAGGATAATCTCAATATCAAATTAGAAAGGCCCATCACCTACATGTACATAATCTGAAAACATTGTTCAAGTTCAATCCATATGTGCATGTGGTGGATTATGTGGTTCTTGTCGATCCATGTCAGGTTCCCAACAAACAGGCATTTGAAAAGACAAAATGTTTTGATTATAAATATTATGTAATTGGAGGGAACCATTCAGTAGAGGCTAAACGATAATTGATTGAGGAATATCCCAATAACTATCTTTTTCAAACAATGAAATGCATCATTTACGCTGGCTTAATAGAAATAGAATCAAAGTTACTGGCATGGGATCATAATGCAGATAATGAGTACAGAATGAAAATGAATTTCATCCAAAGGGTCAGATTTATTCATAATGAATTCATAGAAAAATGTGTTGGGGATAAGACACAAGTTAGTCTAACATTTTGGAAGGAATGTTTAATGGAAACAGGTTATCAAATTGATGAAAAAATCAAAGCAAAAGATGGAAAAATGAATACAAATTTATTCAAAAACATGGATAACATTTTTCAGTTGGCATTTAGAACTAGGGAGATATGGGATTTGATTGATGAGATTTTTGAGCGGTGGGAGAATATTTCCATAAAAAATCAAAAGGTTAAAAAGAGTAAACCCATAATATGTACCAACAGTAAGACATGTCCTGAAATGAAGCAACTTCCAGAGGATATGGCTATCACACCTTGGAGAACAATGCAAGGTGTGAAGGATGAGAAACTAGTCAAATCAGTACTAGCCCGTGTGAAGTCGGGCGAATTATCAATGGAAGAAATGTGTGCAGAATTTCAAAAGTAAGTTTCTTGAATTATTTCTTATTTTCCTTTCATTATAATTTTCTTTTAAATAAAACATAAAGATGTCGGTAGAATTTGTTATACATGTCACTATATTAACGATTTTAACTTAATTTATTCAGTCAGAAATTTTTTATGAAAATACAAGAACACATGGTTAAAATGTTGAATGAAGACAATTGGGATGATGTTGTGCGCCACTACCCAGAAGCAAGTTCTACAACAACAGTTAAAGATTTTTATATTGCATTCAAAAAGGTATGCTGAATTATACGTTCATTTTATTCATATTTAAACTATTTTTATTTTATTACTTATATATATATATGTGTGTGTGTCATTAAAGATGTCGAAGAAGGATGGAAATGGAGTACCAGATACTTTCAAAAGCTTTATTGAAAAAATTAAGTTGGAAAACATGAGAAAGAAGTGTCTTATGAATGTTGAACTTGATCCTACTCTTAATCATTACATTTGGAATAGGTTCAACAGTATCCAATATCAAATAATACAAAGTGATTGCGAAGACATTGCATCACTAATACCAAAAAGGGAACATGCCCTAGTTATTGCAGGTATTCCTCATGGTTTCAATTTCCCAGACATTGAATATGATATAGAACCATATAATTATCAAGCTTTTAGTAAAGTGGTTACGGGTTTTCAAGAAGTGACAACATCACCACTTTGGCGATTTGTGACATTTCATTCAGACACATAGTTTCCAATGTTATTAACAAGCTTCAAGGGTAAAGCAAACTCAAGGATGCAACTTACATGGTAAGACTTTGAAATTGTATGTTTTATTTCTCCTAAATTTTTGTATTCATGTAAAGCTTAATTTAACTTTTACTATGTTATGTTACACACATAAGTCAAATATTGTTTCTTCCGAAGATCAGCTTATTATAAATGATTGTGAGTTCATCCATGTTGAATGATGGACAAAAGATGATAGTTATAAGCGTATTCTTATGAATCGAGTAGATGGGAAGAGTCATAGTCAAGTATTGATTCATGATGCAGTTGTAAAAAAACTAACATATGAGGATAACGACACAAAAGGAGATATAGTTAACATTTATAAAAAACCACAAGAATTGATTAACTATCTTATAGATCTATGTTCAAATGAAGGAGAATGGGTTTTGGATTTATTCTCAGGTTCAGGTAAGTTTTATTATACAAATTTAAATTTAAATATTTTATTTTTTACTTTTTATGTCTTCATACTAATTTTATTGCTTATTTCTTTTGTGTTTGATGATTAGGTACAACACTAGCATGTTGCCTACTAAAAGGAAGAAATTTCATTGCCATTGAGAAAGACCTAGTGCAATGCAAATTTATTCAACAAATAATTAACGCTCTTGAATTCCTTCCAAATGTGAAGCAAGAAGTTGGTTTGAGGAAAGAGGATTTTAATGAATCACGTGTGGCAAAAAAAACAAAGGAACCTCAACCACCATTATATGGAATAATTGGAAAGGGACACTTTGGAAGATTTGCAGACATGAAAGATCCATTAGAAGATGAAAATAACCAAAATGAAGAAGAAAATGTTGCGGAAGAAGCCATCAATGATATTCTAGATGATGTTGAACATGTATTAGTTGATATTGTTGATGATGTTTAAGAGCTTGCAAACAAAGCTCATTTTTTAGATCTATTAATCAGTTTTAATTGTAATGTTTAGACTTTGATATTTTATGAGAAGAACCCTTATTTTCTGCAAAAAACATGTGATTACTATTATGTTTTGACATAAAATTCAATAAAAATGTTATTTTCTTAAGTTTTTTCTGTTAAGATTCTCCCAAAAAATTATTTTATTTAACATGTTTTTTTGAACAAAAAGTCTCTAAAAGTGTATTTTTTGCATTCTATTTATATTGAAAATTTGTATTTTTTTGTCATATGGTTCAAAATATTGATTTTTTAGCGACAATTATTTGATGTGCATTGCAAAATTAATTAACAGTACATAAACATGTAGAAAATATAAACTTTAGAATATTGACCCTTTTTTCATTTTTTTATCTATGTGAAAAAGTGAAGATATCATTACAATTTTTTTTTTTTAAATCAATATTTTTTTTTTTTTTAAACACAAATACATAAATGCACTTAAAAATAAACATCTCATGGAAGAAGAAGATATTAGAAAATATATAGTGTCAAAATCAATCCTATAAAAAAATGTTGGTGATGATACACCACCACTATTCAAAATCGACATAAAAAACATCACATAAAAAAATAAAAAATAAAAACTTAAAGTGCCAAAAACATGCTCCAACTTTATTTTTTTTTATCCTGCATCGCCACTTTTCAAAATCGGGTGTTTTTCTTGCTACCTCAAAAAGTAGGTACCGGTGCAGTTACCTATTTCATTGGTAACAATGTTATATGAGGTAGGTGTCATCGGTATGAGAGGGATTCAATTTGTTGAAGATTGCAACAAGAAATAGTGAAGGAGGCATCCTAAAACATCATCCTTGATCCTAGTTGGAAAATAATCACCTAAACTAGGTGGGGCCCAAGCTACTGTGATATTTTTAGGTGTATGTCATTTTTAGACACAACATCATATTCTATAAGTTGGGTAAGTGGATGCTATTTTGTGGATGGTTGGTCAAGCCCAAAAATAGATGACTCTATTTTTAGACATATTAAGCACCCATTTTATATTGCCAAGCCTAAATAGATCAATATTATTAACCCTTAATAATATTTTGACTATAAACATTATCTTATCCTCTTGGAGCACTTCAGTTTGATGCTTGGATGTGGCACATGCAGCTGACAGAAGGAAATACGCTTTTCCTATGGGTTATTTGAGCTATTGCATGGTTGACTTCAGTTAGAACTCATGTGGCAGAGTTTGGTGGAGTTGATGAGACAGTTGGTGGAGTTGTGTTCGTTTTAACTTAGTTGAACTAGTTGTATTTAGTCTAACTGACAAATACACTAGTGATGAGTGGTGTGAATTAATTATTAATTAATTCACTAATTATTAACTCATAAATCAACAAAAGAATACATCAGTTAACTGCAATGCATGGATAGTTCAGTGGAGACCAATGTTAGAGGTGGGTGAAAGGGTGAGTCTACTATCAGTTGTGACTATACTTGTGCATGAGATTTGCACACACATTGATTGAGATTTCCAATGAGGATTGCCCAGTACAAGCCAGTGGGATTCAAACTTGGATCTAATCATTATTCATCTTGGATTGCGCAGTAGAGGCAGGCAGACAGGTGGAGGAGTTTTGAGCTGGTGGAATTCGAATTTGCAGCAGTGTTTTCTTGGTGTTGAAGTCAAAATGTCTTTCAACGGATTGCAATTGGAGTATGCCCTTGAAGGAAGCTTGAATTATATTGCATGGAAGGATAGGATGGAGGCGGTGTTAGATGACAACGGGTTGAAGGAGTTCATAGATGCTGAAGTCCAAAAGCCTACTGATGCTGCTCAAGTTGAGGCTTGGAAAAAGAAGACATCAAAATGTCGAAGGATTCTGTTGGAGGGCGTGAAGGATCACATTGTATCCAGCCTGCATGGTAAGGCTTCTCCATTTTTGATGTGGAAAGCCTTGACAGATTTATTCCAAAGCAAGAGCGACTAAAGGAAGTTGGCGCTCAAGGATAAACTCAGGAAAATAAAGATGGAGAAGAATGACATTCCGGTATACTTGACAAAGTTTGTCCACTGCAGGGATGAGCTTGGGAGTGTAGGAGTTAGTGTGGATGATGAGGAATTGGTGAGATTGGCTCTCCTTGGGCTTTCAAAGAGTTGGCACTCTTATTAGGACTCTGTCAATGGTCGGGAAAAATTGCCAGGATGGGAGCGACTTTGGTCGGATCTTATGCAAGAGGAGATAAGGCCGAGTACCAAGGATGGATCTTCATCAAAGGCATCTGATGAAGAGGATTGTGCTTTGGCTGCCAAAGCAAGGAAGGGGAAGGGAAAGAAGAATGCTTCTCAATCCGGTGTGGATGGTAAAAAGCGTGACATGTCCAAAGTGAACTATTTTCACTGTCACGAGCATGGACATTATGCCACAAATTGTCCACAGAAGAAGAAGAAGGAGCAGGCTGCTGGAGCTGTAGCTGGTGAGGCTCTTGCCTCGCAATTTGAGCTGGACTTCTCATTTATCGGATGCATGGTGTCTAGTGCATTGGGATCAGGGTGGTATTTTGATAGTGGCGCTTCCTTTCACATGACGGGAGATGTGAATCTTTTCAGTGACTTGGTGGAGAAAGATCTCCAGTTGCATGTTGAGTTGGGCGAAAATGGACGATACAATGCGATTGGAATTGGTACCATAACCTTTCAGAGGGAGTTAGGTAAAATCATTATTTTACAAGATGTAGTGCATGTTCCAAGTTTAAAGAAGAATTTGATCTCAGTCGCAATGTTAGAGGATAAAGGGTATGAAGTTGTCTTCAGTGAAGGAAAAGTTTTCCTTCGGCACAAGGCAATAGGACAAGTCAAGAAGGTTGGGATTCGAGCAAAGAATCTCTACAGACTTGAAGTAGATGGGATGTCTACGGAGCTTCCTACTGTTGGGAAGTGTAAGAAAGCCATGCAATTGATGCTTGAGAGGGAGAAAGTTTTGCATGCAGGTAAGAGTGAACCTCGAGATGTGGAGGAGCCACAAGATGAGGATCATGGAGTGGGAGAAACCACTCATGCAGAGAAATTTCCTGCCAGATGGGCAGAGGGAGTGCATGCAGCTATACCACCAGGTGAGAGGTGGGGCGACATGCATGTGTAATCCTAAGAGAATATTTTTGGGCAAGATTCATTGAGATGGTGTGGATCTCATGAATTGAACCTGGCTACGAGGTGCCCACAACGCAGCAGTAGAATGATCAGTTGGATTGATGCAAGCAGATCAAAGTGACAATGTTAGATACTAGAGCGTGGATCAAAGTTGAAAACAAGTGCAGAGTGCATGGGTGCAGATTTCAACAGCGCAGTAGTTCCTAATGACATGTGCAGTTGGTACCAGCAGAAGTTGAAGACTTTGATGATATATGCATCAGACTGATTGAGTTCTTTGGAGCCTATTCAGTTTCAGAGGAGTTCTAGAGAAAATGCATGGAGTTGCATGGCGCTTGTGAAGGTTACAGGGTGAATGCATGGAGTTGCATGTCGCATGCAAAGACAGTCCTTTCTTGTTGAGAGGCAGTGTTGAATATTGCAACAATAAATAGTGAAGGAGGCATCCTGAAACATCATTCCTGATCCTAGTTGGAAAGTGATCACCTAAACTAGGTGGGGGCCACACAGGTGATTTTTGTCGCAAAGTCTATTTTTATACTATGTCTATTTTTAGACATGTCGATCATATTCTATGAGTTGCGGGATGCTATTTGTGGATAGTTGGTCAAGTTGGAAAAATAGATGGATTTCTATTTTTAGACATATTGGGCGGAATCTATTTTTAGATTGCCAGTCTAAAAATAGATCAGTCGAATATTATTAGCTCTTAATAATATTTGGACTATAAACATTATCTTATCCTCTTGGAGCACTTTAGTTCGAGCTACGAATGTGGCACATGCAGCTGACAGAAGGAATTATGCTATTCCTAGGGTTTAGTTGAGCTATTGCATGGTTGACTTCAGTTAGAATTCATGTGGCAGAGTTTGGTGGAGTTGATGAGACAGTTGATGGAGTTGTGTTCGGTTTAACTTAGTTGAACTAGTTGTATTTAGTCTAACTGACAAATACACTAGTGATGAGTGGTGTGAATTAATTAATAATTAATTCACTAATTATTAACTCATAAATAAACTAAAGAATACATCGTTTAATCAATGCATGCATAGCTTCAAGGAGACCAAGAAATAGAGGTGGGTGAAAGGGTGAGTCTACTATCGCTTGTGACTATATTTCAGCACGATTTGCACACACATTGATCGAGATTGCCAATGAGGATTGCGCAGCACAAGCCGCTGATCGAACTTGATCTAATCATTAGTTCATCTGGATTGTGCAAGAGGAGGTAGGAAGATTGTGTGAGGAGATTTGAACTTCTGACTTGTTCATATCTCGAGTCAGTTTGTGTGTAGCATGTGAGATAGTGTTGAGAGCTGTGAGGAGCTTTGTGATATGTATTGTTACATGTTCTCTATCATTATAATATACAGATAGTTGGGGGTTTTCAGCTGTAAGCTTTCCCCATTACATATTGTGTTATATGTGTGCTTGATTATGTTTTAATGTGCGCATGTGTCTGCTTTTATTTCTGCAAATTGATGATAAATTGTAGAAGAGGTTATGTATTATGCATGAAGCTCAAATAGTGTGTAATCAAGATAATCTCGGTGAATAATTCATCTATTATTCAAATTTCTACACAATTGACATCTCACTTCTTTTTATTGCTCCTCAAGGAAGTAGTTACCAACTTGATGAGAACTCTCCAATGCTTTCATATTTTTATATATTTATAGTGCTTATTTTTACTTGTTTTCAAAGGTGCTATTATTAGTAAACTATTTTTAATAAAGATAATACATTTTGAATCTTCTTAGATATAGAGCATCGATATTTACCTTCCAATGTTGTTTTTTTTAATTGTTGACAATTTTATCTAAAATATCTATTTTTTTCAATAGTGTTTTTTTCATATATATATGTGTGTGTGTGTGTGTGTGTGTGTGTGTGTGTGTGTGTGAATTAGAAATTGTGCCAATATCATACTCATGCAACACAAGTTCTATTATGTCTACTACCACTATAACCATTAAGTGCACGACATCTACCCCTAATATGGACATGGGCTAATTGTGGGAATCAAACCAAAGACTTCATAATATTTTACATAATGCCTTTACATGTTTTTCCAAGTGAGTTTCCCCATGAGGGCATTGCCATTTTTAATATATATTCAGAAATATATATTAAAAATGGCAATGCCCTCATGGGGAAACTCACTTGGAAAAACATGTAAAGGCATTATGTAAAATATTATGAAGTCTTTGGTTTGATTCCCACGATTAGCCCATGTCCATATTAGGGGTAGATGTCGTGCACTTAATGGTTATAGTGGTATCAGACATAAGCTACCCATTCGATAGCTTTGTTGTTTTTAATATTATTAAAAATATTATGTTTTTGTTTTTTTTAAGTTTCCATTTTCATCTAATTATATAGTAATTAATTTGAAATATTATTCATTTTAGGCCCCCCAAGGGAGCTCAATTGGCATGCCTGCGATAATGTAAAGTAAATGTGAGTACAAAGTCTCATGTTCAAAATTATGATTTCTTACCCATGGCCATGTGTTCCACAGTCGCATGGTTCACCTAGAGGCTATAATGATAAAGACTGGAATTGACCCTATGTAATGTGAGTATGAGACCAACCAAATTTTCAATTCATATATATAATTTTTGTAACTATTTTTAATAAAAATAAATAATAAAAGAAACCACAACTTATTTAAAATATCATTTTAAATTTTTTACAAATATTTAATCAATAAAACAAAAAAAATACTTATTCTCGAGTCTGCTCTTACACACACACATTCATGCGATGTACATTAATTGGTTTGTGTGTGGTTTAGTCTCTATTGAGTTATTAGTTTAAATATTATAGGAGAGGTTGAAGGTGGGAACCATCTATAAATCCATCTTAATAAGGGAATTCCACAAGTGGGTAGATCGCTTTCCGATCCAATATTATATATATCATAAACATACTTATTAAAAAAACTACTAAAATAAAAATAAAATATTTAAGCAGAAAAAATATAAAAAATTTAATTAAAAATATAAAAAACAAATACATAAAAACAAAAACATATAGAGGCATTTGGGTGCACGTGATTTCCTAAGTATTTTCTACCCGTGTAAATAATTTTTTTTGTGTTTCCTTTCTAATATCATTTTAAATTTTTATTTTTATTTTTATTTTAAATAGTTAATTTCATATATTTTTAAAATTATTCTGATTTTATACTAGTTTTTTTCATGTATTTTAAAAAATATTATATTTTGTATATATTTTTATCATTGAATTTTATATATATATATTTTTTATAAAAAGAAAAAGTAATTAAAAGGAAGGTGGATTGTGTTTAAAAGTATTGCAATTTTAAACATAAAAAATGGAGTGCTACTTCTTAATTTCGAGGATGATTTTATGTGCTATGTTATAATTGAACCAATTGTTAAAGATATCGTTTAAAAACATGATAAATTTTAGCCTAAAAAAAGCAGGTGTTATTAATCTATCACTACTTTTCAATTTCGTAGTTCGTTTTAGAATTTTGGTTGTGATGGTATTGGTTGTTGAGGTTATGGTTTCAAACAAGTTGTAATTTTAACTTTGGATAAAAATGTGCTACCGATATCACCATTTTTTGAATAAAAGGTTGATTTTGGTATTTTTAACGTAAAAAATTAGGTCTTTAGGATTAGAATATTTGTTTTTAGGTAGTGGTTCTCATCAAATTAGTGACTATATTAAGGCCTTTAGGATTAAATAATTCAATATTGGGAAGTTTATCAAGAAAATATGTGATCATTGAGATAGTTCCCTTATATCATAAGTAGATAAGGAGTTTTTATAATCTCACCCAGAATGAGCATATAAAGCAAGAAATGTTGGGAATTTGAACTTCGAAAGATATGATCACTAACTCATGGCTTTGTCCAAGTGTAACTAAAACACTCCATTCTCATTAAATCGACATAGATCCACAATCTCTAAAGAAGAAATTATTGGATTTGAAATTTTTATGAGTGGATGAGCTTGAAAACCCCAAAATCCCTTACCTGGCATTTATGAAGTGGTGGGGTTTCATCATTGGAGTGGAGATATTGCAATGCCATTTTTCTAGCCAAATGCATGCTAGAAGAATTTGTGAGAAAGGAAAAACATCAAAGTGGCATGATTTAGTCAACATTTAAATGATGTTGTTAGTATCAATAATTTGACATGCAGATTAGGCATTGCATTTGGATGCATTTTCTATTAATATCAAGGTTGCTAGATAAAAATATTTCCATTAATCTGACATGTCCTACAATAAAATATATTTTACTCATATTCCTAAGAACCAAAATAAAAGATAGTATCTTCGTTGTAGCATGATAAGTTATGGTATGTCTCCACTTAGATCAAATTTTACACATTTTTTTGCACTAAGAGGTGCTCTGCAGCCCAATATGGGAGAGATGTTGTCACGTAATGTTACATTTATAAATAATAAAATAATATTTACATTAACAAATTTAAAAATAACAAGAACAAAAAAACATGTCGATACTTCCGTTAGGGCCCTATATTACTAGTGTAGTCCCTTATTTTTGTTAGTATAGCCCCTTATTGTTGTTGTTGTACCCATGTATTCCCCGTATTTTTATTATTGTGCCATTACATTATTGTTGTTAGGTCAGCTAGGATTATATTGTGACCCCATGGACTCCTATATATAGAAAGGAGGTTTTGTCATTTGCATCATCCAAGAATTGTTCATTTCTATAATGTAAAGGAGGTTTCCTCGTCAAAGTGGCTGATTTATAAGGCATTGATGTCTCTTTTCTTCTATTTTTGGAGCTGGTTTCATAACATTTGGTATCAAAGCTTTAGATTCTAGGTTTCCGCTGCTTCAAACAAGTCATCGTGGAATTTTTGCTATAACTTTTTTTCTACGAAGTTTCAGACGTGAAAAGAAAAAAAAAACAATTTGTGAAGAACTCATGAGGAATTTATTGTAAAATTCCAGATCTTCATCCACAATATGTTTAGAGATATGATCTGCGGAAGTTATGGTTTTTGCAGGTTCTCGAATTTCATCTCAAAGAGGTGACCTTGGGAAAATCGTCATAACTATCTCTCTGAGCATCAGATTGGAATTTTGTAAAAAGTTTCTGAAAGTAAATGGAATTTAGTTTCTTATGTATCAATTTCTGAGCCGAAGGAGGAAACAATGGCATGTGGCACGTTGTACAAGTTCGCTCTACTGAACCAATCCATAATTAGGTCATTGTGGGAGATTGGGAATAACTTTGCCTTGAAGAATCCAAATCAGTTCAAACTAGTGGCATTTGAAATAAGATTCAAAGGGAAAATAAAGTTTCGAAGACAAAATCTTGGAGATCCTAAACCACATAGATAAATCAGATTCAATACTGAGCTCCTAAAAAGCAAGAAAAAACTATGTATTTTTTTTTAATTCCATAAGTCTTGTTTGAAAATTTAGTTTGAAGGGATTCCAAGAGAATATTGAAGCACAAATATCATTATTGCGTTCTAAAATGGCCCCAAAAAATAATTCAACACCCATTAAGCCCTCATAATGCTCTATTATGACTCATGAAGAGGAAGAAGTGCAATGTGATATATCAAAATTACAAGAACAAGTGCAACAAATTTCGCTCTCGCAAAAAGTAAAAAAAAATGAAATATATGTTTTGAAGAAAGGCATGGCAGCTAAGATGGATGGTTGATGGATGGCATGGACGCTAAGATGGATGGCATGGAAGCCAATATGGATGGTATAGAAGGAAACATGGATGGTTTGAAGAAAGGCGTGGAAGTTAAGATGGATGGTTTGAAGAAGAGTGTGGAAGCTAAGATGGATGGTTTGAAGAGTGGTATAGAAGGAAACATGGAATATTTGAAGAAATTCTTGAAAGGTTTTAAGGAAGGTTTGGAAAGTTGCTACAAGAAAAGCTTCCAAATGGTGAAAAAGTAGTAGAGGAAACTCATGATGAGAACAAAATAAATGTTAATCATGATTTCATAGACTCTAATGTTGGATTTAAGACCCACCATATTCCAAAGATAGATATGAGGAATTTTGATGGGAAGGATCCGATAACTTGGATACTACAAATGGAGCAATACTTTGAGCTCCATAATAGGAAAAACACACAAAAGGTATGCATTGCAACTTTATATTAGAAAAAAATTAGTTTGTATGGTATCGATGGATTTATTCTCGTAAACCACTGGTCACTTGGTCAATTTTTACTAAGGAAATGATAGCACATTATGAGGATACAAAGAGCAACACCTTATTTAGCCAATTGATAAATCTCAAACAAAAGGGTTCGATGATGGAGCACATTGAGGAATTCCAAGAATTGAATATAACACTAGTACATTTGGTCAAAATTTCGACACTTTAGTTCTGACACTTTTGTCGTATTGTCGGAAATTTCCCCAATTTTTATCAAATTTTCAAATCCCGCCAACAACCGTCGCTATACCGACATTTAGGGACATCGTCGCTTTTGCGACGTTTATGAATGTTGTCGAAAATGTGACATTCTAAACTATTTGTCGGTATTACGACGTTTATGGGACAAAACGTCGGAAATGCGACGTCTCTAACATTTTCATCGGTATCGCGACGGTTTGGAGAAAACGTTGGAAATGCGACATTTCTAAAATATACATCAGTCTTGCGACGTTTTGATCCAACCCGACGCAAGACCGACGTATATTTTAGAAACGCCATCAAATCCCATGCCTCACATATGAATCCAAAAAGTAACCATGGCGTGATATTTGATGGTAATTTACACCATCTAATGGCCTGGAATACCCATTGTATCAAATCATACATACGATTCTATAAGGTGAGTGCCTTACGACGTAGTTAAAATTAAAATGATAAATATTTATTAATATAAATACGAAATTTATGAATAAAAATAGAATAAAATATTTAAAACTATATCTTAGAGTGATGAATTATAACTTTTGGGAAAAAATATTACTTATCATTATTATAAGGTAAATCTAAATTTCAATTTATAACCTTTTGTTGCATAATAACTATTTATGCCTCTATAACATTAATTATGATAAATATATTACACCATTGGTTTATATAGATATTGTGATGCTACTATGTACATTTACTAGCTACAAGTGATTTGTTGGAGATGGTCAACTCCACCACACCATACCAATGGTCCACAAATCCTTTACATGGAGAGATAATCACCTTAAACAAGATATTTTTAAATGTTGTAACCTATTAAGGAAGATATAAAAGAAACATTCCATCTAACATTTTCTCTCCCTACAATGACTACTCTCGGCCACATGGGCTCCTCCCAACAGTACTTCCCTCCATAGCATAAGATCTAAACCCTTCAACAATATAGTCACCCTATTACATGGTCCATCTAATTCATTATTGAGTCAACCTCTATCAACACACTTACAATATTTTACAAAATAACATGGTCTCCATCAAAAGACATTCATACATTAGAAAACCACACCATCTTTCAAAACCCATATAAACTTCTCAACATCACCCTCTTTAACAATCCATTTATCCTTAAATAACAATCACAAATAATTAATTTCAATAATAAATTATCTAAAAAAATTCAATTAGAATCCCTTTCATTATTCCACGTTAGTAAATGAAAGTTTTTTTCACTTTCAGTGGATGAAATTTCTGTGCAAAAGAAAAATTATACTAGCAATTGCAGTGACAGGTGCAAAGGAACACCGATAGGAGGAGTGGGGGGATGTGGTAAGCAATAATGAAGAGAAATATAAGGACAATTAAATATATTAGAAAGAGTTTCTATATATTTTATAAACAATGTAGCAAGAGGTTAAATTTAAAAAGAAAATTAAACTAAGGTAAATGTCCGAGATCAATGGAAATCCTTGCAGGCACAAGGTACATAACAAAGGAAAAAACCTAGAACCACAAGGTACATAACAATGGAAAAAAACTAGAAGCATGAAGAACATACTTTACCTAGATGATCATCAAACTAGGGCATGAATCCCATGCTCAAAAATAATATTTGTCTTTCTTATTTTTTCTTGGAAAATAAAATATATATAATAATTTGAGTACATTGACTATTGTGAAGTTCGAAACTGGTTACATTTTCCAACACTCCTCTTAACTAGGGAGGTATTCATAATTGTACACTTGGTACAAGGTTATTCTCAAATTGAAGAGTTCTCATAAGAAGAGTCGGGTGTTCTGTGCACGTTTGTGCGGCCCGTTTGTCGGTTTCTCCCTTGTGCCTTCATTCGGTCGTGCACGCCGTGTGAGGGCCCCTGCTCAAACGCGTTCGGGTCGGGTCATTTCGTTTGAGGGTGGCCATATCAAATTTTCTAAGTTGTGACTGTAAGGGTCCCTTGTGCATGTTCATGTGGCTCGTTTGCCATTTTCCCCCTTGTGCCTTCGTTCAGTCGGGCGTGCCATGTGAGGGCCCCTGCCCAAATTATGCATTCGGGTTGGGTCAAGTTGTTTCGTTTGAGGGCAGCCGTATCAAATTTGATAAGTCATGACCGCATGGGTGCCTTTTTCACATTCGTGCAGCCCGTTTGCCGTTTTCTCCCTTGTGCCTTCGTTTGGTCGTACGCGCCATGTGAGGGCGCCCGCCCAAACGTGTTCGGGTCGGGTCGTTTCGTTTGAGGGCGACCGTATCAAATTTGCGAAGTTGTGACCACATGGGTGCCTTTTGCACGTTCATGTGGTGTGTTTTCTTTTTTCTCCCTTGTGCCTTTGTTCGGTCGGGCGCGCCATGTGAGGGCGCCCGCCCAAACGCGTTCGGGTCGGGTCGGGTCGGTTCGTTTCGTTTGAGGGTGGCCATATCAAATTTGCTAAGTTGTGATCACATGAGTGCCTTTTGCACGTTCGTGTGGCCCGTTTTCCATTTTCTCCCTTGTGCCTTTGTTCAGTTGTGCGCACTGTGTGAGAGCGCCCACCCAAATGTGTTCAGGTCGGGTCGTTTCGTTTGAGGGTGGTCGTATCAAATTTACTAAGTTGTGACCACATGGGTGCCTTGTGCACGTTCGTGAGGCTCATTTTCCGTTTTCTCCCTTGTGCCTTCATTTGGTCGGGCGCGCCGTGTGAGGGCACCTGCCCAAACACGTTCAAGTCGGGTCAGGTCATTTCGTTTGAGGGCGACCGTATCTAATTTGTTAAGTTGTGACCGCACGGGTGCCTTTTTCACGTTCGTGTGGCCCATTTGCCATTTTCTCCCTTGTGCCTTCGTTCGGTCGTGCACGCCGTGTGAGGGCGCCCACCCAAATGCGTTCGGGTCAGGTCATTTTGTTTGAGGGCGGCCATATCAAATTTTCTAAGTTGTGACTACAAGGGTGCCTTGTGCACGTTCGTGCGGCCCATTTTCCGTTTTCTCCCTTGTGCCTTCGTTCGGTCGGGCATGCTGCATCGTTTTGTTTGAGGGCGCCCGTCCAAACCGGTTCTGGTCAGGTTGTTTTGTTTGAGGGCGCCCGCCCAAACGTGTTTGGGTTGGGTCGTTTCGGTTGAGTGCACCCGTATCAAATTTTCTAAGTTGTGACCGCACGGGTGCCCTGTGCACGTTCGTGTGGCCCGTTTTTCGATTTCTCCCTTGTGCCTTCGTTCAGTCGTGCGCGTCGTGTCGCGCCGTGTGAGGGTGCCCGCCCAAACACGTTTGGGTTGTGTTGTTTCGTTTGATGGCGGCCGTATCAAATTTTCTATGTTGTGACCAGTGCAGGGATGCCTTGTGCACGTTCATGTGGCTCGTTTTTCGTTTTCCCCCTTGTGCCTTCGTTCGGTCGGGCACACCGTGTGAGGGGCGCGCCCACCCAAACGCATTCGGGTCGGGTCAGGTTGTTTCGTTTGAGGGCGGCCATATCAAATTTGCCAAGTTGTGACCGCATGGGTGCCTTTTGCACATTCGGGTGGCCCGTTTTCCATTTTCTCCCTTGTGCCTTCATTCAATCATGTGCGTTGTGTGAGGGCACCCGCCCAAACGCGTTCATGTCGATTCATTTCATTTGAGGGAAATTGTGTCAAATTTGCTAAGTTGTGACTGCAGGGGTGCCTTTTTCATGTTCGTGTAGCCCATTTTCTTTTTTCTCCCTTGTGCCTTTGTTCGGTCGGGTGCACCATGTGAGAGTGCCCACCCAAACGCATTCGGGTCTGGTCGGGTCATTTTGTTTGAGGGTGGCCATATCAAATTTGCTAAGTTGTGATCGCACGGGTGCCTTTTTCATGTTTGTGCGGCCCATTTTCCATTTTCTCCCTTGTGGCTTCATTCAGTCGTGCGCGCCGTGTGAGGGCGCCCACCCAAATGCGTTCGGGTTGGCTCGTTTCGTTTGAGGGCGGTCGTATCAAACTTGCTAAGTTGTGACCGCATGGGTGCCTTTTTCATGTTCACGTGACCAATTTTTCGTTTTCTCCCTTGTGCCTTCGTTCAGTCGGGCACATTGTGTGGTTTCGTTTGAGGAAACCCCCCCAAACTCGTTTGGGTCAGGTCGTTTCAGTTGAGTGTGCCCGCCCAAACGCGTTCGGGTCGGGCCCCCTATGCCCCCAATCCCTAATCCCTTAACTACTAACTCATTATTTGACCCCTAACCCCCAATCCCCTAAGCCCTCCAAATTCGAATTAGCTTTGAAGAAGTAATTGTTTTCTGCAATATGGTTTGTAAGTTATTTAAATAGAGGTATCTTCTCTAGAGTTCTTTTTTAGATCCACAGTTTCATTTAATAATTTTTGAACAAGGCGTATGACACTCTTCATGTCTATGGAATTTTTATGTTGAAGCTCATTATCTATACAAGGAATTTTGGGTAGAAAAAAGAGTTTCGTAGGAGAAAAAATAGCCTATTAATTTCCTAGGTCCCCCACCAAACTCATCATCCATTTTCCGCATTTTTTGATACTAAAAAATTATCTGAGTTGTTATATCTTTCTAGTCAAAAACCTCATCTTCAGAAATATTTTCTTGTCATTTTCAAAATTGACTTCTTCATTGAGCATAGCATGCAACTTATCTAATACTTCATTGAAGCAAAGAGCTCCATCTCTGGGGCAAGCTGCTTTTTGGCTAACTCCACTGCTTTTGATCTCAATTTTGCCAATTTCTTCCTTCTGTCATATCATACCTGAGCCTTTTCCTTTCTCTTCCTTTATAATTCCGTAATAGTGTCATAGTGATGCCAGCAAACTTCTTTGGAAAGCCTTCCTAGCTAGCAGAAAATACTTGTGACCTGGTTGAAGCCTCAACACTTTCAGAGCATCTGGAATGACTATTCTCTTCTTCCGGTTATATGGTGGGGGAACCCCTTTAAAAGCCCTTAGCCTAGAAAGTGCTACATCACCAAGCTTGGTTTTGTGTGGAATCATTCCTCTAATTGTTCAGTAGTCAAATCCTTCTCTTACTTTATTGTCATTTTCCCATACCTAACCAATGAGAGCACAAGAACACCTATTTCTATAAAATAACCTATAACTTCTCTTAATTTATTGTCATTTTCCCATAACTAACCAATGAGAACACAAGAACAACTATTTATATAAAAGCACCTATAATACTTTTGTGGGTTTCACTAATATCCCTTTAGTTAGTGTGTGCACAGTAGCCTAGATCCTAAAGTGATTCTCGTACAATGATAATCCACTAGGTGTATTTGTTCTTAAAAAACTATGCATGGATAGATGTCCCATTTATGGTCAAGTTCCACCAAAATGGTTCCCCCTACCTACCTAGTAACTACATTACATTTATTTCATGACAAGACTACCCTACAACCCACCAAATTTCTATCATATCCTTGACATCAACAACAATTTGTTGTTCAAGATATAGCTAAGTTGGAACAAACTTAGCTCTAGAGCTTAGGATATTTTTCCACCTCTAATGTTTATAAACCAATAGATATAAAATTTCTAAATCATGTGGGAGCCCTTTAAGTATCACCTTTCCTATATTGACTCCGTCTTAAAAATCATGGAAAATGTCCATAGATGAGTTATCCTTACTAAACCAAAAATTTCATTGAAAATAATCATTCATACCATAACATTACTAATTCCCTTTTAACCACATAAAACTTATTTTTAAGTTACCATAATTCATCTTTAATATCACATAATTAGATTAAAAAATCAACCAAAATCCCTAGTTTATGAAATAAAAATTCAACAATTTTATATAATTAATAATTTAAATAAATGTCTTAGATCTAACCTCATTAATAATTCTTTATAATCAACAATACCACTTATTTACCCAAACCCCTTATTAACCCCAAGAAAAGTCTCACACATTTTATTTAATGGAATTTGAGTGACCTTAAAAAACACACGTATTTCATTTCAAAATGTCAAAAATTTTCAAATATCAAAAGTTTTAATTTGCCTCGTTCATTTCCCTCCAGTTTCATGGTTTTTCCAAGGAAGGAGGGAGGATGCGGCCATACTGTCGCCAGTTTTGATGAAGGATGCAGCCATGCTATTGCAGGTTTGGAGGAAGGATGCAACCATACTGTCGTAGGTTTGGAGGAAGGATGCGGCAAGTAAAGAAATTTATCCCGAGTGCCTGTTGCAATTCTGCTATGATACATTTGGTTGAATTCTGGTGATTTATTTCCTTCTACAAAAAGAATTTGCTCTGATACATCGGATCTCGATTTCCTTTGGTCCGATGATCAACAACAATTATCATAATAGTCTTGTGCCTTGTATACATACATCAATACCTACCTTGCGGATTCAAAGGCCCTTCATTCAGCCCTAGAGCAGTGGGATTTGGAGAACTAAAAGTCAAGGAAAAGTGGTGAAATCTGAAGAACATGTCGTCAAATGCCCCAGACAAGGTAATCCATGTATTCATTCAATAGTCCAACTGAAATATTTATTGCTATAATGGATTGCCCTAAATATGAAGTGATTTTTGTTAAGTTTTTGTGTTTATCCAATGATAATGCAATGCCTTTTAGGTTTCTTTGGTTATTTGTTTGCCCATTTGGTTTTGTTACTTTCTACTTCTGGCCATTTGGTTATGGTGCATTTTATTAGCTATGAGAATTTTTGGTTGGCTTCTGCGGCAATGGCTATTTGGTTTCTGTATTTTTTGGTTTGCCAATATGCCCATTTGGTATTTTTTCTATGTTATTATAAGAAGTTCTTGTTTGCATCCGCGGTAATGGTTTTTCGGTTTCTCTTTGTTTTAGTTTGCTGATATGCCCATTTGGTTAATATTTCACATGTAACTGAGAAGTTTTGGTTTGCATCGTGTAGCAACGCGAATCTGGTTTCAATGTGTTTATGTTAGTTGATATGCTCATTTGGTTACTTTGCCCTTATATTTGCGAGAAGTTTTAGTTTGAATTTATAGAAATGGCTATTTGGTTTCGATGTGTTTTAGTTTACCCATAGATTTTTGATGTTTTTTTTTCAACATTTGCTCCAATTCCCTTTTGGGTTTTGATATCTTTTTAGCTTCAGAGTGTCTGGTTTCCCTAATGGAGAACATGGAGTTGGTCCCAGGACCTGATACTTCTTCCTTGAATGATTTTATGGTTATAACTGGAAGATTACAGAGATGAAATAAAGCAGCTTCCAAGAAGGATACTATTCTTCCAAGATGGTGTGAGTGAAGGGAATTTTTACAAAGTACTGGAAGAGGAACTAAGAGCTCTGAAAGTTTCTCGTAAAAGGTTTGAGAATTGCAGTCCCACCATTACCTTTGATGTGGTACAGAAGTGACATCATACGAGATTGTTCCATTCTGACGGGCCAGCTATGGAGCTAGTTAATTCATATGCTAGTGGGGGAGTTCACCATTCCACCTCTCGAAATGCCCCACCTGATAGGAAATGATCATCTTTGTCTTTTGATGCACATGAAAATATTCCTCTAGGAACTGTAGTGGATACTCTAATCACACATCCAAGAGAATTTGATTTTTACTTGTGCATCCATTCAGGCATCAGGGCACAAGCAGACCAACCCATTATCATGTGTTGTGGGATGAAAATCATTTTCTATCTGATGAGCTGAAACAACTTATCAACAATCTCTGCTACACCTTTGTCAAGTGCACAAAGACACTCTTTTTGGTGCCTCTGCATATTATGCTCATCTTGCATCATATCGAGCTCGTCTGTATTTGGATAAGTCTAGGAGCATTTCCGAGACATGTTCCAGCATATCAACTAGTGCTTTTGAGGCATCTTCTAATAGAAGTGGGCGTTCCAGACTTTGTCCTTCAGTAGAACCTCCACCCCTTCCGAAGCTCAATGAAAATGTCAAGAAATTAATTTTTTACTGCTGAAAGAAGACTGGGATATTTGTGAACAAACTTGAATAGCCTATACACAAGTGAAAGCATACATAATTTTTGTAAGCTTAGTGAGATCTAAAAACTTTTTGTAGGCTTTTATTATAGTATGTTACCATTCCTAATTTTTGTCTCAATACTATGAAGGTCTTGGAAATGCGACAGAGTCCATATATATATACAATGCAATTCCAGGATAGTTTGAGATAAAGAAAAGTATTACCTTCAGGCTTGAGCTTCGGTGATTCTCCATTCTGCACCTTCTAATTCCAAGTGTCGTTGCAATCCTCAGTTGATTTACATTTTCAGGCATAGATGATATTTTCCTACCCATTTTGTATCAGAATCCTTCACATAAATAAGAATATTTTGCCTTCAATGATTCCATGCTTCTTTGTCAGTTCTTATTTGAAAATTTTCCTTATTTGTTATGTTACAATGGTCGAAAATTTGGTTTCATATTATACTGATTATTATCTATCAGTGTTTTTGTTGTCTACTCCATTGTTGCTTTTAATTGATGCATCATTGTGTCAACCTTAGCTTTTTATGTTGTTCGAAACCTTATGGTTTATGATTAACTTTGCATTTTATCTTCCTGCAGGCTGAAATTGGGTCATAATTTTTGCAAAGTTATCGTCCTACATGTTTCTTCACGTATAAGGCTTCTTATTCTCTTGATTCCTTCTGAACAACAACCACAATTAAATTTGTAGTTAGGGTTACTTCAAAATAACATTTGTTGGCCATTTCATTCCTGATCCTTTTACATCCACGATTCCTGCTTCCTTTCCCTAGTACTGTCTTCATACGTAAACCATGTGTTCCTTCTTTCAATGGATGCCATAATCTTATTATCATGGGATACTATTATCGGTTTAATTTCATGCAACACTTAGGGCATTTAGAATGGTTTTAGTGCCTGTCTGCATTGCCCATTGGACGTTTTCTTATTTGAAGATCAATGAGATTGTTTTATTCCTGGAAATCACTGGACATAATTTTCCATAAAGATTGTCCTTGATTACATAAACAGTCAATAATTTAATCATAATAAATGAATTCCTTTTAACTGTTCTTGCATAAGATTGTTGGTGAGAAATCCACAAGATGTTATATCGCATGGAGATTCTTAGGTTGTTCAACCTAAATAATGAGCCAGATATAACCCAAAATCAATAACTATCAACTAGTATTAGAATGGAAACTTTTGCAGCTAGACATATTGTCATTGACTTTATGGTTTTTACTGCATGGAATGTTTTGAGTGAATAAGATAAGATAAACATTTTAAGCCTAAAGGTGCAAGAAAAAACTGGCTGTCAGTCTAGAGCAGATGTAAATCTCACAGATCTAGACGCTGATGTTGCATGGGATCCTGCTTACCTCTTATAGTCCTCTGCCATCAAGAGGAAACATTTTGAAGTGCAAAATTTACAAATGGAATTTCAATTTGAATATTCCACTATAACCCTATTATATAATCAAGCTTCTGTCATCATTTTAAACTCTGGTCTCTACTTGTTTTTATTTGCCCTGATGGGCGAAGTGTTTCATTCCAAACATATTGGCCCAAAAATATTTTGCGCAGTAAAAACCAAAAATTCAATGACTATAACCTAAACTAAGTTGTCAATAGTGCATCTGTGAAGCATACGAGGGATTAAAAATATTGATTATTCCTCTATTTTATCTTTTTCTTAGGTAGAACAATGTCTACAGGGCCTTTCTGCAAAAACCTAAAGTTTGCACGGAATGGATGAAATAAATGAGATTCAAGGCTATCTAGCTAGTTTTCATTAGAATCAAGAAATTCATGCCTAGAAAACAAGAGGCTTTGTTTAGTTGGTGACAGTACTACACCAAAGATTCCACCATAGTGATGGGATGGGTGTTGACGGTGCTCAATGGAAATGTCAGGCTAGGACTGTCATTTTATAAGAATTTGACTGTGGGGATTGAAAATTCATAACCTGCTGGTTTGGACCTGCCAAACCACAACAAGAACATGGGTGTGTTGGGAGCATTGATTTATGTTTGAGCCCCAATTTTTGCCAGCCCAAAGTCAAACAAAACAAAAATGTACAAGATCCATTGGCCTAAGTTAATCTCACAAGATCAACACATATTACCTGGATTAGTTAGACCTATTACTGATCAGCTTGTAGGACTTTTGGAATGTGGCTAAGTACTACACAAAGCTTTGTTACAATGCCATAGAATTTTGATTTCATAATAATGATTTGTGGGATGCGCTGAGGCCATCTTTGGGGGGCTCTATCATATCACAGAATGAGCATGGAATGCCTTCAGTGATTTAACATGTTGCTTACAAACATATTGGCCTATTTGACAGTACCCAATGTCAACTCCAAAGTAAATATTTAACACATTTCTTACAGTCCTATCGGCTTATTTGACAGTACTCAACATCAACACCAGAGTCAATCTTCAGAAAGCAACTGGGTTTAAGCACTAGTAAAATTTAAGAAGCATATATTGCATTTGTCTGCAATATACTAGGGAAAATACTTGTAAGGACGGTATTAGCCTCCGCCTTGACAGATTGCATCCAATTTTATTGATCACTTAAAAACAAATTTGGGTTTGCATAACAATTTTCATGAAATGTTAATTTTTCGAGTCGATTTCAAGTAGCATTCATGCTTGTTAACTATACTCTCATATAAATTTGTGGTTGTAGTTTGCTGAATTTCATTTAAAAATAGTGAAATTGATGTTAAAGTGTTGACATTGTCACTTAACAACTTATAGCCCTACACACACCATGGTTGTTGTGGACCTTCCAAACCTAGCCAGGATTTGGGCACTTAACAAGTTTAGAGTAATATTTGAATCCTTAATGCTATAAGAGTTTAATGAAATGCGTACACTTCTGGATTCAACCAATAAACTACAAGATTAATTATATCACATTTAATTTTAACTGCAGTTTTCAGTCTCCATTAAAATTTATGGATTTATGTAATGTACATTGTAGACAGGGTAATACGGTCAAACATATATTTGTAGAGATGAAATTCCTTAGTAGGTTTCTTGTGACAGGTAAATTGATCGATTTTGGGCTTAAATTGGTATCACAAACAAGCAACAGGTCATACGAGTAGACCAAATTATAGAGTATATTGGTGATGTGGAAACTCGAGTAGGAAAGAGTGACGTTTATTTTTTTTTTAATATTTTTTAATTTTCGTTGGAAGAGAGACGTTTAATTTTTTATAAATATTTTTTAATTTTCGTCAGAAGAGCGACGTTTAATTTTTTTAAATATTTTTTAATTTTCGTCGGAAGAGCGACGTTTAATTTTTCGTCAGAAGAGCGACGTTTAATTTTCATCGGAAGAGCGACATTTTTTTTGTCGAAAGAGCGACATTTTATTTTCATCGGAAGAACGACATTGTGTTTTCTTTGGAAGAGCAACAGTTTGGATAACGTCGGAAGAGCGACGACATTTTGGAAACATCGGAAATAGTGTCACTCTTCCGACACTTTATTGAAGTGTCGGAATTGTGACGTAATGGCTAACACGTTTTTCCCTGCCTCAATGTGTCACTCTTGCGACGCCTATGTGTCGTAATAGCGAAGAATTGGCATTCGGAAATTGGGCCAAATGTGCTAGTGTAAGGGTAAATAATATTCCAAAGGAACATATGATTGATGTCATCATAGGGACTCTAAAGGATAACATCCAAGATGAGGTTCGTCTTTGGGAACCTGATACATTGGAGAAGGCATTCAGGTTTGCAAGAAAAATTGAAAGCAAAACTATGGCAACAAGGAAGCCTACCACTTACAACTATAAAGATGGAAGTGTTGCTACTCCTAAACTTCCACAACCTACAAGGTTGACACCACAAAAATTGGAAGAAAAAAGAGCAAAAGGGCTTTGTTATAATTGTGATAGAAAATACAATAAAGGTCATAAGTGTGCTGAGAATAAATTATTTTACATATATTGTGAAGAGGAGGAAGAAAAGGAACAAGAAACTTCAAAAGAAGAGGATATACACCAGGAACCAACCCTAGAGAAATAATAAATGAATCCGACCATATCTTGTAATGCATTGGCAAGAATTACCACTCCTTAGTCTCTCAAGATAGAAGGACATATCAAGAAGAAAAAATTAATAATTCTTATTAATTCGGGTAGTACCCATAATTTTATTCATTGTAAGATAGCCAAGGAATCTAATTGCTTCCTATACCCAGCGCTAGAGTGTCAAGTGATGGTGGAAAATGGAGGAACTATAAATTGCTCTGGAAAGTGCCATAATATCAAGCTAACCATGGGGGAATATGTATTGAATATTCCAATTCTTTCCATTCCAATGGGTGCTATTTATGTTGTACTAGGAGTAAAATGGTTACAATCTTTGGGCACAATAGCTTTTAGTTTTCAAGAAATTTTCTTGAATTTTTTTTTGGAAGGAAAGGAAGTAGAATTATGGGGTATTGCAAGTAAGACGAGAAAGATAATAAGCTCTAATTTCATGACAAAGCTTCTGAAGAAATAACCACCATGCGTCATTGCACAATTATGGTCACTAGAATTTCCAACATCAAAATTATCTATTTCTCCAGATCTCCAAAAAGTCTTGGAAAATCATTCCAAGGTGTTTGAAACTCCCGAAGGACTCCCATCTATTCGTGATCATGATCATGAAATTCATTTGATTCCATGAAGTGTTCCTCCAAAAATTAGGCCTTACAAATATCCTTATGTCCAAAAGAGAGAAATTTAACGTATGATTGCAAAAATGCTAGAGGCTGGTATAATTCAACTTAGTCAAAGTTCTTTTTTTGCTCCAGTAGTATTGGTACACAAGACGGATGGATCATGATGCATGTGTCCAGATTATAGGGAGCTCAATAAGCTCACTATTAAAGATAAATTTCCCATTCCTCTGATTGATGAATTATTGGATGAATTACATGGAGAAATTTATTTCACCAAGTTGGATCTCCGTTCAGGATATCATAAAATTAGAATGAAGATTGAAGAAATTCTGAAAACATCATTTCGAACTCATGAGGGTCATTATGAATTTTTGGTCATGCCTTTTGGCCTTACAAATGCACCTTCTACATTTCAAGGGTTGATGAATTCCATTTTCAAACCCTTAGAAAATTTATGTTAATATTTTTTGATGATATACTAATCTACAGCAGGTCTTGGAAGGATCAGGTTAAACATGTTGACATGGTGCTCAAACTATTGGAGAAACAATTATATTCAAAAACCTCCAAATTTTTCTTTGGAGTACAAGAGGTGGAATATCTGGGTCATATTGTATCTCAGGAGGGTGTTAAGGTAGACCCTAAAAAAATTAAAGCCATTAAGGAATGAAAATTCCCCACAACCATAAAGAAGTTGCGAGGATTTCTCGGGTTAACAAGGTATTATCGCAATTTGTTCAGAATTATGGGAGAATAGAAACACCTCTAACAAAATTATTGAAGAAAGATGCATTTTCATGGACTCCTGAAGCAACTAAGGCCTTTGAACATATTAAAGAGGAAATGTGCCAAGCAGTGGTATTAGCTACTCCAGACTTCACAGCGGTATTAGCAGCAGTATTGTGGAATGTGATGCCTCAAGAAATGGAATTGGTGTTATTGTAATGCAAGAAGGAAGACCCATTGCTTTTGAAAGTCATCCAATCAAAGGAAAGCATTTACATAAAGCTATTTATGAGAAGGAAATGTTGGCAATACTAAATGCACTAAATAAATGGCGACCTTACCTAATGGGAAGACACTTCAAGGTAAAAACTAATCATGATAGCCTTAAATACTTTTTGGAACAAATATTATCTTCAGAATAACATCAAAAATGGGTCAAAAAGATGTTTGGTTGTGAATTTGAAATCATCTACAAAAAAGGGAAGCTAAATGTTGTTGCAGATGCACTCTCAAGAAAGGTTGAGGATGTGGAAGCATTTTTGTGTGCCATTTCTATTATCCAACCTAATTGAATAACCGAAGCAAGGGAGGAATGGAATAATGACGAAGAAGTATGGAAACTCATTCAAAAGTGCACCCAGTTTTCCATGTTTCATGCTTAAAAAAGGTTATAAGTGACAAACTTTTGGTTCAAACAATATTGTCTGACCTTGAGGAGGAAGGAAAAATCATATTGGAACCTGAAGTAGTCACGGAAATAAGAACTCGACAACTATGAAATTGATCAATTTCAGAGTATCTCATCAAGTGGAAGAACTTACCCACTGAAGATTCCACATGGGAGGATGAGAATTTTATACAGAAGCATCCAGAGCTACTCAAGCATTGAGGACAACAATTTTTTGAAGGATAGGGGCATGTTAGGGCCCTAAACTAATAGTGTAGTCCCTTATTGTTGTTAGTATAGCCCCTTATTGTTATTTTTGTACCCATGTAGTCCCCATATTGTTATTATAGTGCCCCATAAATATCCCACTATTGTTATTGTTGTGCCCTTACATTACTGTTGTAAGGTCGGCTAGGATTATATTGTGACCCCATGGACTCCTATATATAGAAACGAGGTTTTTTCATTTGTATCATCCAAGAATTGTTCATTGATGTAATTTAAAGGAGGTTTCCCCCTCGAAGTCGCTGATTTATAAGGCATTGATCTCTCTTTTCTTCTATTTTTGGAGCTGGTTTCATAACAACTTCAATTTCCATCTTAATTTTACATCAACTTTATTTGGAGAGAAAGTAATTATAAGTGAGAAAAATAATAATTCACTTTTTAGTAGAAGGATATATGTAATTCCTTTACTAATTGATATTGAGTTGAAAAGTGACATGTAAATTAATATTGTTGGCATGTATAAACATTTTAATATGGAGAATGAAAATCATAAATAAAATATTTCAATGTAAACTATATGTATATATTATACAAAACAAGTGAAAATCAAAAAGTTATTTTAGCTAAAGCATTTTAGTAGTAATTTTCTCAAAACCAACATAGATACATCTAAACTACACATCTATCAAGAGCCAAGAGAAATCAAATCTCTGAAGGTGCAAAAATTTTTCACTCAAAAAGAGGTTTTCATCTTGAAATATTTGACCCCTCTTGGCTCTTGGTATATCCAAAGTTAAGATGGATCTATGTTGGTGAAAAATCAATCATGACTCTCATTCCAAACCAACTTGTCATATTTTTGACATAAAATAATGTTTTGACTACTAATAAAAAGTAATTTACAAATATTTTATACCAAAAAAAATGGATCATACATGCATCCTCCCTAACACCATAAAAAACTAAGTAAAACTTCAAAAAAAAACCCTTACATTTCCTATCAACAAAACATAACCTAGATTGGATGAAAATTAGAGCAATATAGACTTAAAAACTTCCATTTACAAAACATAATAATTCATGCAAAGGAGAAAAATAAGGCTATCCATCTAAACTAAAAAAATATCCTCCACAATTTTTACCTTATTTGTAAAACAGATAAGCATGTATGCAAAGGAGAAAAGTAAGGTTATGCATCTAAACTCTAAAAAATCTTCAAGTTTTACCTTTCCTTTACAAAACATAAATATATATGCAAAAGATCAATATAAGGCTATTCATCTAAACTATAAAAAAAATCCTCCAAAAATATTTGATACAGTGTGTAGGGAATAAAACACTCCCAAGGTGTAATGAATAGAGAATAATGAAGTCAAAAACACTAAACTACAATGAAGCATCACAACAATGTATTGCCAATCAGGTAAAAGATCATCATAAACTAGATTTACCAATTGATAATGTAAGCTACACACCGATGTAATTAATTAATTAATTATATAAAAAGTATCCATCCACTCTACGAAGGAAGAGAGGGGCTCCCAAAAAATTGGCTAGTTCGAAAAGAAGGGGGCATTTGGCCTGAGCTAATCAAACTTACTCTTACCCAAACCTAAAAAGAAGATACAAGTTTTACCTCTAAATCAGATAAAATATCATTAAAAAGTAAATTTATTAAAGGATAATGGAAACAACACACAAATGTCATTATATATATATATGACACCATTGTGCCAATAAATAGAGGGGCTCCTATTGGAAACACTGAGAGGGGGGTGAATCAGTATTCCTTTCAATTAGTATTATTATTAATCTTTCAAAGCATTAGTTAATATTCAATTATTATCTGTGTTTTTACAATGATAACCGTAAAAAAAAGGAACACAAATGCATACGATTTTTAAGATGGAAACCCCCTCCGGGACAAAAACCACCTGAATGATTTTCTAATAATTCTTTAATATTCAACTCCAATACAAAATAAAACTCTAACTTCCTAGAATCTAGAAAAGAATTCTTCTCCAACTCCCATTGGATGGATGCTCCAATGCCTGATATTCTTCAATAGTCAACTGAATGGATGCCCCAACACCCAATGAGATACAACTCACCCTAGCACCACCCTACCACCCTGAATTTTTCACACAATTGAAAATGTTGGTGATTTCATGCACCAGCCTAGCACCACCCTACCACCCTATAGAAGAATAAAAGAAGAATGGACTCCTGTACCAGGGAAAATGGTCCACTTTACAATGATATAGAATGATGTAGAAAAATAAGACACACTAGATCATAACCCCAACTATGACAGAACCACCTAAAGATGATCCTAGACCTCCTGACACTGCCTCTTCAATTCTTGGCAGATAGACACTTGTAAAATTTTTACAATGATGCTTTTACAATGACTAAGTATAGTGATACCTTTACAATGACTGTATGCAGTGCTTCCGACTTGAATACTTCATGTGGTGAACTTCTTGTTGTTGTTCTACACCTTTATTGTTGCTCTTGGCATGCTACCTCTTCTCACTCTTCAGAAAATTATATCATCCATTGAATATTATCTTGATGAATATATAGTACCTGCAAAAATTATTCAAGGAAATAACCATGAAATAACCATGTCAGTGCTAAAAAAAAAAAAATTAGAATAAAAAGAACCTATTTCAATTAAGAGATGAACATGCATATACAAAATATACTTACCTGGAGCTTACCTCTACTGCATCATTTTGCTGCACCTTGATTTTCTTTGCTTCCCTAGAAAGTCTTTTCGTTTGCAGCCCTTGACAGCACATGATCTAGTTTTTCTTGCCTTACAGGAGCTCACTATTAAATCTAATGTATCTATGTTATTTCAAATCCCCAATATGTGATTTGTGGTCATGTAGTAGCCCTCTCAGTCTTCTTTCCAATGCCACAAGTCTAACCAAATTTGTATTATTTAAGAAAAAGTTATGCCCAATCTCTCACAATGACCTAATTATGGACTAGTTCAGTGGAGTGAACTTGTACGACATGCCACGTGTCACTATTTCCTTCTTCAACTGTGAAATTGATACACAGAAAACTAGAATCTGTGAAATATGTGCCAATTTTTACAAGATTCCAATATGATTCTCAGAGAGAGAGTTATGAAGATTCTCAGAGAGAGACTTATGACTGATCAACAACTCCCAAAAAATTAGTTAGTTCAAAAGAAAAAGGACATTTAGTGTGAGATAATAAAATTTGGCCATACCCAAACCTAAAAAAAGGATAAAAGTTTGACCTACATTAATCTAACTTGATCTCACCAAAAAAAGAGAAGAAAAGTATTTAAAAACCCTTACCCCCACACCTACACCTAGATTAAGTAACCCAATCAACGAACCCAATGTCATTGAAAACAAATCTCACATTACCAAAAACATAATCCCCTACGAAAAACCCACCACTCATAGAAAAATAGACAAATCATGTTTGGAAAATCCAAACAAAATTTAAATATAAAATAATGTTTACATTTTTCGTCAAGTCCCACTAGCACTAGTTGAGGATGGGCCTCATCAACAAGGAAACCTAATATCAAACCTCACAAGGGGTGGTTGTTCCCTGTGATGGGGGGAGGAGACATGCTGAAAAATCCATTTAGCTAAATGGTTGGTGTGGCCCAGTCTGGGTGCGATCCCCGAGTGACTTTGACGACTTAGATGCCCCTGGATCGTGGCTCTTCAAGCCATAGGTCAAGCTTGGAGGATCACATGCGACTTGACAAGCAAACAAAAAAAATATTTACACTTTATATATATTCAAGAATACACTAAAATTTATAAATTTCCTTTTAAAATATTAACTATAAGTGCAATGATTTAAATTATTCATCTTCATTTGATTCACTCCCCGATGGGGATGTCTCCTATACAAATTCTTGTTATGAAGAAAAATCTCGGTCACAAACGCAAACACCAATTTGCTCTGGTAGGTAACACAAACATGAACATGCGTAAAATTTGGATGGAAACAAGATTGCAGCCCTTGATAAGGGATACGATCATAACACTTGGAAGAATAAATCGCATGCGTGGTAAGAGAATTTTTCGTATGAATGTAAGAACCTTAGTAACTTGATGCATAATAAATTTCCATAGCACAATGCATCAACCATTTCATGTGGTATAACTTTTTTAAATTCCCTCTTCTCTACCGAATTGGAGATGGCATGACCAATTCTCAGCAGATTAGATTTCCCTTCCTCTTAGTCTGAAATAAAAGGTATGCTCCTTAATGAGAAAATTCTGGCTCACAAGATCCAAGTGATTCTTTGTGGCTGCATGCTCTACATTTGGCCTACAATGGACTTGTATGTTACCTCCCTCAAGTTTCAGGTGTCTTATTCTGCATGGCTAACACCTCAGGGTGGTGAAGAAGTTTGATGGAATGTGGCCTCTCAAACCTCCCTCCAGTCCCTTCATAATGGCAATCTCAAGCGGTTAGGTCTCAGGGGCATACCTTTTCAGCTTTGTGAATGGTGAGGAGGAGGTATCGCTTACTGATCATTTTGTTTCACCTTTACACTCTGGTCTCTATTGTATTACATTTTTGAAAGCTTGTTTGATAATAGAAAATATTGCAAGTCTCATTTTTCCTCATGGTGTTTTTGTATTTTTTTCAACTCCATTTTGAAGTATAAAATTTTTTATTTAGTATGTCTTGGGGTTTTATTGTGGAGGATAATTCTACTAGAATTACATACTAGTCTATCACTGTTTCTCAAACTAGTTGTGAGATGTTTTTTAAAAGTGGGGTTCACTGAGTCTAAATTAATACCATTCGGTCGCTCCTTAGGCCATATCTTGTCCCAAACTATGGTGGTTATTTTTCTCTCAGGTGAATTTTTTTTGTCCTTTTATTACACAATTTTGGGTATGGACCCTCTTTTGGGCTTGTCGCAGTCCTCCCCTTGGTGGCTCCTAAAAATTTGTATCTTGCAGGGATTTCCTTTCCTTTTCCAGTATTGGTGTGTGGATTTTGGTACTTTGGTACCTTCTCCATCTGATTCTAAGATTTTCTTAGTTAATTTTATAAACATCCATTACACCGTCCTACTTCAGTCTTCATGTGTCATATACCAACTGTGTTTCTACTAGTCCAATTTAGTTATCGGGCTCTCTGTATGGAGTCCTTCAAATTTGTTTTGCAGGTTAATTATATTTATGGCTCCAAGGTTTCGTGCATCTAGTCAAAGATGGGGTTCCTCGGGGCCCTCCTCTTCACAACATAAGAGGTTATTTGGTTGGTATTTTTTTTCCAAATTTTTTGATGCAACACCTTTCAAGGTACCCAAAGAAATTCTTCAGCTGGAGACCAAATAATATGGAGATAGATCCTATTCTAAAAATTTTACATTGGATTCAGTAGCCTCAAATGGATTCCAGACCCGAGAAAGTTTCGTAGGAGAAGGATCAATTTCCTACACTCCATCGCTAGTAGACAACTACAAAAAAATTTCAAGCTAGGAAGACATCAAACACATTCTCGGAGACATCAAATATAATTTAGATGACATATTTTCTCGGTTGTCTAACATTGAGCAATATATAGTCTCAAACTCAGATACTGAATCAAACGAGAACTAGGAAGGACCCAAGGTCATAATTACACCAGCACAAGCCTCCCCTCAAGAAATTTCAACTGCTTCATCTCCAGTTATCATTTTGGATTAAGGAGTCCAATCAAATTTTGAAAATTTGGAGTATCTAAAGGAAAATTTGTTTTTGGTTTTAATATTTTTGTATCTATCAATCATGTCTATGTATAAATGGATACTATCCTACAATTATTGTGTAGTAGTTTGTCATATATTGGTATGCATGTTTTGTACCATGACAGACTATATGTCAAAGCCATCTTTTTGGCTCCTACAAATTTCTATTTTATCCATAATATGAGGCATGCAACTCCACAAAATTGGCATGGCACCTAAGGAGAAAAATCTAAAGATGGAAATTTTGTAGACACGGTAAAATTTTGGTATTAATAGAAACTAATTGTGAAATAAATAAAAAAATAAAAAATAAATATTCATTTAATTCATGTGGTTGACTTGTTGGGCCTTCTTAACTTCCAATCATGTTGAGTTCAGAAAAGCTCCTTAAGGCTCATGTCAAATTGGAACATTATAACCAAATTTTCTCAAAACAATTCACGTCCCTCCACTTCGGTAGTAACCATAATTAAAAATCCTTTACGAATCATGATAAAAAATCATTTTTACAAACACCTTCGCTAAATGTTTGTTTCCTAGGAGTATCATCTTATAGACTAATAAGAATTTAAATAAAGTCATGTAAGGAAGACAAACACCTTCGCTAAAAGTTTCTTTCCTAGGAGTATCATCCTATAGACTAATAATAATTTAAATAGAGTGACTTGAGGAAGATAACTAAGATTTGTTTCCTAAAAGTATCATCTTATCGACTAATAAGAATTTAAATAAAGTAATGTGATGTCAATACATTTTCATATTTTGAAGATAACTAAGATCTCTAGTCAAAATAAAACTGTTTAGATTGTGGTGATAATGTGACCAACTTATTCTTAAAATATCCAAGTTTGAAGATAATTGAGAGGTATAAATGCTTAATTTGGAATGATAATGCAATGAGTTTATTCTTATAAGTAGTATTAATCTATTTATTTTTTAGAAAATGAAAAAGGAAAATATATTTTAATAAATTTTTTGATGTTGAAGTAATATTACCTATGTAGTTTCTATACATTTTTATCCCAAATTCATTATCAGAACCTTACACACACCTTCTCAAGCATTATGTTTATCCCAAATTATTTATCACAAATTTTCATAACACCTTCTCAAGCATTTTATTTATTTATTTATGAATTAAATATATCTGCATATTCATTAATGATAGTAGAAATAGGTAATTCATTAGTAGGATTGTCATAATACATTTGATATGAACATCCAAAGTATGTTGAAAAAAATCAAATGATCATAATTATCAATAATAAATGTATTGTGGTATGAAGAAATCTAGGGTTTCGACTAATGAATCCTGCATTGATGTCCTCTCCTCTCTCTCATGTTTCCACTGACGTGCTCTGACGCAAACTCTAGCCTGAGTGGGCTCATAATGGGGCCTCTCAGAGGAGGGGGGTCCTTCCCCTCCTTCAAAATTGTCCTCACTGGCGCACATCATCTGCATGTTAACCCTTTGTCCAGCGTCAGCCAAAACATAGGTAAACAACCCGAATCATCGGCCCTTGATGCTTAATGGCAATCACGCATGAGAGGTTGTTTCCTTCCAAAACAAACCAAGAATCCCATAGTGGTGATCCCAGCAACCTCCTTGAGCAATCCCTCCATTTTATGCAGGATCATGCAATAATCTATAAATTGATGGGCATCTGGCCCAGAGAATCAGATATCCTATGATGGATCTAGATCAAATGGCATCAAAAGGCCCCCTTTGATCTTTTCCTTTGTCTGAAGGGTTTCTTCACAATAATCTTCAAATACATGGATGATTGCAAGTGAAAACTAGATAATGTCCCTTATTTCATGAATAGTGTTGTTCTATTTATGACACACTGGGAACCTTTCTATAGCTTAGAGAAGGAACAATTCTTATTTTCCCCTTTCTAAGTTCGGCAGTACTCCCTTCCAGAGGATGTTTGGGAGATGGATATCTTGGAGTCAATCGAAAACTCCATAGGTGACTTTGTCCAGGTCTCAGAGATCACTCATTGTAGGTGGTTTTCTTCGTATACTTGGATCTACATATACATGAACATATCTCAACCTCTCTCAAAATCGGTGGAAATATAATACTAGGATGAGACTTGGTCGTAGTCACTGGACTCGTGTCAGTACAGTGTAAATGCAGACTCTACCATGAATACAGGCATCTATTTCATGGCTTCCCTCAATAAGCTTCGGCTCCCACGGTGGGTCCTTCCTTGGACAGATTCTAGGAAGTTCAAAGGCAACCTCCTCCTCCAGGAAAATCCCCTCCATCCCAAGCTCTCGAAAGCACCTCCCAACCAGTCCCTAGTTGACCTTTTGCACCCTCTCAAGCAACCCCTAGTTTCCCCTATAGAAACTCTCAAGCAGTCCCAAATCACCCTTCAGGAAATCGCTTTGCTATCCTAGTAGATCTAAATGAACCAGAGCAGATAGCGACACTTGTGGTTGTAACCCAATCCCAAGTAGCGATGGAAGTAGAGTCAGGATCAAAAAACCCTAAGAACAAACATCTAAGAAAACATAAAACCCTAGAGACTCATACCAACAATAAGGAAATCTAGCAAGTCCTCCCCCATTTACGACATGATTTAGAATATGATGTGAATATGGATCAACTCAACTCCAATAAAATGGTTATGGTCGCATATTTGCGACACTGGGCTAAATATGGATCAACAGATATCCCCTAAGATCAGATGGATCAATTCCATCAAATCTACAAGGACTAGGATAAATTCCAAGCCTCTGTGGACTCCCCCCCTCAACTGGTTATAGCTATATGGGATGAAGAAACATGTACTCAGTAGATGGAACCTAGCTCGGGCTCCAAGATGAAAGGAAGAAGGCCCACTAGTGAAGTGATCTGGGAAGCAAGGGCGATCTTAGTCAACTCAGGACAAACTAATGTCTTGGAGGAATATTATCAGTGATCCCTCCCTCCCCCCCTCAATGAAGCTTATATCATGGAACATACAAGGCCTCAAATCCAAGGGTAAGTTGAGGTATCTGAAGGATCATATTTAAACTAAGAAACCAGAAATAGTAGTCCTACAAGAAACCAAAGTGACGTAGGAAAAAAATAAATATATCGCAAGTAGGAGCTAGCCTTTGGTGGAATGCGTGCAACTGGATGCAAGGGGTAGTGCAAGAGATCTGGGTATCCTCTGGGACCCTCAATATATCTCCTTCAAGCATTGGATTTCCAACCCCCACACCCTCTCGAACCAATTTGAATGTATCAGCTCCCCTGACAAAGTTTGGCTAACAAGGGTTTATTGGCCTACCCTTCCAGGGACAAACTGGGTTTTCTGCATAGCTTGCAGCACCTAAAAGAGATTTTGGGGGAAACAATTTGGATCCTGGCTGGGAATTTCAACATTATTAAATATCTCAGTGAGAAAAGAGGATATTTAGGAAGCTGGATCCGATATCCTCAGAATTCCAGGAAACCATCCAAGATCTAGGCATGGAGGATATATATTTTAAGAATGGATCCTTCACCTAGAACAACCAACAAGGAGGTAAGTATCAGATCTCCTCAAAAATTGATCATTTTCTTCTCTCTGATAATATCCTTCAGCAGGATCTCTTTTTTAAAACGTCAATCCTCCCATTTCTGGGATAATATAATTGGCCTATCCGTTTAGAGATAGATCTGTGGATGGCCCCTTGCAACTATCCATTTCGCTTTGAATAATTCTGGCTTGAAAAACCAGACTTCCTGGCTAATCTAGAAGAATGGTGGAAAACAATCAGGGTGATTTGTCATTACCCAATGGAAAATTTCCAACTAAAGCTAAAATAATTAAATGGAAATATCAAATAATGGAACCGATCAGACTTTGGCAATACCCATCTAGAAAAGTGGTGGCTCGAAGAAGACATGAGATCAATCTAGCAGCAAATCATCCTAGAAGGGAGGATTGATGCCCTCATAGCCTAGGAGGGTTAGGTTCTATCCGATATAGAACAATGATGGAAATAGGAGGAAATCATGTGGAGATATAAGTCGCGAGTCCAATGGCTCAAGGAGAGCGAGCAAAACATAGAATTTTTCCACCCAACTCTGTTGAAGCATCACTAATTTAACCATATCTTCTCCCTCAATGGATTAGATGGTCGACAGTTGGTGCAACATCATTAAATTTATTATGATTTGATCGCTCACTTCCAGACTATGTTTCAGAGCACAATGAGTACAAAATCGAGGCCATATCCAGAATCCAACAATGCATTCCAACACTAATTTCAGTTGATCAAAATGAGGCCCTCATGAGAGAAATATCCTATGCATAAGTGGAAGAAGTGGTATGGGCTCTCCCATCAAACAAAGCCCCTGCTACGGATGGTTTTGCCTCTAAATTCTTCAAAGGTGGTTGGATATTTCTAGGAGATGAGATACATGAGCTAGTACAGGACTCTTGCCACTCTCAACAAATCTGGTCAGGTCTGAATGCAACATTTTTGACGCTCATCTTCGAGAAATGTGTGGTGCTGAACCTTGGCAGCTTTCGGCCAAATGCACTGTGAAAATTAATCTATAAGATTCTCTTAGGAATTCTAGTTCGATGGCTCAAACCCCCACTTCACAACATCATTGGGCCCAAACAATACAGTTTCTTAGAAGGTCGAAAAATAATGGATGGGATACTAGTGGCTCACGAGGTGGTGCACTCTCTGTCCTTATGTTGATCCTCAGGTATGCTTATCAAAATAGATCTCTCCAAACCTTATGATTGGTTAAGTTTTGATTATTTGTTGTATATTCCTGTTTTTTTTGGCTTCTTCCCTCCCTGGATCATTTGGTTTAAATCCTTGATCATGACACCCTTCTATTCAATGATCAATCCTTGTGAATGGAGCGCCCTCTTGCACCTTTCGCAGGTCCAGGGGGATTCGTCAAGGAAATCACATATCTCCCTTTCTCTTTATCATAGTAGAAGAAGGATTGGGAAGACTTATCAAAGCAACAGTTGAATCTATTTAATGACTTCTCTCAATACAAGCATCTATTTCATGACTTCCCTCAACAAGCTTCATCTCCCATGGTGACTCCTTCCTTGTACAGCTTCCAGGAAGTTCAGAGGCAACCTCCTCCTCCAGGAAAAGCCCCTCCATCCAAAGCTCTAGAAAGCACCTCCCAAGTAGCCCCCATTCGACCTTCTGGACCCTCTCAAGCAGCCCCAATTTTCCCCTTTAGAAACTCTCAAGCAATCCCAAATCACCCTTTAGGAAATCACTTAGCTATCCTAGCAGATCTGAATGAACCAGAGTAGTCAATGGCACCTGTGGTTGTGGCTCAATCCTAAGGAACGATGGAAGTAGAGTAGGGATCAGAAAACACTAGAGCAAATGTAAAACCCTGGAGACTCATACCAATAGTAAGGAAATCCACCAAGTCCTCGCCCATGTATAACATGATTTAGAACATGATGTGAATATGGATCAACTCAACTCTGATGAAATGGTTATGGTTGCATATTTGCGAAACTGGGCTAAATATGGATTAGCATATATCCCCCTATATTAGCTGGATCAATTCCATCAAATCTACAAGGACTGGGAGAAACACCAAGCCTCTGCAGACTCCCCCCCCTCAATTGGTTAGAGCTATATGGGATGAAGAAACATCCACTCATTAGATGGAACCTAGCTCGGGGTCCAAGATGAAAGGGAGAAGGCCCACTAGTGAAGTGATCTGGGAAGAAGGGGTGATCTTAATCAAATCAAGAAAACTAAAGTCCTGGAGGAATATTATCAGTGATCCCTCCCCCCCCCTCAATGAAGTTTCTATCATGGAACATACAAGGCCTCAACTCTAAGCGTAAGCTCAGGTATCTGAAGGATTATATTTAAACTAAGATACCGGACATAGTAGTCCTACAAGAAACCAAAGTGACATAGGAAAGACTTAAATATATCGCCAGCATGATTTTCCCTTTGGTGGAATGTGTGAAACTGGATGCAAGGGGTAGTGTAGGAGGTCTGGGTATCCTCTGGGACCCCTGATCCATCTCCTTCAAGAAATTGATTGCCAACCCCCACACCCTCTCGGACCAATTTGAATGTATCAGCTCCCTTGACAAAGTATGGCTAACAGGAGTTTATGGGCCTACCCTTCCAGGGGAAAAATCAGGTTTTCTCCATAGCTTGCAACACCTAAAGGAGATTTTGGGGGACACAAACTAGATCCTGGCTAAGGATTTCAACCTTATTAAATGTCTTAGTGAGAAGAAGGGAGGAGTTAGGCAGTTAGATCCGATATCCTCAACGTTCCAGGAAACCATTCTAGATCCAAGAATCGAAGATATTGATTTTAAGAACAAATCCTTCAACTGGAACAACCAACAGGGAGGTAAGTACCAGATAGCCTCAAAACTATATCATTTTCTTCTCTCTGATAACATCCTCTAGCATGATCTATGATTTCAAGCACCAATCCTCCCCTATATGGGATCAGATCAATGGCTTATCTGGTTAGAGATAGATCTATGGGTGGCTCCTTGCAACTATCCATTTCTCTTTGAATAATTCTGGCTTGACAAACCAATCTTCCTGGCTAAGCTAGAAGAATGGAGGAAAACAATCAGGGTGATTGTTCGTAACCCAATGGAAACTTTCCAACTAAAGCTAAAAGAATTAAATGGAAAGATCAAATAACGGAACCGATCGGACTTTGGAAATACTCATCCAGAGAAGAGGTGGCTCGAAGAAGACATGTGATCAATCCAAGAGCAAATCATCCTGGAAGGGAGAATTGATGCCCTTATAGCCTAGGAGGGTCAAGTTCTAACAGATATAGAACAATGGCGGAAATAGGAGGAAATCTTGTGGAGACAAAAGTCATGAGTCCAATGGCTCAAGGAGGGCGATCGGAACACAAAATTTTTCCACCGGACTATGTTGAAGCATCGCCAGTTTAACCATATCTTCTCCATCAATGGATTAGATGGTCGAAGGTTGGTGTAGCACCAATAAATTTATTATGAGTTGATCACTCACTTCAAAACTCTGTTCACAGAGCCAAATGAGGAAAAAAGTGAGGCCATCTCTAGAATCCAACAATGCATTCCAAAACTAATTTCAAATGATCAAACTGAGGCCCTCATAAGAGAAATATCCTATGCATATGTGGAAGAAGTGGTACGGGCTCTCCCATCAAACAAATCCCCTGGTCTGGATGGTTTTACCTATGAATTCTTCAAAGTTGGTTGGAAATTTCTAGGAGATGAGATATACAATCTAGTAGAGGACTCTTGCCGCTCTCAACGGATATTTTCGAGTCTGGATGCAACATTTTTAATGCTCATCCCCAAGAAAGGTGTGGCGTTGGATCCTAGCGTCTTTTGGCCAAATGTATTGTTCAATGTAATATATAAGATTCTCCCAGGAATTCTAGTTCGATGGCTCAAACCCCCACTTAACAACATCATTGGGCCTGAACAATATGGTTTCGTAGAAGGGCGAAAAATAATGGATGGGATATTGGTGGCTCACAAGGTGGTGCACTCTATGTCCTCATCGCGATCCCCAGGTATTCTTATCAAACTAGATCTCTCCAAAGCTTATGATCAGTTAAGTTGGGATTATTTGTTGTCTATTCTTATTGTTTTTGGATTCTCCCCTCCCTGGATAAGTTAGGTTAAATCCATGATCACAACCCCCTTCTATTCAATCCTTGTGAATGGAGCACCCTCTCACACCTTTCACAGGTCTAGAGGGCTTCATAAAGGAGATCCCATATCTCCCTTTCTATTTATCATAGTAGCATAAGGATTGGGAAGAATTATCAAAGTGGCTATTGAATCTAGAAGCCTCCAGGGCATCAAGCTCTCCCAAGAGGTCCCCACACTCACCCACCAGTAATTTGTTGAAGATAACATGTTATATGGGAACCCCACCATAAAAGAAGATAATAAATCTGGATCTATTCCGGAGCTCTTCTAGCAGGCTTGAGGCACCTAGATCAATGGAGGCAAATCATGCATCTTCTTCTTCAACACTCATCCGAGTGAAAATTCATCTGGACAGGACTCTCAGATTTAGAATAGGCTTGCTCCCCAAACCCTTACCTCAGAGTACCTCTGGTGCCAAACTCTCTCAAGACCTCCCATTGGAAGGAGATGATATCCCACATCGATAAGAATTTATCAAGTTGGACCTTTCAGGTTCTTAAATTAGCAGGTCGGCTCATTATTCTAAAGGTGGTTCTGTAGGATATTCCCATATATCAGCTCTCGAACCTTCTCGCACCTCAAAGGATCTATAAGGAGCCCATGGCCAAGTTTGGGAACTTTCTCTAGGTTGGAGAGCATATCAGCCAAAAATGGGCCCTTGTGGCCTGGGATAAATTGTGTAAACCAAAGATCCATGGAGGCCTAGGCTTGAAATATCTTGAGCTATTATCTCATCTCCTCAGTACAAAAGTATGGTGGCGTTGGTTGCAAGGAGGACAGGAGATATGGAAGAAAATTTGGGCATGAAAATACAGGGTTGCAGATTGGAAGGGTCCATTGAAGGACTATCATAGCTTACCAAATGGCAACTCGATCTGGAATTAGGAAAATGATCACCAGACCTCATTTAGAATCACAGGTTCTATGAAATCAAGAACAATAGCAAGGCCAAATTATAGAAAGAGAAATGGATGCAAAATCCTAGACTGTATCAGGATCTTAGCCTCAAATATCTCCAAATATTTACTACCTAGTTGGGAGTGAATCACATTAAAGAATTTTGGTAAGACACAGTCTCAGGGTTGAAATGGAGGGAGTGTAAATCTTCAACTCAATGGCCAGACCACGACCCTCCTCTAGATTGGGAGGCTCTCGCTTTAATACTTTGTCAATTCCTTATTCTTAATAATGGGGAACTTGATAAGTTGCGGTGGGGACACCTCTCGAAAGGTATGTTCTCCCTCAAATAAGCTTATTCGATCTTATCATCTACAAGAAACCTGGATCCAGATCCATTGTGGAAGCGAATATGATACTCCCTATTATGGCCAAAATTTTCATTTTTATTTGGTTAACGGGCCAAGGAAATCCCCTCACTTGGGATGAAATAAGGAAAAAAGGTTTCTATGGCCCATCTCGGTTCCCTCTTTTCCACAATGAGGAGGAAACAATTGATCACCTCTTAAACTTATTCCCAAAGGCGTTGGAGGTCTGAGACTGTCTCGCTATTTTGTTTGGAGAATTAGATCAGCCAACTAATAGCCTGAGAGAATCGCTTGATACATTGAGATGGAATCTCTTTAAAAACCCCATTGTCAACAGAGCATGGTGCATATCACAAGTTTTTGTCCTCCGAAGGAATATATGGAAAGCCAGGAACAGGGCAATCTTCCACTCATAAGACTTTCAAATCAATCACGTGTGGAAGATCATTCTTCAGAACATCAAGGAGACTCTTTCAATCCAGCGTTGGTCGGAGGATGACTGGAAAGAAGAGGGTAATGAATATGTCAGTCTGACTGCCCTTGCTCTCCATCAGGATTCCTTTGACCATGTGTAAAATCCTCTCCCTCTAATGCGGGGGGCTCTTCCATTTCTTTCCTCTTTCCTCCATAGGTATTCCTTAAGCTTAATTTTGATGGGGCCTATAAGATAAATCATGATTCGGCTGGTCTAGGGGGAATAATTCGCAATGACAAGGGCAAGCCATGAAATTTTATGCAACCTCCTATGGCAACACCACAAACAATGCAGCATAATTTGTAGCCTTGGAAAGAGGGTTGCACTTGGTAGTAGAAATGGGGGTGATTAAATTCCAGGTCACAGGTGACTCCCAAATAGTTATAGTTATGCTTCAAAAACTCATTAATCGATCCTCCCTGGGCAAAGTCATAAATAACTGGCAACTGGAACTGATCGGTGAACATATTCACTCTAGGATTTCCAGATTTGAAAATGTAATCACATAACATGTTGATCACAAGGGTAATAAGGCAGTTGATAAACTAGAAAATTTGGGTAGTGATCATCAAGGGCAATATTTCTTCTAGGACTAGCCCCCCCATTCACAAAACGCTGACCTGGTGGATCTATGTCAAATAGTGAAAAAGGAAGAGGCTTCCCCGATGGGGGCGAAGAACCAGGCACATGAGGCACCAGGTGGTCCATAATGTTGAACAATTGGCAACAGGGTCGAGGGTCGACCTCCTCGCCCTCTCATATCACTTGGCGTATGGGGGAGAATTATGGTGTCTGTGTGAATTCCTTTAGTGCCTCGACCAGCGTTGGAGGCATCGTTCTAAGGAAAAGGATGGGCGATGATGAATTCATTTGCATTTGTGTTTTGTTTCATCTTCACCCTCTCAGTTGGTAATCTATTCCTCGACGAAGGAAGTGTCATCGGTTTCTATGGGAATGGTGGCATCCCCAACATTACTTCCCAGGATATTGGCTATGTAAATTAGTATCTTTCCTATTCCAGGGGTGGTAATCAGTGTTTTTTGCAAATTTAGAGTGTGGATTCCAGCGATGTCAGCCATTTGGTGTTTCCGATTGATTTGGAAATTGGTGTTTTTTTTTTATTGGTCCTTTGGAGGCCGGAGGAGATAGCATAGGCAGCATTACACTTGGGAGTCATGGTGGTTCTCTGAGTGTCGCTCCTTCACTGGATTTTGGGCCTATAATTGGGTTTTTTTTCTCTTCCATGTGAGGTTTTCTGCGTGTTCAGGGGTGAATGGATTAAGGTTCTTGGAGGTGGTAGTGGTTGTGTGCTACTAGTGTGGTTAGGGGGGTGTTCCTCGGAGTGAATTGGGAATTTTTGGGATTCGTTCAACCCTCATACTTTTTCATTTTCAAATTTGTAGTGATTTTCTATGTGAGAACCTAGGGTGGCATGACTAGTGGGTTGGCGTAAATCTTGCAGTCGTGTGACATTTTTTCGTGGAGGGAAGTGTGATTTCTTGGCCCCGCTTGGGTGGCTGGTAGTTTCAGACTTAGGTGAGATGGGCATGGTGGTATAGGGTAGTGTGATCCTAGAAGGATGTCGGTGATATCTACGTTCCTATCTCCTGAATTGTGAGTAACATTATTGGTCCAACAACCATGCACCCAACTCTGCCGAGAGGGCATTCCTCCTTCCCAGCAAATCTTGGCTTGGCTGGATGAGCAGACCTCAAAACTCAATTACAATCCATGGACCTAGAGTTGGAGGCGTCAGGGGCTCGTTGGGGTGGTAATATGGTGGGGTTCTCTTAGCGAATGGTGGCTGGTGTACGACGTGGTCGTGGGCATGGAAGCTCGGAGAAGAGCCACATGGGTCGGTCGTCGCAACCACAACCGAGAGGTGGGGTGAGGCGTCGTAGTTTCACGGTACTGCAAGGGCCTACAAGGCACTCGGTACCTGGTTTGAGGGAAATTCAATATTCTTGTCTAGAGAATTTCTGTGAGTTGATACAATCCATACTAGCGGGGTTGGAAACATCGGAACAGATCTGACAAGAGGAACAGTTGAACTCATAGCTACCTTAGAAAAAATGCACTACTTTCAGTGCCATGTTTGAGAATAAGTTGTGGTGGTCTGGCGTGGACAGTATCTACTAACAGATAAGCTAGAGAGGTTGGAGTCCTATATGGATCACTTCGAAGAGCACATCCAATGCTCTTTCCATCCTCCACCTCCTCCTAGGACGGCCCCAGACAACCCAACCTCAATCACGTCAGATGACTAGCATGACTACAAGTGTTATCTTTGTGTTACTTGTCTTCTTGTGCCTTTGGCCTTCTCGGTTATGGAAAATGTCCTTAGATTCCTTTATGTTTTTTTTCATATGATGAAAACGGTGGTCAACAAACCTGGTCGGGGTGAGACTACCTGGTTTTTGTTGCTACTCTTCATGTACATCTCTTTTGAAGAATGAACAAAATTTCATTTTACAAAAAAAACAAAAATGGGAATAACTATATCGTAGTTTGGAATAAATGATCTAAGAATAATAGACCTAAAGTTAGTTATAACTATTCCTTAAGGTCTCATGGCAAGCAACAATTGACCATTAAAATTCAGTGTAGACTAGTCAAACTAACAATTTGAACATCGATGGTGAAAGAGACAAATTCAAAATGCATGCATACGATCAATAAATATTAGCTCTCCAAGATGCAAAGTTTATAAAATATCAAACGAGATTCAATCTAATCTTATAATGTACTAAAAAAAGATATTGAATCCTTCTACAATTTGCGAAAACAAAACATGATCACACAATCACATAACAAGTAAGAGGAAGAGATAATCAATCTCAAAATAAAATATGTGTCTAGGGAAAGCACACTGCATAAAACCCTGCTATCTGTATATTTCATAAATTCAAGGATCATTTAACAACACAATGCTTTCTCTCTCAAGAGAAACTCATGCACTCTGCCAATTGTCTCACTCTAATCTAGGAAAAATTGGACAAATGCTTAGCCAATTCTTAGCCTCTACTAATCCTACCTTTCTCACACATTCCATGAGGAATTATCACCCTATTAAATAGGAAAATCCCTTGGATTAATTGTGACATCTTTCCTTGGCCTCTATCTGACTTTATAACTCACAGGTACAATTTTCTAATTATACAACTAATAGTTATCATTCCTTTTACGCCAAACTCAACTGGGCCTTCCTTAGAACTGACATGCAACAATTATTTATATTGAATTATCAGTTAACCAATTGATCACTACTTGTGAATAAATCAGATTTAATTCACTGGACCTATCTCTAGCTCACTACTCAGTTAGAACTGGTGAAATTTATTTTAACTCAATTAATTGAGTTAACTAATTACAACTCACAAATAACTATAATTGGACCCCCTAAAAATAAAAAAAATCCTCTACATGCCTTCTCTTTGACCCTCAACTCAAATTTCCTGAGATAACTCATTCTTTCTGACTTAGTTAACTAATATAAGTTTCCATGAGATGAAATTACAATTTCTCTTCCAATTTAATTGAGGGAAAATTAAGTCAGAAGCCCCCAATGGGTGCCATTTCAACACTCCCTCTCAACAAGAAATGGATTATTTTCTATTTGATCCTACCTTTGTGGAAGTCAAATTTGCTTCTTTCCAGCACCTTCGTCAAGATGAATGCATCCTGCTACTGCGTGGGAATGTATTCTAATGACATAATCTGCCTCTAAACACAATCTCTGATATGGTGATACCAGATATCAACATGCTTGGACTTGTCATGGAATCTTGGACTAACCAAGAGTTTGATGCAACCTTAGTTATCACAATGTATCATCGTTGGATCCATATGTTGACCAAACAAACCAACAAGTATCTTCCTCATCCAGATGGCCTCGCATACTGCTTGATTGGCCGCCATGTATTATGCCTCTGTTAAACTAAGTGCAACAGATCTCTGTTTCCTGTTGTACCAAGAAACTATTATTGATCCCATGCTGAAGATGCCTCTTGATGTGCTCTTCCTATCAGATGGAATCTCTGCCCAATCTGCATCAGTGAATCCTTCAAGCTTCACTCCATTTTTTTTGCATCATAATCCATACTCTTTAGTGCCCCTGAGATATCTCAACATATGCTTCCTTGCCTTCCAAAAGAGCTTGGTCAGATTAACCTTAGCTTGGCTCAGTTGGTTAACTGCGTAGCATATGTCAAGTTGTGTGTTCACCAAATACATGAGTGAACCCACAAGCTTCTTGTAAACAATAGCATCCACCACTTCACTCGAAGTAGCATCCTCCTTCCTCCAGTTTCCTACAAGAGGAGTCTCCATGGGTTTTCTGCCCTCCATGTGGAACTTCCTCAGAATCTCCTTGGCATACTTCCCATAAGATACAAATAGCTCCCCATCTCTTTGCCATATTTATAATCCAAGGAAATAGTGCAAGAGCCCCATATCCTTGATCTAAAATTAACTTGCAAGATCATATTTGTGAGACTTTATGAGTTGCTCATCACTTGTCAGTATTAGATCATCAACATAAATCACAATAATAAAAATCTTCCCATCAACGAAAATATGATACAAGTTTGCATTTGCTTCACTCTTGGTGAAGCCAAACCCAGTGAAATAGCTGTCAATCCTCATGTACCAAGCATGAGGTGCTTGCTTCAGCCCATATAGTGCTCTCTTGAGTCTGCACACATGCAAATCCCTGTCTAAGGTCTCAAAACCTTTCGACTACTCAATATACACTTCTTCCTCAATAAATCCATTGAGAAAGTTTATATTTACATCCATATGATGCATCTTCCATCCCATCTGCGTTGAGAGTGCAAGGATGGATCTAATAGATGAGTACCTTGCAACAGGTGCAAAGTCTCATCATATTCAATCCCCTCCACCTCAGAGAACCCTCTGGCCACAAATCTAGCCATGTGTTTCTCCACACTCCCATCTGCTATCTGCTACACCTTGTAGACCCATATGGATCCTATAACTGATTTAACCACTGGTCTTGGAACAAATTACCATGCATTGTTTCTACTAGTGGAGTCATACTCCTCAATCATGGCATCAACCCACATTGGTTTTTGCACTGCTTCCACAAAAGAGTATGGTTCTATCTCAATACCTTCGTTTATAAGAGCCATGTATCTAGTGTACTACTTTTGCGACCTTCTCTTCCTGCATTGTGATGTGGGTGCTCCCACATTCTCTATCGTATCCAATATTAAATTGTCATCCTCTGTAGTGTGCTTCCTTCCATCTCTAGTGGATGGCTCTGCATGAGTGGTTTATACCACTCTTTGTTTCTCTGCTTGTGGTTGGTCCACATCTTTAGGTTCATATTTTGGAGCAAGAGCTCCTCAACTGTATGCAACTCAAACTCCCTCTCAAGGGACAATCACATGGTTTTGTCTTCATCAAACTTCACATCTCTTCTAACCACTATCATCCTGTGTGCTAGGAAGTACACCCAATAGTTGTGAGGTGTATCATTGTACCCCAAAAATATCCCCAACTCTGTTGTTGGCTCTAGTTTCTTCATGGCATCTCGGGTTACATGGAAATAAAAAAATGAACCAAATTTTTTAAAACGTGACACATCCAGTCTCTTACCTAAAAAAGCCTCCTCTAGTGTACTCATCCCAAGTATCTGATGAGGAATTATGTTATGCACAAATACTATTGTATTTCATGCTTCCTCCCACAGATGCAACTGTAGGCCCTGATCATGCAACATAGCTTGTGCTTCTCCCAAAATAGTTATGTTCTTTCTTTCTATAATCCCATTCTGTTGTGGGTTATGAGGTGCAATCAATTCTCTTCAAATTCCTTCTGAGGTACAAAATTTCTTGAATTTGTTAGAGATGCATTCTCCACCATTTTCACTTCTCAAAGCCTTCACCTTCTTCCCTGTATCTTTCTCGACAAGTGCCTTGAACTCACAAAACTTGGAGAACATCTAATATTTCTTCTGCATGAAGAAAATCCAACACTTACTTGAAAAATCATCAACAAAAATCACATAATACATGTGCTTTTTTGTGGAAGCTTTTGAGAACATCCCACACACATATGAGTGAAATATCTCAAGGATCACCTTAGCTCGGCTTTCCTTATTGTGAAAGGTGGCTTTGGTATACTTCCCCAATGTATACCCTTTGCATGTGTCTCTCTGTGCAAGTGCACCCTTTGGAAGTCTTGTAGAAATCTGTTACATGATCCTCAAAGTGCTATGGTGTAGATGGCCCAAGCTTCTGTGCCATAACTCATCGATGGCTCGGCTCTCAACCTTCCTTGATTTAGTGCTCAATGTTGTGCAGTCCTCTACATCCAGTTTATAGACATTCTTTACTTGAACCCAAATATTTTTCACCAATCCTGTGGCTTTGTGACGAAGGAACACCTTTCCTTCACTAAAGATCACATCATACCCATAATATTCCAACATAGCAATAGAAACCAAATTATTATTTAAACCAAGAACATACATGACATATTCTAATGTGAGTGGACTACCTGAAACCCTCTAAAAGGTAATTTTACCTACACTAGTAGCATTATAGATTTCATCGTCACCCATCTTGATGTGCATCTAGATATCCTTCTCCTCCAATCTACTGAAGAATTATTTGTTGTCGGTCATATGGAGTGAAGCTCCACTATCCAAGTACCACATAGAACCCATCACTGATGACACCATTCATGCGATGAGGGTGAATTCCAACTCGAACTGTGAAGCTAATGCTTCACTTGTTGCTCCTCCTGAGGCCTTCTTGTTGTTCTTCTTTTTTGGACAATTTGTGGCACAATGTCCATGCTCATGACAATCGAAACATTTTACCTTTGACAAGTCTTGCTTCTTTCTTGCCTTTCCAGTCTCATATTTGGAATAAGAGGCATTCCCTTTTCCTTTCTTCACCTTTCCATCGAAGGCACAATTCTCCTCATCATCAATCTTTTATGAGAATCCATCTTTGGTGCTCCGCCAAATTTTTTCTTGTGCCAAATCAGACCATAGTCACTCCCAATCTGGCAGATTCTCCCTACCATTAACAGAGTCCTGGTAGCTATGCCAACTATTTGGAAGGCCTAGAATATCCAGGCTCACCAAATCATCTGAAGCAACAATGATCCCAATGCTTCCAAGCTCATCTCGAAACTGAGTGAACTTTATCAAGTATTTTTGGATCGTTTCTCCCTTCTCCATTTTGATCTTCCTGAGCTTGTCTTTCAGCGTCGACTTACTGTGGTCACTACTGTTCTGATACAGGTCTCTCAAGGCCTTCCACATAGCATATGGAGTCACCTTCCCGTGGAGGCTCGAGAAAATATGATCTCGAAGTCCCTCTAACCAGATTCTTCTCGCCTTTGTTACATTCTTCTTCCATGCATCAAGAAGTTAAGAATCTGCTGCTACGGGCTGCAGGACATTAGTATCCATAAAAGCCTTCAATTTTTTGTCCTACCTCCATCTTGTCCTTCCATGCAATATAATTTAAATTTCCCTCAAGTGCATATTTGAGTCTCAAGCCATTGAAAGACATCTTGATCTGTTGTTGGATGCCAAAGAATAAATCTGCAAATTCGAACCTTATCAAAACAAAATTTGTTCTTCTCTTCTTATTTTGATTCTTGGTGCTCTAATACCATGTATAAAATCTAACAACGGGATTCAATCTGATCTTATAATGTACTAAAACAAGATATTGAATCCTTCTATAATTTGCGGAAACAAAACACGATTGCACAATCACATAACAAGTAAGCGAAAGAGACAATCAATCGCACAACACAAGATTTATTTGGGGAAAGCACACTGACTAAAACCACACTATCTGTATATAGTATAAAGTCAATGATCATGAAAAAATACAATGCTTTCTCTCTCAAGAGAAACTCTGGCACTTTTCCAACTGTCTCACTCTGATCTAGGAAAATTTGGACAAATACTTAGCCAATTCTCAGCTCTACTCAGCCTGCCTTGCTCATGAATTCCATGAGGAATTGACGCCCTATTAAATAGGAAAATCCCTTGGATTAATTTCTTAATCCTTCCTTGGCCTCCAACTGACCTGTAAAATTTTCTAACTATACAATTGATAGTTATCATCCCTTTAACCTTAGTCTCAACCGGGCCTTCCTTAGAACTGACATGCAACAACTATTTATAGTGAGTTATCAGTTAACCAATTGATCACTACTTGTGAATTAAATCAAATTTAACTCACTGGACCTATCTCTAGCTCATCACTCAGTTAGAACTAGTTAAATTGATTTAACTCAATTAATTGAGTTAACTAATTACAACTCACAAATAACTATAACTAGACCTCCTAAAAATAGAAAAATCCTTGACATGCCTCCTCTTTGACCCTCAACTCGAATTTCCTAAGCTAACTCAATCTTTCTAACTTAGTTAAATAATACAATTTGTCGTGTAATGAAATTAAAATTTCTCTTCTAATTTAATTAAGGGAAAATTAAATCAGAAGCCCCCAACGGGTGCCATTTCAACACAAATATTAAGAGTTTCATTGCTCCATACATGGATCAATATAATCTCAAATTTTTCGATGATTCCTAAATTTACATCTAAGGTGAGATAATTATTTTCAATTTAAAGGCACCATTCTTTGGGTTTAACAAGTTGCACATTTATATATTGTCATGACAATGATTCAAGCCCAAATCTCAGTAAGTATATTTCATGCCTAGGTGCTAGGATACTTTCATGACTTTATTGTAGCAACCTAACTGCAACTGTAGTATAGTATGTGGCCTAAATAATGTGATACTTTACATGGTCATAATAATAATATAGGAAGGTACAATCTCATCCATTGAAATATATAATTTTAAAACCCATTGGAAATAAGGCCATAATCAGTTTGCCAAAAGATTCATTATGGAAATCAACAATTGACCATGGAGATCCAACATAGGCTAGCCAAACTAACAAGATAAGCAACAAGGGTGAAAGAGACAAATTCAATGTGCATGCACAAGATCATTAAATACTAGTTATCCCATATGAAAATATTATGAGTTTCATTGCTCCATACATGGATCAATCTAATCTCAATTTTTTCCAGGAATCCTCAAATTCCATCTAACAGTGAGGGAACTATTTCAATTTAAAGTCACTATCCTTTGGATATATATATATATATATATATATATATATATATGTGTATATAGACAAATTCAATGTGCATGCACAAGATCATTAAATACTTGTTATCCCAGATCAAAATATTATGATTTTCATTGCTCCATATATGGATCAATCTAATCTCAATTTTTTCCATGAATCCTCAAATTCCATCTAACGGTGAGGGAACTATTTTCAATTTAAAGACACTATCCTTTGTATATATATCTATATATATATATAGACAAATTCAATGTGCATGCACAATATCATTAAATAATAGTTATCCCAGATGAAAATATTATGAGTTTCATTGCTCCATACATGGATCAATCTAATCTCAAATTTTTCCATGAATCCTCAAATTCCATCTAACGGTGAGGGAACTATTTTCAATTTAAAGGTACTATCCGTTGGATATATATATATATATATATATATATATATAGACACACACATACAAATTCAATGTGCATGCACAATATCATTAAATATTAGTTATCCCAGATGAAAATATTAGGAGTTTCATTGATCCTTACATGGATCAATCTAATCTCAATTTTTTCCATGAATCCTCAAATTCCATCTAACAGTGAGGGAACTATTTTCAATTTAAAGGTACTATCCTTTGGATATATAGATATATATATATATATAATCGCAACAATGATTCAAGTCCAAATATCAATGATTATATTTCATGTCTAGGTGCTAGTAGATTTTTATGATCTTATTGTACCAACCTGACTAGGGTTGTTGTATAGTATGTGGGCTAAATAATATGATATTTTTCTTATCATAATGATAATAGGGGAAGGTAAGATGTCATCCATTGAAATGTATAATTTTAAAAACCATTGGAAATAGGGTCATAATTAGTTGGCCAAAAGTTCATTATTAATGGTGGCTAGGTCACACATACATCAACAATAGACAGGTCAATCAACAATGCCACACATGATAATGTAATATTGGAGGCAAGGTGGCTACATCATCCACATGATAGAGCTATACTATAAAGACACACTCACTTATCCACAACTTGGGGGAGAATCCTACCATGATTCATGATTTGAAGTTGATTTATCTAATTTATAGCAATCTCTACAAATTATCACCAAATCACCCCCAACAAACTAAATATTTGACTTAAGACAAAAAAGTCATCACTAAATCTATTTAGATGTATATCAACAATACAAAACAAACTTCACATATTCAACCACTACATATAAAAGCCCATAATAACTTTAAAAACAAGAAAAACTTTTTACTTTGCCCATTATCACTCTAATTTATATAAATAAAAAAAACACAAACTATTAAGATATTAAAAATATATATATTTCTTAAGCTAATTGAAAATATTCTATTAAAATACAAACAAATTTGATATCATAATTATTGTTATTAACCTTTTTAAAACTATATATATATATATATATATATTTATATTTATATTTATTTATTTATTTTAAGCTAATCGAAAATATTCTATTAAAAAAAAAACAAATTTGATATCATAATTATTGTTATTAACCATTCTAATCTAAATTTTAATATAGATTATTGTTATACCCATTTTACCAAAATACCAACATATTATAATCCAACATATTTACATATTATTAATCATTATAAATATAAATATAGATCTTCCTTTTCATGAAAAACGAGTCTGATACTCTCGTAAAGGAAACAACCCACGAAGTATCTATCTAGATCCTCACGACAAAGGACAAAGTTATCCTTTGCTTGTTTTTTCTTGGTTAAATAAGAATAAAATTTCAACGTAACCCGTGATGGCATTTCTAGAAATATGATTGATTTTCAATTTATGTTTTCTTGGGAAGAATGTAAGAGACAATTTAGCCCTTCGGTGATTGTGAAGGGTTGGTAAAAAGAGTTTTCCAAGTGGGGTAGTATGGAGTTATGTCATTGAACTCTGGTTCACCAATTATTATTATTATGCACTGTAAATTGTTTAATTTAGTATGGTAGAAATATTGTAATGTTTAAGAAGAAAAAAAATTAATTTAGTATGGTAGAAATATTGTAATGTTTTAAAAAACAATTTAATTCAGTATGGTAGGGATTGCAAAATATAACAAAATTGATCATCCATTAACTTGAAATGCAAATTTAATATTGAAAATATTGTAGATTTAATAATATTTAGAAAAAATAATAAATAGAAATCAGGTGAAATAGTTAACTTTTCTCTTATTTTTCAAATTCATATTTTGAAATAGATAAACTCTAGATTCGATTAATAATAATAATAATATCAATGAAATTTAATATAGATAATATTAATATTAATAAATATTATTAAGTTATATTAATTGGTCTCATTTATAAATTTTGATTAGTATATAAATGATGAAAATGATGTTTTTGGTCTATATCAATCACATTTACTAACATGGTTGTGTTAATAATTAAATTAAACTAGTAAGCGTCAACAAATATCAAGTATTGTAAGGTGCAAATCTCTTTTAAAATGAAAGTAGATTTGATTTCTCTCAATACTTGGTAGATCAAAATTAAAATAGATATAAATTGATTATATAAATAAAACAATTATACTTCTAATATATAATATTATTTAAGTTTGGATAGTTTTCATTTCAATTCTCAAAATTATTAAATTATTTCAAGTATGCAAAAACCACTTGCACCATTCAAACCAAATAATTATCCATAGACCAATTACTTATTTTCTTTTAACAAAGTGTTTGGCAAAAATAAAAGTTATTTTATTAAAATATAATATGAGTTACAAGGTTGTCAACTATAATATCAAGGAAAATTATTTAGTTCCCTAAGATATTGGTGAATAAAAGAGGGGAATTTCATTAAAATACACAATATTATAAGATTGTGAACGAGATAGATAACGGGGACTTTTAATTTGGACTATGTTTTCAATTCAGTTGTTAAAATATTGATTTTTTGTGTTTTTAAAATTGTTAGTGGGATGACTTTTTATTTATCATTGTGAATCTATTTATTATAGATAGATTAACATGCAAAATTGTCTAGCATTTACACAAATGATAATTTTGAATTGAGTATATTATTGAAAGCATTTTCAATGGCATGTTGTATTTATGTGAGTAGTAAAATAGAGTAATGTTTGCACATACTTGAGAGGTAGAGTGTTGTGATGGAAGAAATAGAATTAACAAAGAGGTCGAGAGTGAATTTTCGCTAGTAGTTTAAGAAGAAATATGTGGTGTAATATTTCTAAACATTTGAAAGCTTTACAAGGAATAATATATCATGGTGGACCTTTAATGTGAGTCGAGTGTACTGAGTATTATAGAAGAGATAAAAATTCAAGTGCTCATTTGAATGCTAACAAGATCCATGACTCTTCCTTTCTACATAACTAATTTTTTAGTAAGACAAGAGGCTATGGATGGTGCCGATTTGAAGGCTATAATAACTTCTTATAGAAGTAAGTATGTTCTCTAATGAAAAGTGCAATTCCTTTAAAGTATTTTGATGTGAGTTAAAGAAATGATGAAGATCCCCCCACCCCCATCCCTCCCCACCATCGCCCAAGTTTATTTCTCGCATATTTTAAAATAGTGAAAGGTTATACCATCTATAAAGGTGTATTTAAATGTAGACACCATCCTTCATGTACACTAAGTGGAGACACTAATTCCATCTTTGGATTTGGCATTCATGATACCTTTTTATCCCATTGGAGGAGTTTTTGACTATCATTCATTGCATGGAATGGGAAGGGATTATTACATAAGTGTAGTGTAGAAAATTTTAGGCCCAACCTGGTTTCAAGTTTTAGGAATCACATTGGTTTAATGCCCAACCCAACATATATTTATGTTGTAGTTTTTAAACATGAATATTGCCAAAGCATGAAACACATAAGCCTACTCTACTCTTTCCCTTTCATTGAGAATAAATGCAACATTAACACAAATTTAACACAACGATTTTTTTGGTCCAATGGCACTACAAAAACCCTAAAGGGAAAACCAGTGAAAAAGAGGGATATTTTATTTATTATCAAAGAATTTATTACAATAGTTAATGAGCGTAAGAAAAATGAACTTATGTCCCTAAATTCTTGCCTAGAATTCCTTAGAAATTTTGTTTTAGTTGCTCCACAATTTGTGTGGCCTCATGCTAAAAAATTTGTGCCAACTTCAGTAATGTCTGACAAAGATAAATGTTGTTGTTAGTCCCCTCAAATATCCTACCATATAACCCCTCGAATTTATGCCCTGGATTTCTTGATTTTTGTGTTGTTGTAGCAAGTTTGTTAGACCCTCGAAAATCATACCCAAAACTTCTCAAAATTTGTGCAGTAATAACTTGAATTTCATGCATGAGATTTGTTGCTCTAACAACACAATAAGAGTGTTGCAACTTCTCAAATTACCTACCTAAGTCCCTAGAAAATTGTGCAACTTCAGTCTACAATTATTTCCCTTGAAATACGTGTTGGTATAGTATAATTCTGCTAAAGGGTACCTTGAAACTCGTATTGTTTGTCCTTTCCCCTGTACTTGTTGTACTCTCCTTCCTCTGGTAACTTTTTCCTCTTAGCCTCTTTTTCTCCTTCTCTCCAATTCTCATGAAGAAAATGTCCAAATGTTGCCTTCTCCCCTTTTTCTCTCATTAAGAAGATATACCTAAACTAAGATCTAATGGCTAAGATTAGATCTTAGCCAATTAGATAGAGGGTGGAAATCTAATCTATCATTGACCCATGAGACACTTTTTCCCCTTAGTCCCCTTTTCAGTAGTTACTCAGAAGGTACTTTATGACTTTATGGCTATAATGTTACTTTATGACTTTATTTTTCTTAAAGTCACTTTATTTTTCTAAATTTTCTTTATGACTTTATGCCTTATAAACTAAATTTAAATTTATTTATCATAAAGTTAAGTAAAGGGGGTCACATTAGGACACTCTTTCCTAGGATATACACTAAGCCGTAGTATCACTTGCCCTTGGTACTCCTTTTCTAATGTCACCTCTTATAGTGGAAAGTGTTTCTCACCACTCCCATCTTATCTATAAAGTAAACATGATTTCCCCTTGGCAAGGACTTCGTGAGAATTTCGACGAACTACTCATTAGTAGATAAATACTCAAGTTGTACTGCTCCTCTTTGAATGCGGTCATGGATGAAATGGTATATGATCCCTATGTGCTTTGACCTATGATGAAACACTAGATTCTCCATTATTTTAATGCAAATATGATTATTATAGTAGATTACCATAGGCTTCAACACCTCACCAAATAAACACACCAACATCTTGTGAAGCCAAATGGCCTCACCACTAGCCTAACTAGTTTCCATATACTCTGCCTCAACATAATTCAATGCTACTGACCATTGCTTCCTGTTGAACGATGACACTAATTTCCAACCCAACCTAAAGAAACACTTGGATATTCTCCTCCTGTCACCAACACATCCTGCCCAATTTGAGTCTATGTAGCATGTAAATTTGATTCCATCCCCCTAGACATAGCTCAAACCATAATCCATTGTACCCTAGAGGTACCACAACACATGTTTCGTAGACACCCAATGCTCCCTCCTATGCTTCACCATGAACTGACTCAACGTATTGACTATGAAACAAATATCTAGTTTGGTATTGGCCGAATACATCAACGAATCGATCAATTTAAGATATAAACATGGATCTACCAAATTGGAATTAGAAGCATGCATCTTATTCTAGTTGGTAATCATAGGCATGTCCATGGGAATATAGTCCTCCATATTAAATCTCCTCAGTATGTAAGCTGCATACTTCCTTGTCCCAGGAAGATATGCCCATCCTCATGCCAAACATCCAAACCTGAAAAATAGTGCATCAATCCTATATCGATCATCTCGAACTCTGAAGCAAGGTATCTCTTGAAGTGCCCAAAGAGTCTCTCCCCTCTTGTAATAAACGGTTTGTCTACATTTAGTGAAAGAATGAGAGGATCCTTTCCAAACATAATGTAATGTAGGTTTGTATCTACATAACTCTTCTCGAAACCCATCTACTACAAGTAGGAATTAATCCATGAATAACATGATGTCGATGCCTACTTCAGCCCATACAAGGACTTATTTAGCCTACATAGATGATAGTTTCTCCATGCACCTCGAATCCTTGTGGTTGCTCGATGTAAACCTAATCCTATATGATCCCATTGAGAAAATTAGTCTTCACATCAATCTAGTGGATCTTCCAACCCATCTATGCTGCAGTGGAGATCATTGTTGTAATCGAAGTGTATCAAGCCATTGGTGCAAAGGTCTCCTCATAGCCAACTCTCTCTACCTGTGAAAACCCGTTGTTGAGCATGCAAATCCCCTCTGTGGACAGAGGTGATCCCTCTAGCCCTAGGGTGGGTCTAGCAACAAGGGAACATATTGTACTTTCAGACTCCTAGTGTATAAATGAAAAACGAGTTGGGATAGATAACCTACCTTGGTCCAACGCTCTTGTCGTGGTTTTCAACAGCGATCCTCTGATCTTTGTCTTCACACGTCATGGTCCTTCAGTGATAATGCCCATATACCTGCACAAAGATCAAGTGAACGATGACAACCTACAAAAATATACTTTCATTTATAGCTATTCGATTGGTCAAGGAGAATCAAACATTTCACAAATAATTAAACAGAAAATTGGAACCAAAAACCAGTCATGTATTAATAATAGCGAAAATAAGTTTACAACCTTAATGCCTTGATGTTGCAACCTCCTTCGACGGGTTCAGTCGGGCACATCTCAAGCATTTGTTGGGGATTGGAATTGGTGAGGCAACAGGCCTAAACTCTCCCTCGACAATGGATTCCTCTCTGCCTTCTTCTACACACCAGCTATAGTAATGAATTTTCAGCTAGCTAAAACAATGTGAGAAGGAAGTATTTATAGGAGAGGAGGAGGTGATTTGGGATCCTCCATAAGGTGTAAGAGAGGCCTATCTCTTTGGGGAGTTACACAATTGTAAGAAACAAGAAGCCAAAGGGAGGAACTCGATGTTATTTAGTCGAAAAAACCATGAGGACTCCGCTCACAAATTTTTTAGGCATGGAAACTTCATTTCTATTTAAAAAACGTCCCAAAAACAGCTTGGCACGGGTAGACAGAACGCCAATGGGCGCGGGTTCTAGTGCTAATTTCTCCATGGGCGCGAGGCCATAATTGCCTACCAGCACCGACCAAAAATCACATGTTTTTGAGATTTTACTATAGGAATGATCAACAGAGGAAATGTTCTTGACATGCCAAGGGATGAAATGACACCTATAGCAAAGTATGACAATACACAAAATTCACTGAAATGGTCCAATTTTCGAGATGGGGATTGCAGGGACGGTGACAAAATATTGTGTAATAGATGCCCCCTAAAGCATGAGGTCCAAGAGAGAGGGAGGGGTGAAATTATTTATGAGAACATGCCCAAACCAAAACGCTGCCATCGGAAGACCTGCAAGAACAAGTAAAATTTATATCTCTGATACATGAATATGTGGTATGGGTGCATCGATCCATAATAAAGTACATACAATAACAAGATCTGAGGTATGAATGCATTCATCCAGTAAGAAGGATCATTAAATAGAATCAGGTATGGTCGGATCCATCCAATCAGAGGAATCATGCATATAGTCATGATAAACCAAATCGTCTCGCAGCCTGGATTTCATCAAAAAAAACCCAGGGTCTTGCGCTCCATCTTGACTCGAACAAGTAAAAATTCAATCATGCGATTAGTGAGCTCAAGTCGAACATGCAAGAAAATCACTTGATTACCAGCCAATGATTAAAGTTGTTAACATGCGCAAGAGAAACCACCAATAATGAAAATGGCACTCAAGGTACAACTAGTACAATCTGCAAAATTTTAACAGTGACCTGGATTCGAACACTCACGAAATCACTCAATCGAAGGCCAATGATGAGGAACTATTGTCGAATGCGAAGAAATTTCCATTGAGGCATGCAAGCTTCAAGGTACTGGAAGGGAGTCTCTAGATTAGCTTCCTGGATAATGAGTTGAAGTCAACAGGAAGTGACCGGTCAAAGGAGGGCCATAATTTTTCCCACATCATCAACACAAGATAGAGGAAAAAGATGATAGTGAACCAGGACTAAATAGAGGATCAGGGGCTGAAAGCTGTAGAAGGAAACTTCTCTTGAACATATTGGATTCACGACTTTGGAATTTGGTAGTATTTGACATCAAAGGATATGAGTTCATGGTGACGTGGAAAAGAGCAGATGAGAGGTCAAAACAGATAACCCAAACCCATGGAGGAAAAATGATGAATGGGATGTCCCCAACGTGACATGAATTGCAGAAAATTTTCATGTTCAAGAGCAACATATTTCCAACACGAATGAGAAAAAGTTCCATTTTCCCCCACCATTTTTGGCGAGTACCCCAATTATTCTTGAAAAAAATATTGAAGGGGATAACATATGCTTTTCATATAAGTTTGTCCTTCGGACAAATCCATCCTAGTACATTTTACGATCCCTAGGAAGGAGGAACTCGATTACGTCATGGTGAAAATTTCTTATGTCATTTAGGTTTTAAAGAGTCTGAAAAAGGAAGAAATCAACATCTTTTCATGTTTAGAGAGTTTGAAAAGAAGCGAAAAAGAAAACTCTAATAGGTCCCTTTTCGTAGGTAATATCATAGATCCTAAAAGGTAGAAAACATCTGAGAGAACCTCTTAGTTGTGATTGGCTAAGGTATTCCTTTTTCCTGAATAATCTGTCCCAGCCCAAAAAATGAGTAAACGTATACTGTGCAGATGATGTTTCACAACCTTTAACGAGTTCAAAATGACAAGAGTCTCGGTAATGTTTTCAATTTTAGAGAGTCAAAAAAGAGTTGAAAGATGACTCTAGGGGGTGACTTTTTCATGTTTTTACCGAGTCTGAAAAGGTAATAAAATACAACTCGTCACTTCATCATCATCATGTTTAGGACCTGTTGTTGTGCAAGAAATGCATGTAAACCCCATTTTTTGAGATAAACTATTAAAATAATCGAAAAATAAGCTAAAAAACCTAATTAGGGTTTCGAAAAGGTTTTTAAAATGACAGAAATAGTAAAAATAAATTACTTTTCACCTTTTCACTTCTTGTGAGCAATTTACCATTTTCTACTGTGATCTTGTGGAGCTAGCAGCGGACAATCCAGGAGACCAATCATGAATCTGTTTTCTTCAGGTAAGAACTCTGATACTTGCTTGCATTTAATCTAGATTTCATTGCCTGCATTCTCAATTTTTTATGCTTTTGGGGGAATTTTGTTCAAGGTTGGGCGCGACGGTCGGTGCGGATTCCAAGCACGGAGTCGCGCCAACTCGCCTAGAATCCTAACGGGGAGGTGAAAATTGGTGCTGCTGTTTCTAAAACAATGCTCCAATCGCCACAACCAATTTTTCTTGAAAATTCGCTCAAATAGTCTCATTTAAATGGTTCAAAAGTGAAATATTCGACTAATGAAAGTCCGAATGATGGTTTTGCAGGTGATTGAAAGCCAAAATGGTGATTGAATGGAAGGAAAGAGAGCATGGGGAGGAATATGAAAAAACCATGAGAAGTGTAAGATTCATGGATGGCCTAAGAGACTGTGGGATCTTAAAATTCTTCATGGCACAGTGTATTCGAGCTCAGCTACATTTATTACAGTATTTGGTCAGTGTATGGGACACCGATCGGGGATAGTTTATGATTCACGATCAAGAGTTGGAGATTGAAGTCTCTGACATATATTTCATCACTGGATTATCACGGAGGGGAGCAGCACCGATCCTCATAGGTACCCATCCTACAATGGAGAGAATGGGTATGCTCATAGACAGAGTTTTCCCAGGAGAAAAGAAAGGATCAAAGAGCGGAAAAATAGATATCCAGTCCATACCCGATTTGGAACTAAAAGTAGTGTTGCATACTATAACACGAGTTGTTGGATATCAAGCCCCTCACAAAGCTACAAAAACATAGCTTCAATTTGTCATGGATTGTATGAATCTAACCATTTTCAACTAGGCAGAAGCTGTAACAATCAACCTGAAGCGCTAGTTAACAAAGTGCAAGAATGGCAAGTTGAAACAATTTGGCTATGGGTCCATCTTGGTACCGTTCATCCTAGAACGATTGCCAATATTTCAACGCCAGAGGTAATAGTACCTGCACCACCAGCACAAGAGCCACGGATGGTCCATTGGGCGGCGCTGATGCCTTGATCGGGAGGAGGTCAACATATGTCATGGAGGCTGAAATTATTCGACTAGCTTTGCCAACAACTCATCATTGTGGATTGGCCCTATACTGGAACTGACTTCATGGCTGATTTGGACCTTCTACTACCAAAAGGAGAGGATTGTGATGAAGCATTGGGTAAAACTCATTTTTTTATTTTGATTATTATTATGATTTTTTTGTTTATATGTGTTCTGATATCTATCCATGTATTGCAGATGTTGGCCCAGAGAGACCTTCAAGGATGTCTCTAATAGCACGAAGGGTCCCACGTGATTTCGAGGTGGCCCCTCATCGTGAGGGAAGCGAGGAAGAGGAGATCGTGCGCAACCTGGAGGGACTCACCAGCGAAATCCCAGATTATGCGAGATTCGACAATGTTCCTCGTGCTTACTAGAGGCACACTGCGGGGGTGTCTAACCGCATCCACCCTTTACTGAGGCATCTTGTGCGTGGAGTGACATGTTATCATGATCATCATGCTGATTAGACACCTAGGCTTTATTTATGCATATTTTTTGAGAGACATTATGTCGCAGGATGTAACCAAACACACATAGTTTTTGAACTTATGTGATGATGATGCTTTTACAAATTATGCAAATGTCTATCTAATACAATATTGGCTACTGCATCAATTAACGCATTCATTCTTCTAGGAATATGTTGATATGTGATATAATCAAAATTCCTTTCTAATAAACGAAAATGAAAATACAACCTTAAAATTTCATGATTTCTAATAGAGTAATGCGCATTAAGCTAAAGAACAACAAGCTGAGAGTCTAGGTTCACAATTAATGCATGAATGTCGAGAGAAATGGCCTCGGTTAAGAGTTAAATGACAACGCTATATTCAGCAACATTTTTTGTTGTTTTACCTAGACAAATACCTTGAAGGTCTATCAACTCACCATTAGGATTATAAATCACCCAGGCTGCGGAAGACATATTTTGGGTACTGTGGGAGGCAAAATCCGCGAAACCAACGTAAGGAGTGACAGACATGTGCATAGTAATCAACAACATAATAAGCAGGAAAAACTGCTCGCAAAGCACACCAAGCCAAAAAATGTACAAAAATGAAAAACACACTTATGTACAAAAGGACATGCACGAAAAACTCATGCATAGTATTTTTTGAGGTACAACCCATTTCTGGGTTGATTTAAAGGATAGCCATCATATTCAATTAGCTCATAAGCCCCGTTCTACAAAACACGCTTAACGATATAGGGCCCATGCCACATGGGTTCAAATGCCCCCAACTTATCATGAAATTGGTCATACAAGAGGACGAGGTCTCCTTCTACAAAGATACGAGGGGAAACTGTCTTATCAAAATGAGCTTTGACCCAATTTTTTTGTGCTTCTTTAACTAGGGCAGAAAAGTGGTGATTTTCACCAAGCCTCTCCAAATATATAACACTCTCTTTCTCTGGTGAGGTATCAGGCAGTTATTCAACAACTATCTTGAGATAAGGGATTTCACATTCAATCGGAAGGGTAGCTTCCAGACCATAAACAAGCTGGAATGGAGTGAATCCGGTTGCATCCTTCACTCTGTTTATGGCTTCAACCTAGCTATTGGCATGAGGGTAGTACGACGTTGAGCTATCATGACATAGACCCACCCTATAAGTCAACTCAGCCATCATGTAATGGCTAAAATGAGAGCCATTAACGGTGATAATGGCTTGAGCGACACCAAACCTAGTAATGACATGATTGAACAAAAATTGTGCAGTCATCTTACCGTCAACTATGAGTGTAGGCATTGCTTCGGCCCATTTAGTGAAGTAATCCATGGCTACGATAATATAAGCATGACCCCGACCAAGTGAGGGTTACACGTCATAAAATTGATGCCCCACTTTTCAAAGGGACCAATGGTAATGATAGGATGGAGGTTTGCGGGTGGCGTGCGCATCTTGCCCTGGTAAATATGGAAATCATGAAACTTACGGACAATGACAATGTAGTCTTTAAAAATGGTAGGCCAGAAATATCCATCACGAAAAATATTTTGTGCAGTAGCATATCCAGACATGTGACCGCCACAGGTGCCAGAATGGCAGTCATTGAGGACTTTTTTAGCCTCCTCGAGAGTTAAACACTTGTGGAGAACAGAATCAGCTCCGATGCGATATAGAATATCTTCGACTATGTGATAAGATTGCGAATGATGGAGGATGTGTCGACAAGAATCCTTCGTCAACTCAAATCAGAAAGTGGAAGTCTGGAGATAAAGGATGATATCATCGTACCATGGATCGAGGGTGCTAATGAGAAAAAGAGTATCGTCTCAAATGCGTTCCTCAGAACCAGAGGGAGTAGAGGAAGATGGTAAATATCAAATCAAATTGGAAAAAACCAATTATTTCTTCAATTTGGAAGTAGTAAACTCCAAATAGAACTCATTAGGAAAAGCGCGGTTGATGTCACGGTAATCCACACAGACACAAATAGTACCCTATTTTTTATCCACAAGAACGATGTTAGAAACCCATTCTGTCAAGGGAATCAGATAAATGAAGCTAGATTTGAGAATTTTTTCAACTTCTCCCTCGATGGCGGCTGCCTTTCTAGGGTGCACGGGACAAAGACATTGCTAAATAGGCTTCACGTCAGGATAAGTAGGAATCTCATGCACAACTATACTCGAATCTATGTCGGACATTTATTCGCAAGACCAAGAAAAAACGTCTTGAAACTCTCAGATGAGACTAGTATAGAACTTGATCTCATCAGGATAACATGTCACCCCAATGTGGATGTTCTTGATAACCCCTGCTTTGACGAAGATGTCGATAGGCATCGTTTGCGTAATGTTTCCCAGGTTACCCTCCGCAAAAACTTCACGTGTCAAGATGGGAATTTGAAGCGGATGGGAAGGAACTTAGGAAGCGAACTTCTCAAGACAAGAAGACATGGCCCCAAGGCTAGGCATAAAAGAGGAAAGATGACGACTATCGTCCCAAGGAGTATATTCGAGAGACATGGTTTCCACGATGGCCTCATCAGTGGGAAATATCTCATTTAATGGATTGGGCGAATACGAAGCGTCGAGCCAAGGGGATTGAGAATACATGTCAAGAGACACACCCAAAGGAGTATGATCAGAAGGAGGAGGAGCTAAAGCCGAAATAATTTCGCAATAATTAATTTCTATTGGGCTTAATGGCATCGTGTCACCAAACGAATCAATCTTCTCGGGTGAAGGGATGATCCACGGATCAGAAGACGTGGATATCATGTTGAATTGAGCATTGTTGGGTGGAGGAAGAGAAAAAGGACCCATGAGGGTAGGATCTTTGAAAAAACCCGGTCCTATGCTCTCATAAGGCATAGGAATACGATCTACATATGGAACATTTCTCTTGGAAGACGTAGAAGTGAAAAGGACAATTGATCGACAATGATGATATTTACTTCGTGTAGAAATTGAAGAATATGAAAGAGTGGATGGGATGCATAGCATGGCATGTTGTGACTCCCTCTAAAAGGACATGGTCCCAACACGAACTACTCTAACCATGGATTCATCTTCAACCACCACCTCCAGATTTACAACCCTCTCTGTAAGACTTGTAAAATGCTTCCTAGCCCTCCCATGTGACATGAAGTTCCATTATCATCATAGTAGACACTAGAGGATGTCACGCTCATGTAAATATTGAAAACTAAGGAAAAATCCTAGTCAGATCTGGTGGAAAAATCATCCACTTAGGCTAGCTACAAAACCATTCCTCTTATTGTGAAACATCACTACATAATATCCCATCTTCTGACTAGAAAATCAACTCAATTTTCTCATATCCTTCTCCTTGTATTTACTCTTCTACTTGGCCTCACTCGTGGATCCATTCTTGGCCTTATTCTTTCCCTTTTCTTTAAGGGCCACATTCTCCTCATCTTTCCCACCATGATTCCCACCACTCTTGGCATTTCACCTTATCTCCTCTTAATATAAATCATCCCACATTCTTCCCCAATCTGGAATATTCTTCCAGGAAATTATTCCATCAATGAAGGCATCCCAACTCGATGTAAAACCATGCATGGATGATCTGACAAGCTACTAATCAAATATGATTTCACCCACGACTTCTAACACTTCTCTTACTTAGTGACCCTAGTGAGGTATGAGGATATAATTTCGGTTTTAGTCATCTTGGTTTGCCCCAATTTTTCCCTAAACACCATCTTCATGTTCTTATTAGTGCTTTGGAAAAGTTTAATTAAGGATTCCCACATCTCAAAAGAAAAGGTATTATTTGAAACATGGGGAATAAGGGGTCTTTAATAACATCTAGAAGGAGTCTTTTGGTTTACACATTCCTCTTGTTGAAATTAGCCAATAGTATTGGATTAGTGGGGGGAGCTATTATACTCTCTACAATATCCCATAGTTCAAACTATTGAAGCACCAACACCAACCTCTCCTTCCATGGGCTAAAATTTTTAGCACCACTCAGCCTATCTTCCACTCTCAACCTTGTTGCCATGACTTCCACAACACAACACAGATTTGTCCCAAGGGTAAACTCAAATCCCTCTCAACCACAAAATCATGTTTAATCTTGTTTTTTGGCCATCGTCTCTCATTGTTTGGTAATTTTTTCTCAGTGTTTGTCATTAGATATGCTCACCACTGCTCTGATACCATGTAGAAAATAGTAGGCCCAACCCAATTTCAAATTTTTGGAATCACATTAGTTTAATGCCCAACCCAACATAGATTTATGTCATTGTTTTTAAACATGAATATTTTCTAAAGCTTGAAACACATAACCCTACTCTACTCTTTAACTTTCGCTGAGAATAAATGCAATAGGAACACAAATTTAACATAATTATTTTTTTGGTCGAATAACCTTGGAAAAACCCCAAAGGGAAAACTAGTGAGAAAGAGGGATATTTTATTTATTCTCAAAGAATTTATTATAGCAGTTAATGGCAGTAAGCACAATGAACTTATCTCTTGAGACTCATGCCCAAAACTCGGAAAATTTGTTGTATTTGTTCCTTGATTCTTGTTCCCTCTTGCTCATAAATTTGTGCCAACTTCAATATTTATTGGCACTAATAATTTTCTTTGTCAATACCCTTGAATCTCTTGAAAATTAACCCCTCAAATTTCTACCAATAATTTCTCAATTTTTGTACAGTTGTGGCAGCGCTAACAACTCTATCAGACCCTCAAAAATCATGCCCAGAACTTCTCAAAATTTGTGTAGTAGCACCTTGGATTTCATTCTTGAGATTTTCTACTCTGACAACACAATAACAATGCTACAACTTCTTTATTTTTGTGCTTGAGTACCTCAAAAATCGCGCAACTTAAGTATGCAATTACGACCCTTGAAATTTACGCTAAGACAGTGGCAATTTTCTATAGGGTACCTTGAAATTCATACTACTTTTCATTGCTCCTGCATTTATTGTACTCTCCCTCGTCTACTAAATTTTTCCTTTCAACCTCCTTTGCTCTTCCTCTCCAATTCTCATGAAGAAAATGTTCAAGTGGTGCCTTCTCCCCTTATCTTTTTTCCCTTTTGTTCTCTCATTAAGAAGAGATATCTAACCCAAAGATCTAATGGCTATGATTATACATTTTCCCATTAGCTCAAGTGTGGAGATCTAATCTCTCATTGACCCATGAGACACATTTTACTTTTATTCCCCTTTTCATTTATTACGTAAAAGGTATTCAATGAATTTATGTTTATAAATTCATTTTATGAATTTATTACTCTTATAGTCACTTTATGTTTATAAAGTCACCATATGACTTTATGCCTTATCAACTAACTTTAACTTTATTTCCCATAAATTTAAGGGGGTCCCATTAGGAATATCTTTCCTAGGCTACCCACCAAGCCTTAGGAACACTTGTCCTTGGTACTTCTTTTCTAAAATGTAGCTCGAGTGGTTGTGCGGAAAATTTGTTACCCTCCCCACTTAGATTCAAATCCCACATTGTGACATCTTTTCTCTTAATAACATGATTTTTCATGACCCATAAATAACTTATTTATGATTTTTTGAATCTCCCTTATGCCCTAAATAATATAGGGTTTGCTTTGGTTACTATTCTTATAATGAGGGGAAATCCTTAGACACTCCCAAAATATATTATCTAGAAAAAAAAATTGGGAAGGGATTGAGCCCATATCCACATCAAAACCTTAGATGCAAGGATGGGATCCTTAGCTAATGTCAATGGTCTTGATAATTTGACATGTTGTTTGGGAATTTCCTTTGGAATTTTCTAGTACAATTATCATCAAACTTTGAGTTTAGTGTTTTTAAAGCTTTTCCCTATCTTGTGGCTATTGGATGATAATCCTACAAATTATTTGTGTATTGACGAGCTCTAAAATGAAAAGTCGCATTCTCAGAATCTTGAGACCTAGGAAAGAACATAATATATACAATATACCATGATATGATTTAGTATGCCTTCTCTTATATCGACATTTTCACATGCTTTAGGGAACTCGATGATGAATCTCCTTCTAAATTATTTGTAGTCAATTTTTTTGGACATAAAAGTTTCTTTTTACTTCTAGGAAAATCTAATTTACAAATTTTTATACAAAAAACTATGCATCATGCAAAAATTTGAAAGCAAGTGAAACTTAAAAAAGGGATTTAAATTTTCCATCTACAACACAACTCAAATCAGGTAAAAATTTGGCCACTATAGACTTGAATTTTTCCTTGGTTTACAAAATAACTCATGTAATGAAAGATTAAGCGTCTAAACTAGGAAAAATAAAACACCACAATTTGTGGATAGGGTTTAGTAATTTCCTTTGGAAGTTTCATCTTTAATTATCATCAACCTTTGGGTTTAGTGTTTTTAAAGCTTTTCCCTAAATTGTGGTGGTTGGATGATAATCCTACAAATGATCTATGCATTGACAAGATCTAAAATGGAAAGCCATATTCTCACACTCTTGAGACTTAGGGAGGAAGAAAATATCTACATTATACCATGATATGATTTAGTAGGCCTTCTCTCATATCGACCTTTGCACATGTTTTGGGGAACTTGATGATGATTCTCCTTCCAAACTATTTGTAGTCAATTTTTTTGGACATAAAATTTTATTTTTACTACAAGGAAAATATAATTTACAAAGTTTTATACAAAAAATGTGCATCATGCAAAACTTTGAAAGCCTAGTGAAACCTAAAAAAGGGTTTTAAATTTTCCATCTACAGACACAACCCAAATTAGCTAAAAATTTGACCACTATAGACTTGTTTCCTTGGTTTACAAAATAACTCATGTAAGGAAATATTAAGCGTATAAAATAGAAAAATAACCACCACAAGTTGTGGATAGGGTGTGCAAGTAAGAACACATTCAGTCCATAGTAAATAGATACCAATTGAAGTTAACAAACTCAGTCATTAGGAAGCATCACAATGATGTCCCACCAATTAGGGTAAAATATCAACAAGTATTATGGTTACCAAAAGATATTGGAAGAAACATGCAAAGGCTATTACCCATATGAAAGCCACACCCATCAATAAACACACATTATGAGTTCCATGTTTTCAAAAATGAGTCCTGCATTATAGAAAACACATGTCCATAAGAAAACACTACCTGCCAATATAAACTAGTCCATGCAATGTAATTTTGTGATGTGGACCCCTACCAAAATCTTAAAGTAGAGAATGTTATGGAAATATGCCACAATAAGAAGTCACTAGATATTAAATGACACTTCCATTAAGAACATTGAAGGTATGCAAGGGTCCTTGAAAAACTTCCACAATTTAAATCAAGGACCAAAGAAGCCAAAATAAAAGGCTAAACCACCCAAAACCATCAGTAATGATCTTGTCATCCTCAAGAGAGTGTTCCAAATAATAACGAACATTTCAAATTCATAATGAAGGTAAATAGGAGAAATTTACCACTAGAAATAAGCCACAAAATATCACAAGCAACTTTCCATAGGTGTTGTGATGCTACTCTCCTCCTTGCCACAACCTTCTCTTCACACAATGTGGCAATTGATCTATTCCATACTCTCTAGTGGTGTACATGAGTTGAAGGAATAAGTTTCAATAGACTTATGATTATAAGTTGAAGGCATTGGGTCCAAAACCAGCCTTACTAAACACATAAGTTGCAGTAGACTTATGATAATGAATATCATGACCCTTGTTGAAATCTGTAAGATAATTACCAAATTGATTTGTACCTTAGATATACTAAAGTGTCATGTTTTATCCTTTCTGTTAGCCATCAGTAAAAAAATTTCATAGCAAATGATGGCTAAAACAAGTTTGAAGTCTTCAAGCGATTATTTTCATAGAAAATTACTCATTCTTGAAGCCTATTGTTCCTTAACAGTGTTGTTCCCTTCAGAAATCCACCAAGTAATCCTGTCGTTCCCAAAGAAAATTGTTTCCTAAAAAACCCCATTTTCATCATTTCATTCCCCCCATTTTTTCCCCCATATCATTCATTTTCCTTGTAAAAATTCCCTCTCCTCTCTCAGTTATCCTTAATTTTTCTAAAAAACCTCCAAAAAATCCCTTTTAAAGCTATAAAACCCTTTTTATGGTTTAAAAACCCTCCCTTTTAACTATCGGAACTTGGAAAAACCATGAAAACCCACAAAAAAGGCATAAAACCTTTTCTGCCCCTTTTAAGCCTTTAAGCCCCTGAGGGCTTAAGTTTTTCTTCCCTGTCCGCCATAAGACCAAGCGTTATGACCAAGCACCTAAACCCCTCTGGCCTTATCGCATCAACGTTTCCTCTATATACCCGCATTTTCCTTTGCAAAATTTTCTATCCCGATGCGATTAGCTCCTTTACCTTTGGCCCTGGGTCACTTGTTCCTCCATGGGACCATACCCTTGCCCTAAACTATAGCCCCCATCGCATCAACCCTTATTCATTTTCTCCCCCATTCCTTTGTTCCCTTTTGATGTGATCAGCCCCTATTTCCTTAGCCCTTGGTCCCTTATCCCTCCATCGAACCCTTCCCTTCCTTATTCTTAGCCCCCTCCCCTTAACTATTTACCCCCCACGCCCCTTATAAAATACCTTTTCCTTTGTATTTTCCCCACTACGCTATGCATATCCCCCGAGCGATCTTGACCATAGATATTATCGATCTGACGATCATCACATTCCCTCTCTCATCCATCCTCTTAGCCCTCTTACCCTAGCCCTTCACACCTCGCTCCTGGTTTCCTTTCCCTCCATAAGACCACATCTTCCTCCTCTTCTTGGCCCCTTTTCTTTCCACCCCGCCGGGGCCTACCACCCACTATTTAACCTCCTGCCCAATCCCCTCTCGACACCTGGCTTCCACCGCTCGTGCACCTTTCCATTATCGCACTCTCCCATAGTCGTTGGATCCTTCCCCCGAGATCCAACAACCTACGATAATTTTCGCGTAGATTTTATCGTCGAGGTTTAAACATCAAAAGTCACGCAAGACCGTTGGTTTTGCAGAAGCCACGCGGCACATTTTGAGTGGATCACGTGTGATTGAATGAAAATCGTTTACCACCTAAACTGAATGCGAAAACCATGGGTGGTTTTCTAAAAACCACTTTTCCCATTTTCATGCCAATGTCAGTTTTAAAAACCAGTTTCCGCAGGTTTCCTCCATTCAACCCCTTCCTGCATGCATTTCCTCTATATATTTCTCCTCTCGCCCTCCGCTAGCCTCTGTAAGCAGTTTTTTTCCAACCCCGTAGGGTTTCATAACGTTTTGTTGGTATTTTGTAGGGTTTGAGGGCAGTTTCGAAAGCCAAAGAGCCTCCTCATGGTTCAAAAAGGAACGCGGCCGAAGATTGCCACCTTTGAGGCCTAAACAGATTAAAGCTTTCCAGGGTAAATTGTATGGTTTTGATCAATGTTGCATAAAAATTGGTTATTCAAATAAAAACCCTCAGCACGCCAAGATACCTGTTCACAGCAGAGAATAGAAAGATAGGGATCAAAGATGATTTACGCATAAAGACAAAGGGTTAAAATTCAAAGCCAAAAGACCAAAGGAAAGTTTATTAAAGGAAAATTCAGCAAATATTTGAAGGATAAAGGGTTAAATACATTTAGATGGAATATTATAGAACTCAACCCAACAATAAAGACCAAAAACCAAAGAAAAAGGGATATTTATCAATTAAACAGTCAGCAGGAAAAGGTTAAAGGCCCGAAAATGATTATAAAGCCTTAAAGCACATAATCAAAGTTAAGTTAGTGTTTAACAACCACATAAATTGACAAATCAACTAAGAGAGCCTCCAAATGCCACATCATTGAGGCTATTACTCCTCAGAATGCCACCTGCCAGCTTATTTCACCTAAAAAGGATGCATATTAATTACACAGTCAGAGATATTTCTAAAGACAGCTCGGAATTAATTTCCAACCTACCAAAGGCCCCCAAATTCAACAAGAGCAACTGAAGTTGATGAAATTTAATGTAATAATCAATTAGCAGAGTTAAAACATCAGATAACTTCTCCATTTGGCCCTTTAAAGGCCAAGAAGCTCTTACTCTACATTAATTGAAGAGATAGGTCTTTCTTTCACTCCACCTCCTCATTCTACTATAAATACTTCTCTAGAAGACAGTATACAGGTTGGTATTTGAATACTCATTGAATGTAAATAGCATTGAGGTTGCTGAAGATCTATTTTTTAATAGAAGAAAGATAGGCTGAGATGAGAAGTTTGAAGTTGTAAAGACCCAATGGACTTGAAGATTGTAATTGGTTTGGACATCAAATATACAAGCTGATTTATGGGATCGTGGTCTATGCCAATGGTGATGTTTTTCTTACTGTAATTTTTATTTTTTCCCATGTTTTTCATATTTTTCATTTTCTCTGATAAAGAACAGCAAATATAGATTAGGATTTACTATCAAGTACCCTAAATCTCACTGATAAGATTTATCTTTATGTTTTCTACTAATTTTGTATTTGAGGATAATTCAATAGAGTGTGATCAGTCGAGGAATGTTGGTGAGCCCTTGTCTTGCTGAGTAAAACTTGAAATTTTGTCCTTGAATGTCCTTGAAAAGTCTGCTAAGTAAAGTTGAACTAGGGAAGTCTACGGTTAGCCCTGTCCTCTAGTTCACCTCCAACAGTAGCTTTGAAAATTTCCCTGAGAGTATGTCAAAATTAGGATAGGTTCAAAGTCCTTACCTGATCTTAGGCTATTCTTCGTTTATCTTAAATGTTGTCTTGAAAAGTCTTCTAAGTAAATTTGAACTAGGGAAGTCTATGGTTAGCCCTGTCCTCTAGTTTACTTCCAACAGTAACTTTGAAAAGTTCCTTAAGAGTATTGCCAAAATCAGGATAGGTTCAAAGTCCTTACCTGATCTTAGGTTATTCTTTGTTTATCTTTAATGTTTTCCATTGAGAATATGCTGAAAGCAGGCTAGATTCAAAGTTCTTACTTGATCTTAAGTTATTCTTTGTTTTCCTTTGAGTATGCTAAAAGCAGGCTAGGTTAAAAGTCCTTCCTTGATCTTAAGTTTCTCTTTGTTTTCTTATATGTTTGCTTCTTTCACCACTTATTAATGTTTCATACCATAAATCAACTTAAAGAGATCTTTTGACATAGATGACTTGCCCCATAAACCACTCTTGAAACTTGCTGTGCAATTAAATCCTTTATGACTCCATAGCCCAATGGATTGACATTGTTTCTCACTTATCTTATCAGCTGAACCATTTTCAACCTACTCACAACTTTACCCTTCAAAATAATTCCTTCATTTTAATGATATTCATCCCAACCAAAACAAACAAGAACCCTTGTTCTTTATAACTAGCCTAATATCATATCATAAGCATTAAAGATCATATCTTTGAAAAAACTTATATAGAGAGATCCCTCTCTGAATCCAGGAGGGATGGATCCTAGGATTCCAAAGTGGTTTTGATGTTGACTCTACAGCATTTTTTCTTGCCAATCTTGAAAAATACAGAGACCTAACATTTTCTAAAGGATTTCCTGGGTTCTTTCATGTGTTAGGAAATGAGACCAATAATAAAAGAGATGTCAAAGCGAGTATGTGTTAATATGAAAGGATGTCAACTAGCTAATGGCACAAAGTGGAATCCACTTTGGGTGAGGTGCAACTAGTAAAATTTTTAACCCTAGAATGAAAGGGAGATAGGGTTGGGTTACAATCATCCATGTGAAATTGGTGGAAAAGGTCATGTGCATACTTAGGTTGGGAAAGAAAAATAACTTCTTAGGTTTGTAAAAACAGGAGGCTAAGAAAATAGTGCAAGTTCCTAAGTCTATCATTTCAATGTTCTTCTTAAGGTTGAATTTCAAATGGGTTAGAAGTTTACTGTCACTACTAGTAAGTATAAGGCCATCACCATAAAGTACAAGTATGAGAAGATGATCACCTACTTTCTTGGTATAGACATTAGGGTTAATTGTGGCACCTAGAAATTCCAACATGTTGTAGTTGTTACAACCCCCCTCCATAAATTTTATGATGATTTGATTGTGGGGATTACCTTCAGTCTACAAAGACTCATCTTTCACTATCATCAAGTATTCATGTCGTTGTTGAAGAATTATCCTTGCATGTAGTGTTTGTTATGTCTTGTTTTGACCCTGATCTGAATTTTTCTAACACAAGCCATCTCTTGCCTTGACCTTGCAGCATTTTGAGTCTTCCCTCTTGGAACTACGCAATCCACTATCTCTAGAAATTGCACTGAGCCATGAGGATTTGAACTACACAATTATGGAAGGCATGCTAGTCTTGAGCTCAGAAACTGCACAAGAGCTTCTCTTCCTCTTATAAATTTCACAATTCACTTAGCTAAGGAATTGCACAAGCCCTTGAACTTGGGAATTGTGTAGTCCCTTATGGCAGTGTGAATGGGCGGTTTCCCAAAAAATAAAATTTGGCAATCTTAAAAACAATATTTTCCGAATTAATATTTGGTTAAGTCCACTAAGTTACTAATTATGACTTTCATACAAGTGGCATTTTTCCCTTGATTTTAGGCATGTGTGACATAAACCCTAACCCACCTAGATATATTTAATAGTTTCCTCTAGAGCTCATCTAAACATTCTATCTTGGAGCTATAGCCTTCCCAAGGAGATCATGGAATTTCAGCTAATTTTTCAGTGCTTTTTCGAGTAAGTTTCACATATGTCACTCTTTGTTGCTTTTTCATCACTTTTGTCACTTTTGTTTTTACGAGTTCTATTTTTCCTATTTCTCTTCATAGTAGCTATCGTTTTAACTATTATTAGCTTGTACAAGTGTTGGTTCGGTTCTTCGTTCTTATCTTCCAAGTGTCATATTGAGTTCTTGGTTTTTTCCCACCAACAATTGTCGTTGCTAGGAAAATTTGTGCATGTTAATTTTTCCTTTTGCATGCTTGTTTCTGGCACATAATTTTCACCAATTTATCTTTCCCTTAGCCTAATCTACTTCCCTTCCTTCCCTAACACTTAGATTTTTAATTATTTTCATTCCTTCCTGAGCATATTTACGCAATCTTGGTTAGCAGTTGCCTTCCCCAATTGCACAATTCTCATTCTCAATAAAAAATATTCGTGTTTTCCATATGAGATTGTGTAATGCATAGTCACTAGCTTGACCAACTGTGCATTGCGCAGTTCCAAGCCTCATCCCTCAGGCCTGTCCACTAAGACTGTGTGATGCACAATTTCTCCCTTTAGTCTGCCCAGCTGGGACTGCGCATTGCACAGTATCAAGCCTCTATTTGTCACCTTGCCTTTTGAGACTACACAATGCACAGTTCATGAACCCAATCTCTGACTTTCAGCCCCAGAATTGCATAATATTTCCTCTCAAACATTGAGTTGCTACCTTAATCTTGCTGAATAGACTGTTTTTCTTGAACTAATTTGTGTTTTCCATGAGTGCATATTGTCATCTACGTATTGCGGCTTTTTGGCATTATCTCTCTCCATCAGTTGCTATCATCATGGCACCAAAAAGATCCGCCTCAAAACACACCACAAAGAGCAACATCGGTGAAATAGTTGTGTGTCCCTACCACTATGCCATTTCTTTCAGACACTCAATTATTCATTGAGAAATATTTAGACATTACATGGCTCATAATAAAATATGTGTTCACGGAAATCAACTACAAAGAAGGTCTTGAATACATACATGTTTACATGAATGTCGAGAATTCAAGATTACACAAGATTGCATGCAAGTATCTAGCCTTTCCTTGTGAAACATTGTTAATTAGATCACGGCACACATAGATGTAAAGATCACGATCCTCAATAGTGCTAGTGGAAAAAGGCTTGCCTCTTTTGTGGCACATGATTTTCAGTTGATGTATCATTTTCCCTTTGTTAGACAACAATTTGTCACCCTGCTCACTTCCCGTCCTTGATCCTGAAGTGCTCTATGATAGGTCCTTGTAGAAATTATATACAAGCTGCATGTATATATACAGATTCTTCTAATCTAAAAATATTTTATCTTCTTGCTAAATACAAAATCCTTCCACTGTTAATCTTTTGCAGAAATTAAACATTCAATTGATAACATATGAAGCAATAAAAACAATCGCACATAACATAGTTTTTTAACGGGAAAGCCTGAAGCTAAAAACCCCAACTATCATATATTATGTATCATGGAGATCATGTAACAATCTCATACAAAGCTTAGTACATCAAGCTCTCAGTACAATCAATCATCACACACTAATCAGGAGAAATCTGCAAATCCATGCACTGATTTATTGCCACCTGCTAGCCTACCTCCACTGTGCAATCCCTGCTGAAGAATAGCTCTGAATGAATTCGAATTACACTTGCTTGCACTGCACAATCCTCATTGGCAACTCCAATGTGTGTGTGGTGCAATAAATGCATCACTATAGTCACAACAGATAGTCCATCTTGCCCTTTCACCTATCTCTCTGCTAGGTCTCCACTGGAACTGACATGCACTGTAGTTAACTGTTGTATTTGTTCAGTTGATTAATGAGTTATTATTTGTGAATTAATTAACTAATTAATTCACTCCACTCTCACTAGTGCATCATTCAGTTAGACTAGATACAACTAGCTCAACTGAGTTTAACTCCAATAATTGAGTTAAACTAAATAACAACTCCATGAACTACTCTTCCAACTCTATCATAACTTTTCCACTTCAGTTCTAATTGAGTCCTCCATGCATGAAACACCAATAAACCCTAGGAATTGCGTAATTCCTTCAGCCCACTTATTTTTCAATTTTTTGCACTGAAATTAAGTGCTCCAAGAGAATAAGTTGATGTTTATTGTCGGATTATTATTAAGAGCTAATAATAATCGAAACTTCTATTTTTAGATCAACGATCTATAAATATACTTCGCCCAATATTCCAAAAATATAATTTCATATATTTTTCCAACTTGATCAACCATCCACAAATAGCATCTTGCAACTTCTGAAATATGATCACCATGTCTAAAAATAGACTTGCGCCAAAAATAGCCTGCGGGCCCACTTAGTGAAGGTGACTCTTTTCGCTAAGCTCATCATCTTGTTGAATCTCAACTATCCTATGCAGTATATCCACCTGGGAAAAATACACAAAGTTATCCTCTGGAGAATCAAAGAAAGCTACCTTGAAATATCACTAGAGAGATTTGGTCAAAAAAATAAATTTCTAGGTCAACGCGGTTCTCTAGTGGCCTTCCCATGTTGATGGCAAGTTGACATTTATGGCCTCATGCTTTCAGCACCCTTTTTTCTATGAAAATCATGTTAATTCCTTTCTGGAAATTTTTCCTCAAAATGGAGGAGAAGCTTCGACCTCTAGAAGCTCCAGGGCAGCGACTTTGTTGTTATTTGGTGGTGCTAGGGTCGAGCTCTCTGATTTTAGAGCTTTCATATTATTAATGGGGGATTATCCCTTAGAAAATGGACCTTCATACTCCTTTTATGGGCTCCCAACCTCTTCTCCCTTCCTATAAATTGATCCCCATCCCTCCACTACTGGTTGGTCATTGTTGGGCTCGTAAGATCATTCATTCCCTTTACACTCTTGTATTGTGATAACGCCTAATCTATTCAGGAGAAGGAATGGTTTAGAGCTTTAGTGAATGACTCAGACATCACCAAAGGGAGGCCTCCAACATCAAGGCTTGGGTTTTAAATTCTCTCTTCTATATGCATTAATAAAACATCTGAAGTTTTCTTTCTATATTTGTCCAATCATTTGCACAAATATTCTAATGTTCCTTGATATGTTAGATAACGGATGTTCATGAATATTATGTATTGGATTACATTTTTTTTTTCCTCTTGATATCTTGTAGGTAATCGTATGCCACTAGTAGCGAGGAACGATCTTGAGGGATCGTGGATCAAGGCCACCATAAAATCGTTCAATCATAGCATCAGGAAAAGTTAATCCTATCTCTTTTATTGTCTCATTTTGAATATTAGCTAAGGAAGCTTGCATTAGAAAGTATTATATGTTTCTAGACCCACTCTAGGGCTAGAGAGATCACCTCTGTCTGTAGAGGGGATTTATATTCACAACAGAATTGGTGACTCCGCTAGGGAGCTTTAGACTCTTAGCCTTCCCTTCACGAGTTGATCTCTGATCAGTTTGGCCGATCATTGAGATCTAAGTCTCCTTAGATCTCTATAGGTTTCCATAAGGTTTGATAGTTAATCTAGTGTGCCAGGTCTAGTTTTGGTGTGAAATTATCTTTTACATTTCCTTTTTTTATCACTCAGTGCATTTTTTATTCTCACAGTAGCTCTGACAACATTTTTTTATACAAAATAGTTGAATTGATGTGCCTTTCGGCACCCTTCTACTCACCACAGAAACGTTGATCTTAGAGCTAGGAAAATTTAGGGTTTCCCCTTACCTTTCCAGTGTGTCCTGACCCTTGAAGAACATCTGTCAAGTCTAAATGACCTCCTTTCTTCGTGATTAGCTTGTTTTTGTGGTTGGTTTGCTTCTTTGACTTGCTTGTGAACTAGAGTGAAATTTAGTTGCTTTCTAGGTCTTATTGGTCAATTACCCTTCACTGGTCACTTGCGCTTGTTGTTAAAGAATTTATAGGATTTGATTTAGGATTCTATTCCAGTCATTTCAAACTCCTTTGTGTGTTGCTTCTGGCTTGTTTTTTAAGTTTATTTACGTTGCACTAGTTATCGTTGCACTTAGAAATCACCTTTGATTTAATGTAAAACATAAGATCACAATTTGTTTGATTTGAAATTTTATGAGAATGTCTATTCTTTAGTTCCTGAATTCAAAATAGTAAATTTAAAGTGATTTTCATCTTGAAGTTTGGATTTGGTTTGTTCATTTTGAAAAAGAGTGAAGGTGATTTTCATTCGTGCATTTTTTGAAGTGATATTGTTTTCCATTCGATAGAAAGAAAAGAGAAATGGATTATTTTTCATTTATTTGTTCATTTGGTTCATTTTACTTTAGTTCATTGATTTCATTTGCATTTTGAGCTTTCAAAATAAAATAAAAATAAAAAATTTCTATGCATCTTAGTAGAAAGAGAAGCAATTTGATTTTTCAATAAGATTTCAGTTTGGGGAATGGTGAAAGTGATTTCGATCTTTAAAAGTAGTATTTCAGTAGTTTTTAACTGGTTGGGGGGCATCATTATTTGTTGCGTTACTTTCAATATTGTTTGCATTTCTTCCCTCATTAGTTTAGAATTCACTGAAATGGAAAGAATCTCTTTTAGAATTTAGCTGTATCATAGGGTTCAGGTGACATCGATATTGAGCCTTAAACTGAGACTTAACTGAAGATCAACTTTAAAATTTATCCAATTAACCTTAAGGATAATTTGAAATTAACGAAAGCATTTAGAGGTATAGGCTAGAGAAGTTTTCTAGTGTCATTAAAAGTAGGAGCTATCACTAATAGTATGTGTTACATTCTGAAGGTGAAACCCCGTCCCACGTATGGAAGTATATAGGACTATGCTCCACGTATGAAAAGTATAAGGGGATGCTCTCATCATAAATTTACACATTAGACAACACTACTATAGGTTGGACTCCCACGTACCGTCGATTATATATGGGGAGACACCACTAGGTTGCAAGCCTGCGATAGGTAACTGAGTCGGCTGCCTTGTAGACGTGATACACCCAACACAACATTTGGGGAGCTTGGTCGTAGTACGTTAAGTCCTTGGTAATTTTTTATATCATTTATCACTAAGGTGTATATTACAGTTCATGGATACCTGGTAATACTTTATCCCTAGTTCACCCTTATTTATTTATTTTTTGTTTAATTTCTAAAATCAACTGCCCGCGATAACATCTTACTTGTGAAATTCTCTAGCCTCATCTTTTTCTGGTTAATTGTAAATTTTAAATCACTAAAAATTGATTCACCTTTTCTCTCTTTGATCTTGCCTTTAAGTTCATCATGGTTGAATCGTTGGATTCACCTCCTTCCTCTTCTGAAGGATCTCATGACCTTCCTCCTCAGGTCCCCCAATTTCCAATTGGACTACTTGAAACTCAAGGTGTTGAAATTGGAATTGTCATAAGTGTACAACCTATTTTGTTGCATCCACCACCTAACGATTTTCTTTCATCGTCATCCGAGGATCCTAAGTCAGAAAGTCCCGAACCGTATGCACTGTTTATGGTCTTTCCTCCAACTTCACTCTTTAATCCAATAGCTCTCTCGCCTCAACATGCTTATAGTCCTTTTGATGCACCTGGTTTTCCCCTTGTTGCTTCTCCAGTAGCAACTCGCACTACTAGTTGTCAGTTGTTTCCTCCTAAAATGGAATCCAATGGTGATGATATTCCATTCGTGAGTGCCCCTCATAGCACTTTACAGGAAACCACTAAAAATCATATTCCCAAAGACATTTCATCCATGTTTCCTCCTGAAGCCCATCCTTACATCACCACTCCTCAAGATACAGGATGTGGGACGGGAATACCCTCTAGTCAGGTTGTATCTTCACTTCTGCATGGGTATACCTCTTTTGAAAGCCTGGTTTTGGGAGCTTCTGGAGCTACATATTTATTTATGAATCTTGTTTGGTCAACGGGAATTCCCCCATATTTCAGCCCATTCATTTCGAATATGGTTTCCATATATCAACCTGTTGTTCAATCTATAGTGACTATAGGTCAAATGACCATTTCAATAGGATCTTATACCCCCCTGTCGTTATCTACGATTACTGCGGTTCCACCATTGAATAGAGAATCTATGGTTTCGTTTATGCCTAGGGGGAAGTCTAATCCTCTTTACACACCTCCCCCTTTCAAGTGTGGGGCATCTGAACTGTGGACCAGTTTCTGGGGCAGGACAACCTAATGCTAGTCTAGGTGGAACATTGCTTTCACAACCGACAAACATTGTCATAGGAACTAATCCACTGAGTGGTCAACCTACTTCAGTTGTGTTTGATATCAACATCCCCACGTTAAGTATTCTGAGGTTCAACACCCCATCTCCAACAATCGAACGTACAATATCAGTATGTTCAGCAACCTAACATATCTCGTGAATATGTTCAACAACCGAATATTTAGTATGAGTATGTTCCTCGACCAAACGTCTTGTAGAAATATGTCCAAAAACCCCAAAATCCAGTAGGTATCATTTTCCTTACACCCAAAATAGTCCAAACATCCCTTTGGGTCAACCCGGTGCTCACCCAAATCAGGCTAGTGTCCAATACCAACAAATTCCATAGGGTTAGTACCAACAACCCCAATCAGGGCCTTACCATGGTACTAAATATCAGCAGATCCCTCAATACAATCAAACCCAAATGGCACCCCAAGCTAGACCTCATGTTCAGCAAGGACCTCAGGCTAGACCCTATTTTCAACAAGGGTTTCAGTTTAAAACCCAACAAGGGCCTTATAAATAGCCCAACAGGGTCCCTATGTTTAGCAGCAGCTGCAACAAGGTACTTACAAAACATGGGGAAGGTATGCATATCTAGGTCAAAATCTGCCCTATTGGGGGGGGAATCTATATCAACCAGGTTGGAACCCTCAAAACCATTTTCTCCTCACCATCCTCCCTTTCCATTTTTGGCTACGTTGGAACTTTCGGATGTGTCAAAGCTCACAAATGACCCCATCCAACATATGTTGCATTGGCCGCCAGTTCCAACCAAGATCTTGGGAGATTGCCCAAAGTTTGAAGGTAAGTTTGGGGAAGACTCCCAAGCCCATGTCATGACATACCACCTATGGTGCTCTTCTAATTCTTGGGTCAATGATTCAATTCGTCTACGTCTTTTCCAACACATTATCACACGTGTCATGGCTAAATGGTATATTGAACTCCCTCTAGGTGTCTTCTTCGATTTTAACACCTTGGCCATGGCCTTCCTCACTCACTTCCAGTTACTTTTCTGGTATGAAACCAACACCCACCTTCTCACATCATTGCAACAACCAAATGCAACCCATATTTCGGATCAAATCCAAGAATGGAGGCACAGACATTGTCTCATAACGATCAGTTGTCTACTGAATGGTTCACGAAATATTTTATTCCATAAATCGCAAAATATCTCGCCATGGGTGGTTGCGTGACGAAAGAGGAAGCCAACGCCAGCGTCAATATCTAGATTTGGTATATTCCCAATATGGAACTCTGTATGAGATCCTACATGACACGCAACGACCTTCAACTAATCTGACATCATATCAACCTCCCACTACGCCTCCTGTTGACTGCATTATTGGGTCAGTGGCCCATGTTGATATTGGTGCACCCAAGCCTTCTTTAAAGTCTAATTCCACCACTGATACTACACCCTCCAAATCTTCGAATAACTAGAAGAATCCTGATAAAACCTCTGAGGTAAATGTTTTCCAATCTACCGCAGCATCAAAATCCTCAAAAGGTAAGAAAAAGGGCAAAGAAAAATCCAAATTCGATAACCCTAGACAGGATTCAAATAAGTCATCTGTTGACGATGCTTCTAAATGCAAGCCTAAATATACTTGTTTGATATGTGATGATGAAAATTACACCAAGGATTGTCCTCGGTGTGCCAAAGTTTCTTGTCTCTTGAAGGGTGCACCCGAGACTCCAACTGTCTTGAAAGAACCATTCCCATCCCAACAGACTCAAATGGTAGATCAACCCCAATCATCTGGAAGCTCCCAAGTTTTTATGGTTGGCACATAACCTGTTTTTGTTTCCATGCAATTAAAAGATTACATAAATCGATCGAAATATCCTATGGAACATGAGAGCACTGATAATCCTTCCTCTTCAATAACCCCTAGCTTTGTTCCTCTCCAGATTAAGAGACCCATTAGTGATTCCATAATCCAACCACATCCAAAAGGTGTTCTTCAGAAATCATCTTATAATATGAAGACTCGAGTTTCTCAACACTATAACATTGTAGTGGATATAGCTCAGGCACCTTCACAATTTTAGCATTGGAAGTCCTTCAATCGTGTCCATCACAACAAAGGCACTATTATCTGCCATTAGAGGCATTGATCTAGTGGATTACAACCTTATTACTTTCTATCTTGATAAATTTGTCCCTTGCCTCCCATATTTGGTAGAATTCCTAAATCAAGTTACCATTATGGGGAAAACCATTCATAGGACACTTTGGAAACTTTCGATGGTAGAGGTTCTTGGTCGTACGGTATTATCAAAGCCCTATCCATCCTCTTGGAGGGAAAGACAGTGAACCTAGAAGTGGAGGTGGTGGATGCCAACCTAAATTATAACCTCCTTCTTGGACGCAGTTGGACCCATGCAATGCTTTTTGTGGCCTCCACCCTCTTCCATGTTCTTTTCTTTCCTCATTAAGGGAATATTGTGATGATTGATCAACTTGATTTCTTCTCCTCTGGGTCTTCAACAAGAAACATTCCATATGTTTGGAATACCTCTACCCCCTATGAGAATGTTGGGTCGAGCCTTTTCAAAAACTTGTCCCTTATGGGAATTTTTCCACTCCCACCTCCTATTGTCACCACTATCAACATGATATCATTTGGTCATGATCCATGGATTGTTCCTAGTCCCGGTCAGCTTGAAATATTTAGTGACGTTATGTCTCTCAGTCCTGCAGAACCAATGTATCAGAGCATTCTTCTGGATTCTGAGGTTGTTTCCGAAACTAACAACAAATTGGTTTCATATCTCAACACTTATGCGCAGTCCCCCTGGTTTGGTTCTTGCAATTCAGATGATCCCTTGAAAGATACATTCCCCACTGACAAGAGTAACATGGAGGTTATGTCTCTCAAAGAAACTCCACGGGATGATGGTCATCATCGTTCCTTATTTCTCCCAAACCTCGGTGATATCCCCACCTATCTTGAATCTTGTTTTTCGTCTGAATCGACCGGCCCGATTCAGAATCCCATCTTGACTCATGAAGTGTTGTCTGAAGGAAACATGGGGAATATCTCTACCACCATTCCCATCAACATCTCTGTTACACCGTGTATTTTCAAGAATGTTCATATCGATGCCTCTTGTTCTACTAATGAGTTCAATATTTACACCGAGAATTTAAGGAATTTCATGATGTCTTCACATGGTCTTACGAGGAAATGCCTAGCATAGACCCTAGTATTGTCGCGTACGAAATCCCTACATATCCAGACTTGAAGCCCATTCGTCAGCAGCTTCAACCTATGCACCCAAGAAAGGTTGCTGCCATAAAAGGGGAAGTAAAAAAAATTCTTAAGGCTGGTTTCATATATCCTATACCATTGACGGATTAGGTCTGCAATATTTTTCAGTGATCCTTATTGCATCCTCCCAACTATCATCACGATTATTTCTTATATTTGGTTGCCGCACAGAGCACTATCGGTATGGTGCTTGTTCGAGACTATGATGACGGATAGGAACATGTAGTTTACTACCTGAGTCGCAATCTCTTCGATGCTAAGACCTGCTATGATCATTTTGAGAAACTCACATTGGTCGTTGTTCATGTTGTTCAACGTTTTCATCATTACATTTTCCTACATAAAACTATAGTGATTTCCAACTGAAACCCCATGACTTACATTCTTGCACATAATTTGTTGGGGGGGAAATACTCGAAATTGATTATTATACAAGAGTTTTACTTAGAGTTTTCTACAACCAAATCGAAGAAATCACTTGTCTTTTCTAAGTTGATCTGCGATCTTCCCACTACGGTTGATCCCACTCCTTTCGATGAATTTTTGTCAAGATAAATCCCCTCTATGGATAGAGGTGATCTCTCTAGCCCTAGAGTGGTTCTAGTAACTTGAGATACTTTCTAATTAAAATATTTCTTAGCTAATAGTCAAAATTCAACAAGAAAATATATAAAGGTACCTTTTCCCAATGCTATGCTCGAACCCATTGATGATGACCTTGATCCACGATCCTTTTAGGCTCGCTCTTTTCTACTAGTGGTACACGAATGCCTATGGATGATCAAGATGCAACAACAAATGTAATCTAATACATAATAATCATAAACATTAGCTATCTAGCATATCAAGGAGTACCAAAATATTTTCATAAAATATTAGACAAATATAGAAATAAAACATCAGATGTTTTATTGATAAATATCAAAGGAAGAGCTTACAAACCAGGTCTTGATGTTGGAGACCTCCTTTTGGTGAAAATTTGATTCCTTTGCTAAAGCTCTAAACATTCCTTCGCTCAAGCACTTAGGTGTTATAACAGTGTAAGAATGTAAAGGCAACAAGAGTTCATACTAGCCCAACAATGACCAACCAATATTGGAAGGATGGGGACCAATTTATAGGAAGGGAGAAGAGGTTGGGAGCCCATGAAAGGAGGAGGAAGGTCCAATTTCTAAGGGATAAACCCCCATGGATGAGATCAAGGCTCTAAAATCAGATATGTTGACTCTCTCACCACCATTTAACAACCAACTCGCCGCCCTGGAACTTCTAGCGGTCGAAGCTTCTCCTCCATTTGAGGAAACAATGCTAGAAAGGGGTCAGAGCAGTTTTCTAAGATAAATTGGCACTTGCAGCACTAAACCAAAACTTTCAATCTGTCATCAGTATGAGCATGAAACTAGGAAATGCGATGACCCATAAAACTAGGATTTTGACCAAATTTCTTCAGTAATATTCCAAGACAGTTTTCTTTGAATCTTCAGGGGATGTCTTAACATATTTCTTGATGGTGGAAACATTTCACAGGGTCTGTCACAGGGAATTTTAGGATCGGGGATGAGAAATAAGCATGGTGACAAATTACTGTGTAACACATGCCCCCTAAAGCATGGAGGAATAACGGGGAGTGATGGCTGAAATTCTTTATGAACCAAGGTAAAGAGCTCAAATCACTGCCAGGAAACCTGTTGTTATCACTCATAAAATTGTGAAACATTTCTTGACATGGGAATATAGTTCACTCATTAAGAGGATAAGGTCTCCTTCTCCATTTCAAGGTGGTATAGGAAAAAAAATTCATTTGTAAGCCTATCCTAAGTTTTGAGATCACCTTCATTTATTCCATTTCATGTGAAATCAGTCCCATACCATGTCATTTGTCATTCCCCATGCATTCAGACTCAAAAGGCTGAATTTTCCCATTTTTCAAATTTTCGTAGCTTTTTACACAGGAAAACAACAGAAAACACTACGAAAACACCTAATAATTTCGTAGCGAATATGAGGATTTCTCTGTTTTTTTACTTTTGAGCAGTCAACTTCAAAGATGGTTTATGGGAAAACAGAGAAGTATTTTAAGAAACTTAGAGAGTTTTTTTTCAAGCACATATAAAATAACAATAACCTCTTTCACTTTTCTCAAATATGCTACAAATTTGGAGATACAGGGATGCCTTTCATCCCTATTTTCAGAAAACAAATTTTCCCAATTTTATACATGTTTTGAAAATGTAGATTATGGACAGCTGGAGATGGTATTTAAAAAACCAAGAGAGGTTTTTCTTCAAAAAAAATTTATCTACAAAAAACTCCTCCAGTTATGAAAAATATATTAATAATTTGTAAATATGAGTTCATTTTTAAACTACAAATTCTGCCTTTTTTAGGAGTTTTCGTAGCGTACTTCAGGCTTGAAGCCAGAAAAACACTACAAAAAATCCTGTAGGTGCCTTTTTGCAGTAAAACTAAGTTTTGGCATGTTTTAAGGAGGGATATTGATGGTTTTCAAAGTTTCATGGCATAATAAAGATGTTTTAATAGCAAATAAGTCAAGAAGATTGATGGGAAAGCCATTTTTCCCACGCTACTAAAACTCGCTATGAAAATTTTTGTACATGACTATTTAGCATTCAACTTCAAGTTTCATTTCAGACCAAATAAAAAATTATTTTGGAAATATGAAAGAGGTTTTTCTTCATCACAGTTCCCTATACAAAAACCTCTCTCAGTTTCTACAAATCCATCAAGGTTTGGAAATTATACACTCATATTTGAAGCCTTATTTTTCAGAATTTTCACTAACCAGATTTGTGAAAAATTTGTAAAAATTCGATTTGGAGGAGGTCTAGCTCAGCATACACATGGAAAAATGACACATCAGTACTCTATTACACTCATAAAATTAGTTGGTTGTAGTTGATAAGGGTTATTAAATTTATTTGTTGAACTATTAATGAAAGAAGAGTCCTTTTTGTATTCGAACTCTGCAAAACATAAATATCTCTAGGAAGTCTCCAAGTGATAGAATCATGTTTTAAATAGGTCTCTGAGGTGGTAATTTGAGGTGATTAACATGGCATATAATTTGGATGAGTCCTTACTATATAAAGGATATATTTTTAGAGTTAGAAGGGGTTGGAATATGGTGACTTGACACTACTACTATTGTAATTTCTGATATCAGTAATATAGATAGACTTTGTTTCTGCTTCACTTGAGATTCTTGGAATGTTTCAATGAGCTTATGTTTTATGTCTCTCTTTATCTTACTTACAATATCTTGAGGTTGAATTACTCAAATTTCATGTCACACATGCTCTGACTTCCTTTTAACATTGAGCTATTGAATATTTCTGTGTGTTAGTATTGTCCTTCCATTGAAACAGTAAAAGCCTCAGCTTCCACAAGTAGATTCATTTGTCACTAAATTCCTTCTTACTAACTCCATGAGCCCAATGGTAGTGGAATCTATCCCATTTTTCACCTGCAGTAAAATACATTAAGATACACACAGATTTAGCCATATGATTTAAGACCTAATTGAGCAAATCATTAGATAAATTGAGAGAGCCCTCTTAGATTGGAGAGGCTAATTTCCAGTTGCAAGTGATTTGAAAGAGTTACTCCAAGTTGACCATTGAAGCATACCAACAGTTGTCAATTTTGTGATAACATTTTGGCTACGTTGCCGAGGACTGAAGGTGTAAATTTTCCTGGGAAGAACGATAAAGTTTCAGTTCTAAAGGTCTGAGAGCAGCAAACACTTAGACACATATTGGCTGTATTTATGCTCTGGTGACTCCACACCTCAAATAATCAATTGGAAGGTGACTCCACTGCTCTAGGATTAGTAGCTTGATGAAGTTCCAAGTGAGTTTCATTGCAAGAATAAATTCCAGGTATGCCCCTATGAATCGGTCTCACATCCTTGGCTTTCCAAATCCTATGCCAAAGGTCGATTGGCTAACTAATCTTCCCATATTTAAAAACGAAAATAAATATAATGTTTCTCTTCATTTGGTTAGATTCTATATGCATATACATATACTTAAGGTTCATTTCCCTGAGGATTGTCTCATGAATATTTTTTGGTCACTTTAGAAGGAAAAGCATGGTCTTGGTACGAAAGCATGCCAAATTTTTCTTTATATTCCCTTGCTGATTTCCATGTTGCATTTTATGAGATGTATAAAGAATGTCATTCGTCCTTATGGCTGGTCAAAGACTGCTGTAAACATTGTGTGAGTTTTATTGAATATTTGGAGAATTTTTATGAATATGATGAGTTCATGGATGAGGAAATCTTAGATGCCCTTCATGAAAATCCCTTTCATCACCAAGAAGAAAGGATAGTCTCTCTCGTGGATGAAAATGAAACCCAACATGAGTTTATTTATGAAAATAATGTTACATCCTCTGAGTTTGATGAAAATTTGCAGCATACTTGTCAATCTTTTGATCTTCATGAATATGAGAATAATTTCAAACAACAAGAGGAAATACTGGAAGATTATTGCTATAATCCTCAGGTAAAGGAAGAAGTTTATTCTTCATGTCCTTCCTTGCATCACCCTACATCAAATGAAGAAAATTTTGATAAACAAAGTTCAGACAATCAGATGGGTATGCTTGTTGAATCATATGAAGAATTACCTTTAAAAATTTATGTAGTACATGCTGAGGCAGTTCCTTTTGAAAGTGTCCAAGAGTTCTTCAAGTATTTATTCCTCTCAATTAAAATAATGATCAACAGATTTTTACTTTTTTATTTGAGAAAGGTAACAAGGGTTATAATGAAGAATCTAAACAAGGAACACCATCAAAGGATCATATTTACTCACACTTTCTTATTGATCAACAAGAATTATTCGTGCATACTCTCAAAGATCCTTTTGCAGCTTTGCGAGAATCTTCTATAGGAATTAATTTCAATATGATTTTTAGTTATGTATACAAATTCAGATGGTGGAACAATTTTTCATCTCTCAAGAATGGCTTTATGATTAGAGAAGTAGAATGTCTATTCCAATCCAGTACTCAACTTCTTGATTGGCTTCATTTGAAGTGTGAGATCACTTGATTCAGTTCTTATGCCGAGCAAGTAGAGTAGGATAATTTGTATATAAATAATCTTGAAGATCAAGCATTTTTTCTGTTTCATTTCTTTAGCAGCTATTGGTTTTTCGGCGCCAAGGTTACAGGTCAGAGTAGGCTGCAAGTTTTCATTTCAAAGATGGGAGAATCTCAATGGAGGTGACACTGGAACTACAAGTCCTTTGGGGCACACCATCCCAAGTGGAGCCACTATTATCACTCATAGAATTGTGAAACATTTATTGACATGGTCAAATAGTTCACTCATCAAGAGGATAAGGTCTCCTTAGCCATTTCAAGGTGGTATACGAAAAATTTTGCATTTTTAAGCCTGTCCTAAGTTTTGAGATCACCTTCATTTATGCCATTTCATGTGAAATTAGTCCCATACTATGTCAGTTGTCATTCCCCATGCATTCAGATTCAAAAGGATCAATCTGCCATTTTCAACTTCTCGTAGCGTTTTACACAGGAAAACAGCAGAAAACACTACGAAAACACCTGATAATTTTGTAGTGAATATGAGGATTTCTTTTTTTTTTTACTTTTGAGCAATAAACTTCAAGGGTGGTTTCTGGACAAACAAAGAAGTATTTTAAGAAACCGAGAGAGGTTATTTTCAATCACATATCAAATAAAAATAACCACTTTCACTTTTCTCAAAGGTGCTACAAATTGGGAGATACAGGGATGTCTTTCGAACTTATTTTCAGAAAACAAAATTCTCTTGTTTTATACATGTTTTGCAAATGTGGATTTTGGATAGCTGGAGATGGTATTTAAAAAAACAAAAGATTTTTTTTCTTCAAAACATTTTTATCTAAAAAAACCTCCTCCATTTTGGAAAATATATTAAGAATTTGGAAATATGAGTTCATTTTTAAACTGCAAATTCTGCTTTTTTTAGGAGTTTTCATAGCATGCTTCGGGCTTGAAGCCAGAAAAACGCTACGAAAAATCATGCAGGTGTTTTTTTGCATTAAAACTAAGTTTTGGCATGTTTTAAGGATGGATATTGATGGTTTGCAAAGTTTCATGGCATACTAAAGATTTTGGAACAACAAATAAGTCAAGACGATTGATGTAAAAGCCATTTTTCCCACACTACTAAAACTCGCTACGAAAATTTCTATACATGAATGTTTTAGCAGTCAACTTCAAGTTTGATTTCGGACCAAATGAAAATTTATTTTGGAAATATGAACGAGTTTTTTTGTTCAGCAAAGGTCCATCTACAAAAACCTCTCTCAGTTTCTGCAAAGCCATAAGAGTTTATAAATTATACGCTCATCCTTGAAGCCTTATTTTTCAGAATTTTCACTAACAATATTTGTGAAAAAATTGTAAAAATTCAACTTGGAGGAGGTCCAACTCAACATCCACATGGCATAATGACACATCAGCACTCTAGTACACTCAAAAAATTAATTGGTTGTAATTGATACGGGTTATTAAATTGATTTGTTGAACTATTAATGAAAGAAGAGTCCTTTTTGTATTCAAACTCTGCAAAACAGAAATATCCCTAGGAAGTCTCCAAGTGATAGAATCATGTTTGAAATAGGTCTCTGAGGTAGGAATTCAAGGTGAGTAAGGTGGAATATCATTTGGAAGATTCCTCACTCTATAAAGGGGATATTTTTAGAGTTAGAAGGGGTTGGGAGATGGTGAATTGACACTTCTACTATTGTAATTTCTGATATCAGTAATATGGATAGACTTTGTTTCTGCTTTACCTAAGATTCTTGGAATGTTTCAATGAGATTATGTTTTATGTCTCTCTTTATCTTACTTACAATATCTTGAGGTTGAATTAATCGCAATTCATGTCACACATGGTCTGACTTCCTTTGAACATTGAGCTAGTGAATATTTCTGTGTGTTAGTATTGTCCTTCCATTGAAACAGTAAAAGCCTCAGATTCCACAAGTAGATTCATTTGTCACTGAATTCTTTCTTACTGACTCCATGAGCCCAATGGTAGCGGAATCTATCCCATTTTTCACTTTCAATCAAATACATTAAGATAATCACAGAGTTAGCCAACTAATTTAAGACCTAATTGAGCAAATCATTAAATAAATTGAGAGAGACCTCTCAGACTGGAGAGGCTAATTTCCAATTGCAAGTGGTTTGAAAGAGTTGCTCCAAGTTGACCATTGAAGCAGCCCAACGGGACTCAATTTGGTGATAACACCCACCAAATCAAACATTTTACAATATATGACATCTCTGGTATGAATATGCCTAACCACATAAATCTGCATTATGAATCAAATAACACATGAACCCACGGCATGGAACAACCATCCATCTAAAGAGATCATATAAATGGATTTTTGATATGGATGCAGCCATCCATATAGATAGGATCATGTATACAATCATGAATACACATGATCTAAAGCTCAAGTTTTAGCTAAAAATTGAAAGTGCTTGAAATTGCTTCAAAACTGAATGACCGGATACATTTCGTCACCAAGATTCTGGTGCAACTCGTTTCATCAAAATCCGAGTTCGTATGGCTGAGTTATCGTATGTTGTTCCTTTTCCAAAATAGGCAAAAAAATTAGCAGAATAGGTACAATGATGATGTGGCTGGTACAATTAGCAGTTGTAGGTATATCCTCCAGAAACAGCCAATGATATTGTGCCAAGTGGCACCACCTAATTCACCAATGATGACCAGGAAGTGACTTTTTTTATTCCTAAGTCTAAGTGGAATTTTATTTAAGTTGGCATTCCATTATATGGTGGCCAATGGAGAAGGGCCACATGGCATGCCACGTACCTCCCCTCGCATGGCAGGCAGGTTTGAAGGTCAAATTGGGGTCATCACAATGTTTTGGAAAATAGTCTTATGGTGGTATTATTATAATAATACCACCATAAGACCATTGTCCAAAACATTTCTATGACCCCAATTCGACCTTCAAACATGCCTACCTTATAACATATATATAATATATAGTTTTCAACCCACCTCACGACAGATCTAACCAAATCTAGAAGGTTATATAACTAAATTGGTGGAGGTTCCATTTCTGGCAGCATTGATAAGTATAGTGGAGGATTTTTAAATTCAGCAGAGTAAAAATTATGAGGCGGAGCGGGGGGTCGAACTTGTTGTGAAACCAGCCCCAAAAATAGAAGAAAAGAGATATCAACGCCTTAGAAATAAGCCACTTTGAGGGGGCAACCTCCAATACATTACATGATGAACAATTCTTGGATGATACAAATGACCAAAACCTCCTTCTATATATAGGATTCCATGGGGCCACAATGTAATCCTAGCTTACCTAACAATAATAATTTAAGGGTACAATAATAACAATATTGGGGTTACACGGGTACAGCAATAACAATAAGGGGGGCTACACTAACATAATAAGGGACTACACTATTAATATAGGGACCTAACATGCCCCTCTCCTTCAAACAATTTTTGTCCTCAACGCTTCAATAGCTCTGGGTGCTTTTGTATAAAATTCTCATCCTCCCATGTAGAATCTTCAATGGGTAAGTTCTTCCATTTGATAAGATATTCTGAAATTGATCGATTTCGTAGTTGTCGAGTTCTTGTTTCTGTGACTGTTTTAGGTTCAAATATGGTTTTTCCTTCCTCATCAAGTTCTGGCAATATTGTTTGAACTGGAATTTGGTCCCCTATAACCTTTTTTAAGCATGAAACATGGAAAACTGGATGCACTTGCGAAGAAGCAGGAAGCTCCAATTTACATGCCATAGTACCAATATTTTGGAAAACCTTGTAAAGACCATAGTACTTTGGTGATAATTTATTATCCTTCTTGGCTTGCTTGAGGGACATTTGTTTGTATGGTTGTAGCCATAAAAATACCCAGTCTCCCACATCAAAACTTCTCTCACTGTGATGTTGATATGCCTGTTGTTTCATTCGATTTTGTGCCAAATTTAGGTTATCCTTTAAGAGTTGGAGAACTTCTTGTTGATGCTCGATATGATCCTCCACTGCTTGAACCCTAGAATTTTCCCTTAAAGAAGATGTGATGGATGGTGGATGATATCCATAAAATTCCATAAATGGGGTCATTTTTGCTGCAGTATGGAAGGAAGTGTTATACCACCATTCAGCGAGAGGTAACCACTTGACCCATTGTGCTTGCTTATTAGATACAAAACAACGAAGATATCCTTCCAAAAATTTATTCACTATCTCTGTTTGACCATCGGATTGAGGATGATAAGATGAGCTATGAGCTAGTTGAGTACCCAAACAAGAAAATAATTCCGTCCAAAAATTTCCTGTAAAAATGGGATCTCTATCACATACAATAATCTTCGGGTTTCGATGTAGCTTTTGAATTGTTTCCATAAATGCAGTAGCAACTGTACTCACTTTAAACAGATGAGATAATGCAAAAAAGTGTGCATACCTGGTAAGTCTATCAACTACCACCATGATGATGCTCCTTCCTTTAGACTTAGGTAAACCTGTGATAAAATCTATTTAAATATCCTCCCAATGTTGACTTGGAATGGATAAAATTTGTAGAAGACACAGGGTCTTAATTGTCTCAACTTTTTTTTGCTAACAAAACAAACATTCTGCCACAAAATTTTGAATATCATATTTAAGGCCATCCCAAAAAAATTATTTCTTCGCCCTGTGGTAAGTTTTTAGAAATCCTGAGTGTCCTCCTAAAGGAGAAGTGTGCAATTCCAACAGAATCTTTTGTTTTAGTTTGGAATTCTTGCAAATATATAAGCGATCTTTGTACCATAAGGAATCATTTTTCCAACTAAATGTATCAGATGTACTAGGATCTTGCTGCAATTTTTGAATGAGAGTCCACACTTCTTCGTCCTTCTTCCATTCATCCCTTGCTTCGGTTATCCAATCTGGTTGGATAATTGAAATGGCACAAAGCAATGCTTCCACCTCTTCATCATTTCTTGAGAGTGCATCTGCAACAACATTTAGCTTCCCTTTTTGTAGATGATTTCAAAGTCATAACCCAACATCTTTGTGACCCATTTTTGCTGCTCTTCTGAAGATAGTCTTTGTTCCAAAAAGTGTTTAAGACTATCATGATCAGTTTTAACCTTGAAGTGTCTTCCCATTAGGTAAGTTCGCCATTTCTTTAGTGCATGCAGTATTGCTAACATTTCCTTCTCATAAATAGGTTTCTGTAAATACTTTCCTTTGATTGGACGACTTTCAAAAGCAATGAGTCTTCCTTCTTGCATTAAAACAACACCAATTCCATTTCCTGAGGCATCACATTCCACAATAAAGGTTTTTGTGAAGTCTGGCGTAGCTAAGACCGGTGCTAGGCACATTGCCTCTTTAAGATGTTCAAAGGCCTTAGTTGCTTCAGGAGTCCATGAAAATGCATCTTTTTTCAATAATGTTGTTAGAGGTGCTGCTATTCTCCCATAATTCTTAACAAACTTGCGATAATACCCTGTTAACCCGAGAAATCCTCGCAACTGCTTTATGGTTGTGGGAACTTTCCATTCCTTAATAGCTTTAATTTTGTTAGGGTCTACTTTAACACCCTCGTGAGATACAATATGACCTAGGTATTCCACCTCTTGTACTCCAAAGAAAAATTTGGATGTTTTTGCATATAATTGTTTCTCCTGCAATATTTTGAACACCCTGTCAAGATGTTCAACATGATCCTTCCAAGACCTGTTGTAGATTAGTATATCATCAAAAAATACTAGCACAAATTTTCTAAGGAAGGGTTTGAAAATGGAATTCATCAACCCTTGAAATGTAGAAAGTGCATTGGTAAGGCCAAAAGGCATGACCAAAAATTCATAATGACCCTCATGAGTTCGAAATGATGTTTTTGGAATATCTTCAGTCTTCATTCTAATTTGATGATATCCTGAACGAATATCCAACTTGGTAAAATAAATTGCTGCATGTAATTCATCCAATAATTCATCAATCACAGAAATGGGAAATTTATCTTTAATTGTGAGCTTATTGAGCTCCCTATAATCTGGACACATGCGCCATGATCCATCTTTTTTTGCACCAATACTACTGGAGCAGAGAAAGAACTTTGACTAGGTTGAATTATACCAGCCTCTAACATTCCTGCAATCATACATTCAATTTCGCTCTTTTGGACATAAGGATATCTGTAAGACCTGATGTTTGGAGGGACACTTCCTGGAATCAAATCAATAGCATGATCATGATCACGAATAGGTGGGAGTCCTTTGGGAGTATCAAACACCTTGGAATAATTGTCCAAGACTTTCTGGAGATCTGGAGAAATAGATGATTTTGATGTTGGAACTTCTAGTGAGCATAATTGTGAAATTACACCCCGTTGTTATTTATTTAAAATATTTGTCATGACATTAGAGCTTATTATCTTTCCTGGCTTCCCTGTGATACCCTGTAATTTGATTTCCTTTCCTTCCGAAAAAAATTTCAAGAAAAGTTCCTGAAAATTAAAAGCTACCATCCCCAAAGATTGTAACCATTGCACTCCTAGTACAACATCAGCACCTCCCATTGGGATGAAAAGCATTGGAATATTCAATACATATTCCCCCATTGCTAGCTTGATATTATGGCATTTTCCAGAGCAATTTATAGTTCCTCCATTTGCAACCATCACTTGACATTCTGGTGCTAGGTATAGGAAACAATTCAATTCCTTGGCTACTTTACATTTTTCTTCTTGATCTGTCCTTCTATCCTAAGAGTTTGAGTGGTAATTCCTGCCAATGCATTACATGATATGGTCGGACTCATTTCTTCTTCTGCTAGGATTTCTTCCTGGTGTATATCCTCTACTTTTGAAGTTTCTTCTTCATTTTCTTCCTCCTCTTCACAATCTATGTAAAATATTTTCTTCTCAGCACACTTATGACCTTTAGTGTATTTTCTATCACAACTGTAGCAAAGCCCTTTTGCTCTTATTTCTTCCAATTTTTGTGGTGTCAACCTTGTAGGTTGTGGAAGTCTAGGAGTAGCAACACTTCCATCTTTATAGATGTGAGTGGTAGGCTTCCTTGTCGCCATAATTTTACATTCAATTTTTCTTGCCAACCTGAATGCCTTCTCCAATGAATCAGGTTCCCAAATGCAAACTTCATGTTGGATGTTATCCTTCAAATTCCCTATGAAGACATCAATCCTATGTTGCTCTGGAATATCAGTTACCCTTATATTCAATTTTTGGAAGTCCTCAATGTGATCCCCCACTAAACCCTTTTGTTTGAGATTTATCATTTGGCTAAAGAAGGTGTTGCTCTTTGTATCCTCATAATGTACTATCATTTCCTCCATAAAAATTGACCAAGTGACAATTTTTTTACGGGAGCAAAGCCATCGATACCATACAAATGTATTTTTTTCTAAATTTAAAGTTGCAATGCGTACCTTTTGTTTGTTTTTCACATTATTGAGATCAAAATATTGCTCCATCTGTAGTATCCATGTTACGGGATCCTTGCCATCAAACTTCATATCCATCTTTGGAATATGGTGGTTCTTCAATCTAACATTAGAGTTTATGAAATCACAATTAACATGTATTTTATTCTCATCATGAGTTTCCTCTACTATATTTTCACCATTAGGAATCATTTCTTGTATCAACTTTGTCAAACCTTCCATGTCTGCTTTTAGATCATTCTTCATATTTTCCATGTTGTCTTTCATTTTTTCTTCCATGTCCTCCATCTTAGCTTCCACACCTTTCTTCAAACCATCCATCTTTACTTCCACGCCTTTCATCAAAACTTCCATTTCATTTTTTGTTGCTCTTTGCGAGAGAGAAATTTGGTGCACTTTCTCATGTAATTTTGATAGATCATGTTGTAATTCTTCACATTCATGAGTCATAGCAGAGCCTTCTGAAGGCTTTATGGGTGTCGAATTATTTTTATGGGGCATTTTTTTATAACCCAATACTGATATATATTCTACAATATTCCCTTGGAATCAATTCAAATTGATTCTTCAAAAAATACTTATGCAATTCAGAAAAAAATATAAATAAATCAATAAGAATACACACCTTTTTCTTGCTTTTGAGGAGCTCGATATTGAAATTAGATTATCTCTGTGATTGTGGCCCTTCAATATTTGAAATTTGGCACTGAGGTAGCCCTTTGAATCCTCTTTTGAATGCCACAGGTTTGACCTTATTTGGATTCTCCAAGACAAAATTATGTCCAATCTCCCACAATGACCTAATTATGGATTGGTTTAGTAGAGCGAACTTGTACGACTTGCCGCGTGTTACTGTTTCACCCTTCAGCTCTGAAATTGATAGAAAAGAAACTAATGTCCATGTACTTGCAGCCACTTTTTACGGCACTCCAATCCGATGCTCAGAGAGAGAGTTATGAAGATTTTCCCACGATCACCTCTTTGAGATGAAATTCGAGAGCCGGAAAAAGCACTACCTTCCACAGATCATATCTCCGCCAATATTGCAAACCAAGCTCTGAAATTTTGTGACGCATTTCCTTAGGATTTCAGCTTTGTTCCATAAAAAGTTCAGATTCTGAACCTTCGTAGAAAAAATTTTATAGTGAAAATTCCACGATGACCTGTTTATGTTAAATTCAGGAGCCTGCAAAATGACCTAACTTCCATAGATCATATCTCCTAAAATATTGCAAACCAAGCTCTGAAATTTGCGATGATTTTCTTCTGGCTTTTGACTTCGCACGATAAAATTTTTAGCTTCTGAGCCTTCTTAGAAAAAAAATTTAGAGTGAAAATTTCACGATGACCTGTTTGGAGCAGCGAAACCCTAAAATCCCAAAGCTTTGATACCAAATGTTGTGAAACCAGCTCCAAAAATAGAAGAAAAGAGATATCAACGCCTTAAAAATAAGCCACTTCGAGGCGGAAACCTCCAAGACATTACATGAATGAACAATTCTTGGACGATACAAATGACCAAAACCTCCCTCTATATATAGGAGTCCATGGGGCCACAATGTAATCCTAGCCGACCTAACAATAATAATTTAAGGGCACAATAATAAAAATATTAGGGTTACAGGGGTACAAAAATAACAATAAGGGGGGCTACACTAACATAATAAGGGACTACACTATTAATATAGGGACCTAACAGAACTCCTAACCTCCTGCCGGCAAACTGCATACCTAACCGTCTCTGCTTCCAGGTGCTTCTTACACCTATTTCTCTTCGCGCGAATTTAACTTATATATGCCTGAAATTTGGGGGTCAGAGGGGGCCAGCACCCTCCCCATGTGGTTGTAAACACAGAACCAGGCACCAAATACATTTCGACAGGATTTCTTTAAAAGCGGTTAATTAAACTTAAAACGTGGTTAACCTACGTTAACCCGTCATTGATCACGTTAAATAATCCTTATCACTAAACATGCTTATATGCCCTAAACACGCTTAGCTCTAATTAATTTGGAGGTTATGTTGGCAGAAAAATTGGAGGCAGTGTTAATTTTTGTGGGATTGCCAATTTTAGAAATTTAACTGGCGGTTTCTCCAGTTTTGGAAGAGAAATTGCGGCAAAGTTAGTTTTGGTCATAACTCACTCAATTTTTGACCAAAATGAGCTCATTAAAAGTCATTCCTGGCTAATTTTCATGTTAGGAACTCAATGGAGCAAGTTGCAGAGGCAAAAAAGGTGATCTACAGGTGTTTTAGTACATTTGAATATTTTTGAAGCCGAGGGCCAATAGGTGTTGGGGTTATTTCCAGAGCATCCAGAGTCCAATTACAGCAAACATATAGTAATTTTTGGGATATTACGATGTTATAAGCTCATTAAAATAGGTTCCAAAATGTTTTGAAGCTTGTAACAACAATTTGAGCACACTTGAAGCTAATACAAAGGTCACACTATGAAGTTGGACCAAGGAGATGTACCCTAGGAGGGGTGAACTCCTTTATCAAAATTATCTTTGTTAAGCTCTGTTATATGTGCTTGTTGTGTTCACTATTTCTTTTGTTCTGTCATTTAAAATTATGCTTTTTAAGCTTATGACAAACTCATAATTTCACTAACTACATTTTTTGCAATCACGTGCTCTTAAACAAACTCATGAAGTATAAGTAAAAAAAATGAAAACAAATTTTTATATCTGAAATTAAACTAGAGCAACATTAACTAGAAAGTAATTTCAGATCAATTTGGTATCATAGCACAATTACCGATGCTTACAAGATTGAAATTGCAGAGAGGAGAAGGGAAGCTACTGATAGCTAGTCCAGAAGTTAGGACAAGAAGGAAGAAGGCCAAGATAACAAAATCCTTACCCAAAGGAACACTCAAGGCAACACTTGAAGCACAAGAGGAATTAATTGCAGAAGAGGCTAAAGTAGTTGAAGAGATACAAGCTGCAGAGATAGATTTTGAATCAACAACCAAAATGTCAGGCCATGAAGGAGCTAATGAACATTCTAAGGAAGAGGATGTCAAGAAGGATTTCAAAGAAATGCAAAGGATGGTGAAACTTATGTATGAAGATTTTATGGCAAAGGAAGCTAAAGAAGGTTCAAAACACCCTCATAAAGAATAATCTTCAAACAGTAAAAAGGAGGAAGAGAGGAGCTCAAAATCTTGTGGTGGAAAACCACCTCCTTCTCCACCATCATCGTCATCATCATCCTCATCCACATCTTCATCTTCCAAATCCACTACAAAAACTCATACCCATAATCATTCCAAGATCCCAAAAGGTAAGACTTTGTTACTCAAATTGGACATAAAATTTGAACTTCCTACATATAATGGAGAAGTTAATGCTAAAAAAATAGATAATTTTGGATTCGTCAATTATAATTTTATTATAGAATTCAAAATTTGCAAGAAGACGATATTAAAATCCAATTGGCTTCATTAAGGCTAGAACGAGTAGCATTAGTTTGGTGGGAGGCAAAGACACAAAAGGAAATGTGCATCCATGTTAATATTTCCATTACTTCGGTCGAATTAATTTCTTTCGTTAAAAGGAAATTCTATCCATTAGCCTATATGCAGAAAGCAATAATGAGTTGTCAAAACTTTAGACAACTAAAAGGTCAAAGTTCCCAAGAGTATACACAAGATTTTAGGAAAAGGGCTTTATTTAGACTTAAATTCACAAGACACACCCTTGAAGTATATAGGAGGTCTACATTCCTACTTAAAACATACTATTCTCATGTTTAACCCAAATAACTTAGATGAAGTATGTGTGTAAGCCACACATCTTGAATCAAGGGGTAAGAGAATTTCTGAAGAGGGTAGTAAGAAGAAGCCATTCAAGGGTAAGGGAGAAGAGAAAGGAGGAAAATGGAAGGGAAAGAAGAATGAAAGTGTGAAGCAAGAAGGGGAGAAAATAGCATGCAAGCATTGTTCCAAAGAGGGGCATGATGAAGCTCACTGCTAGAAACTACATCCCGAACTAAGACCAAAGAAACCAAATAACAAAGGGAAAAAAAATATGACTGCCACCACACAAAAAGATCTTGGATCTGATTCAGGAGATGAAACCAAGACAGTTTCCATGGTTAACAAAGGAAAGGAAGCAATTGCAAGTTCTGGTACTTCAAACAATCACAATAACACTTCAAATGAGGATACAAGGATATAATTATTCCATGTTAGAGTAATTTCTAATTATGCAAAGATTGATGCCTTATTTGATACAGGGTCACAAGCAAACTTGATTTCAGAAGACTTAGTTAAAAAATTGAACCTTGAAATTGTACCTCATCATAAGCCATACCCTTTGGGTTGGATACTTAACAATGTAAATTTATAGGTGACAAGGAAATGTATTTTTAGATTTTCTATTACTACAAACTTTGTTGATGAAGTTGAGTTATATGTTGTACCACTTGAGATTTCAGGGATTATCTTGGGTAGTCCATATTTGTATGACAGGAAAGAGATATTCTACCGTCATGAGAACATATCATTTGATCAAAGATGGAGTGGAGTATATTGTGAGAGCTCATCACAAGAAACTGAATATCTCTTTAGTTAATGTAGGGAAAATGAAGAGGCTAGTAAATGCAAGTAAAAATTTTGTGTTTCTTATGATCAAGAAAAAGGAAGATGTTAACTATGAATATTTTGAAGGATGTGATGACAAATTGAAATCTTATTTGTTTGATGTGGTAAGTCGGCATAGCGAGATGTTTCAAGAACCAAAGGGGTTGCCACCCAAGCGGGGAATTCAACATGAGATTCAGCTACAGCAAGATGTTCCACTTCCGAATATTGGTATGTATCGCATGTCAATCATGGAAATTTTGGAAATCAAAAAGAAAATCCAAGAGGTGATGACAAATTTAAATCTGATTTGTTTGATGTGGTAAGTCAGCATGGCGAGATGTTTCAAGAACCAAAGGGGTTGCCACCCAAGAGGGGAATTTAGCATGAGATTCAACTACAACAGGATGTTCCACTTCCGAATATTGGTATGTATCGCATGTCAATCATAGAAATTTTGGAAATCAAGAAGCAAATCCAAGAGGTTATGACAAATTGAAATCTGATTTTTTTGATGTGGTAAGTCAGCATGGTGAGATGTTTCAAGAACCAAAGGGGTTTCCACCCAATAGGGGAATTCAGCATGCCCTAGAAAATTTGGCAGAAATTTCGACGGCCAATTCGTCGCTATTCCGAGACATAGTCGTCGCAAGAGAGACAGTTCGAGGGCGGGCAAAACGTGGTTTACCATACCGTCGCAGTTCTGACGCAATTAAAAAGTGTCGCACTATCGACACTTTTTCTGTCGCTTCCAAACAAGCATCACTCTTCCAACGTTTCCCAATCTGTCGCACTTCTGACCTTTGTAAACTGTCACACTTCCGACGAAATGTGGTCCGACGTTTTGAACGTCGCTCTTTCGACGTCTATAAACTGTCACAATTACGACGAAATGTGGTCCGACGTTTTGAATGTCGCTCTTCCGACGTTTTGAATGTCGCTCTTCCGACGTTTGTAAATTGTTGCAATTCCGACGCAATGTGGTCTGACGTTTTGGACGTCGCTCTTCTGACGGTTGTAAACTATCACAATTCCGACGAAATGTGGTCCGACGTTTTGGACGTCGCTCTTCCAACGTTTGTAAACTCTCGCAATTCCGACGAAATGTGGTCCGACGTTTTGAACGTCGCCATCCAACGTTTTTATACTGTCGCTCTTCCGACGTTTCTAATCTGTCGCAATTTCGACACTTACAAGGCGTCGGTATAACGACGGCAGGTTCAATTTAAAAAAAAAAAAAAATGAAACTTTAAAAGAGGAAAAACGTTGTTTTGAATATATTATATGAAGTAAAACAGTCCATGAAGTCATTACATTTTCACATCTGAAGATTGGAACCCAAATATCCATCCAGAAAAGTGGAAGTCCCACCCCAGACAATGATAGAAAAATACCCCATGTCACATACGGGGACATGATATAAAACCCAGTAACGGTCCACATGGAGATTATCGACAATCTGAGAAAGCATCCAAATATGCCCGAGGCATCTATAAGAAAGTGAAATAGCAGTATGTAGAATAGTAAAGCAACAGATAGAGTATCGGCGTCCATTGTTCCAAATACAAATTAAAGTACCCAAAATCCTTGAACAGAGAAAAACGCTAATCATGTGAGGAGTGTGATATGTCCAAAATATAAAAAGAACATCATACCATATCAATAAACCAGCAACATAAACCAACATCGCTAGTTTTGAAGGCAGAGTGATAAACATTAATCATTTTTTTTTCACAAGAGAAAAAACGTTGTTTTGAATATATTATATGAAGTAAAACAGTCCATGAAGTCATTACATTTTCACATCAGAAGATTGGAACCCAAATATCCATCCAGAAAAGTGGAAGTCCCACCCCAGACAGTGATAGAAAAATACCCCATGTCACATACAGGGACTTGATATAAAACCCAGCAACGGTCCACATGGAGATTATCGACAATCTGAGAAAGCATCCAAATATGCCCGAGGCATCTATAAAAAAGTGAAATAGCAGTATGTAGAATAGTAAAACAACAGATAGAGTACCGACATCCATTGTTCCAAATACAAATTAAAGTACCCAAAATCCTTGAATAGAGAAAAACGCTAATCATGTGAGGAGTTTGATATGTCCCAATTGATGGAGTATTTATACAAAAAATCATACAAAATATCTCATAACAAATTGAGATATTATCTAGGATAACTAATAAGTATTTTACAACAATATAGAGACAGATGGTCTCATAGATAAGAAAAATGATAACTGATGTTGTGATGTTTCCTTCTTTTAAGAATGTGCTGGAGGCAGGCCCTATATCTTGGCTTGCAGCTGTCCTCTTCAGTAATTCTATGTTGATTATTTTGTTTCACTGATACTCTTTAACTGCTCTGATACTCTTTGACCTTTGTTCATCCTTTTATCCTTTTTATCATGATATACTATGGTAAATAGGCAAAAATTTATGTAAGGATGATTTTTTACAAAAGTTCCATCATTTCTTCCCACCATTGAACTTCTGGCACTCTGGTCCTTTGCAACTTTCTTAATGTTTCATCAGCCTCAGTATATCTGAAGAAATTAGGCTGATTTGGGAACAAATGATTTACTTCATGCTCAAGATAAAATAAATTATACAATCTGTCATGAAGGTTTTTCCCTGTAGGCAATGCTGTTGTTGATGAACTGGTTGAAGAACTAGCTTGATTATCAGCATATTTGTCCAATTTTTCAACATAACTATCAAGGTCCATTAGCTTATCTTCTGCAACTATAGGACTGGGCAATCCTCTATTTAACAAAATAATCAATCTTTCTCTGAAGGCAATGATTTCTTCTTGCATATCTGAGCACCTTCGTTCTAAATTCTGTACTAGAGTTATTTTAGTAAAAACTCTCTTTATTTCCAGAATTTCTCCAGTCCTGTCCTGAATACCAATTTCTGCAAGTTGATTCTTAGTCTGAGTATTCAAAAAATGTATAAGTCTATTGGCCTCTTCTGGCATATTTCCCAACTCTTGTCTTGATCTCTCAATCTCATCCAGAGCCAATTTAACTAAGTTATTCTGTTCATCCATTATTTGAATTGAGGACCAAACATACTTTATTGATTGAATGATATTATCCCAAAGAATTTCATTTATTTCTTTTAAAGGTTTCTCCAATGTGAGATCCTTTTCCAATGCTTTGACTGTTTTTCTAATTTGTTCACTTCTCTTGTTTTATCAGCAACACTCATTTTTGAAAGATCATATTTATGTTCTAGAGTGGCCAATTGTTCCTTTGTTTTGTGAAGCTCTATGGCCTGAAGTTTCATATCTTCCATTGACTTTGTTAATTCATCAATGTTCAAATTTGCAGTGTTGCTCTGTGACAATTCTGCTGGCTGACCTGTTGTTGTTGTACCTTTCACTACTCCTGCTGTAGATACTGGAATATTTGCCTACTTATCTTTTAATGCATTCTCAAGCTCTTTTTCAGTTGCAGTAAGTTGCTCATTCAATTTTAAGAGCAAATCCATTAGTTCTTCCTCAGAATTTTGTTTGATGATTTCTGCAGTCTGTGGATGTCTTGAGGCTGGTAACTTTGATTGTTTTCTCAGAGCTGCAATATCATCATCTTTTCTCTTGATCAAAGCTTCAATACCTTTCACATCTTTAGGATTATGACCCAAACCAATGATTATTTTCTCTAAAGTTTTGATTCTATTATCCTTAGCCTGGGAGGAGGCTTTTTCAAGTTGCAACTGTGTATTAGTATTATCCAAAGAATCCTGCAACTTATGGGTCATCATTGATTTATCCGTGAGAGTAGAATAAATCATCTCACCTGTTTTCTTGTGTAGCTCAATTTGATCTAAAGGATGGATATCCTTTGCTAAGACTTCAAAATTAGTCCTAACGTAATCTGTAGTTGTCTGAGGCTGCTGCACCTTGGGCTTCAAATGGCTCATTAACATCTTACCCTGTTGGATGTCATAAGCTGACATCAATATTTCTTGATTTCAGCGGAGCCAACTTCAAATATTGGTTGTACACTTGAAGTCTAAGTGGATCATTCCTGGCCTTTATATTGATGAATGTTCTTTTGATTTCCCAGGCAGTTTTTACTGGAGGTTTGAAAGAAGATATTTCTGCACTTTGTTGCCTCTGTATTTCCTATTTTTGAAAATTAGTGGATGTCCCACTACCTGTACCTATTTGCTGACTGTCTTCTCTTCCTTGGCTATCAGGTATTTCCTGAAATGATTCATCTTCTGGAAGGGGAGTTAATTTCTGCCTTTTAACATCTTGTTGTTCAGAAGAGCCACCAATAGGAGTAGTTGTTTCAGCCTCTCTCTTTTTTCCCTTTTCTATATTCAGAGGAGTTTGTAAAATAGAAATTTCTGGCTCACTGATCTGAGTAGGAGGAATTTGTCCTTGACCTTGTTCTTTAGAAGTCTCTGGTTGCTCTGTCATTATGAATTTTTCAATTATTTTTATATCAGGGTCCTTTTCTTTTCCTTTAGATTCTACTGCTACTGTACTAATCTCCTGCAAATTTTGTTGTAAAGTCCTGGCTGAAGAAGATCCCTGCACCTGTCTAAAATATTCTAGGTCAAGTATCTTTTCAAGATCTTTCATTACATTTTCAACATTGACCTGCTCACTATCTTTTTCAACCAATGTCCATTCTGTCCATTCATCCATCTTAGCATATTGTTCTATTTTTGGGATTCTTTTATGGATGTATGGTGACAGTTTATTTTTCATTCTTCTATCACAGATAAAGTTGTTTGGATCATAAGGCACCCAGTAGAAACTCTTTTGTAGTCTGAGATAGTCTTCTAAAATCCTTTCGGCTTCCTTTCCAGCTTCCCTAGAGTTACAAATGAAGGGACCTAATTGGCTCTTGATCCTGAGTTGAGCCTTTTTCTTTGCATTCCAAAAATGAATTATATCTGAATTATTCATCTTCCTAAAATATTCTAATGCAAAGAGTCTCATTGGGACATAATTGGGCAGTTTGAATGGGCATAATTCACATCCATATATCCTGATCTCTGTGTAGTTTTGATACAGGTACCAGTCACCTATCTTGTACTAATTTGAGAGCTAAAGGATTTTCTTGATTTCATTGTTAATTCTAGGAGGAGAGACTCCTGTCAAAAAGGTAGTTGCAGGATGAAAAAAAAGGTCGACAAACTCATTATAGGAATAAGGACAATCAGAGGAATTGTGAGTAATGGCAGACCAAAAGATGACTGACCTAGGATTCCCTTTGGCATCAAGTTTCTTAACATAAAAAGGGAAATTTTCTGACTGAAAGTAAATCATGAGATGATATATGACAGAAAAATACTTAAATACTCTCTCATTCTCAAATCTCATGAACTGATCATGGATTTTGTCAGCAATATAAGATGCAAAATCGTACTTGACAGCAGGAGGCTGTCCAGGGGTAAAAATGGATAACAATACTAGGGTTAAGTGATCAACATACTCACTAGTATTGAAGCCCATTATGGAAGATATCATGTTTAAAATAACTCTACCCTCATCAGTAAAGAAAGTATAACCATAAGGGGGAGGGTTTTTAGGCTGATGCTCCGGTAACATGAAGGTTTGGCATAGGCGGTTTAACTCTTCATGGGATAACTTAGTAGATTTCTCAAGTAATTCAACCATGGACAGGGGAGTGAGAGCTTGACCAGGTTGGAATTGTAGCATTTCATTTATGGACTGAGCAGTTATTGGGAAAAGGACATTTTGACTTGGGGATAAAACTGCTCATTGGTTGGGATCATAATTTGCGTAGCAATAATGGATTAACTCAGGAAAAATATGGACTGAGGGGAGAAGGTACATTTGATTCCCAAAGTCCAAAGATGTCAGAACCATTCAAATAATTGTCTCTACAGCGGAAAAATATTCGAAGAGTTTTCTCATCGAGAAGCAAGTCCTTAATTTGAAAATCCATATTGGCTAAAGGAAAATAATCCAAGTCCTTATGAGGGGCATTGATGGGCACGACATTTAGAGCTACAGGAATTTCCATTTCTGGTTCTTATGGATTCAGAAATGGAATTTCGGGGTTTTTTTGGAAAAGGGGCACAATTACCAGTTTTGGGAATATAATTGCAGTTCTGGGAACGAAAAAGACCAAACTGAACTTCTTTTCAGACCTTAGTGAAAAATTAAAACTAAAACCAGGATTTTTTATAGAGTTTAGCAGGGAATTGGAATAAATACCTGTTTACGGGAAATGAAATGTGTTTAAACAGGCGCTGGTTATGACAGAAGAACCCTGAAATACTCGGCTTCAATTCTCTTCAGCAAGGTAATGGTCAACAAGCGTTAACAGTTGGTTTTTGAATTTTGTTGCATGGAAGACTGGCTAGCGCACGGAACAATGAAAATGACGCAGAAGAAATTTGTTTTATTTACAAAGTCAAAAGGTTGGCGGGTTTTGATTGATGACGTCAGCATGTACGATGGTTTCGTCACAGAGGGATAGGAGCGGATCTTTGTTTGGGCCGCTCGCGCAATGGAAATCCGGACCTGAAAAAGATCAGGGCGAATTTGATAAGAAATTCGCGTCACAACTCTCCCTTCGTACGCCAGCCCAACTTCAGACCCAAAAAAGATTAGGGCGGAATTCATTTGGTTTTCGCGTCACAAAATTGGCCGATGTCAACAGGCTATTTTGGAACACGAATTTGGTTTGAATTATGGTTTATCGTCGTTTGAAGTCCGGCGGGCTCAACTTAAGAACAATTTTGTTTGATCCCATCTTATAAAATTTGTGTTGGTTTTCTTTGATAATACACATATTTATAATAAATAATGGGAATACCACACTAAACATGTGGAAAAGTTATATAAATTATTGAGAACAATCATTTTTATGTAAAAATATCCAAATGTGCTTTTGGGAAATAAGAATTTGAGTATTTGGTTCATATTGTTTTAAAGGAATGAGTGAAGTTGGAGCCTCAAAAGATGCAAGCTATTAAAAAATGACCTATTCCTAAGAAAATCAAGGTTCTTAGAAGATTTTTTAGACTTACATGATATTATTGATCATTTGTTAAGAATTATGCATGCATTTTAAGTCCACTCACATATCTCTTGAAGAAAATATCATTTATATGGAATGATGAGGCTACTTTGGCATTCTCTCTTTTAATGGATGCCATGTCTTCTACACCAACATCGGTTGCACCTAATTTTGGTAAAAAAATCATAGTAGAGTGTGAGGCACTAGAACAAGGAATTTACGTAACATTAACACAATAAGGGATATCATTGGCTTTTAAAAGCAAGGAATTCAAAGAAAATATTTGGTGAAATCTACGTATGAAAAATAAATGGAAGCAATATTACATGCAATAAAAAATGGGGATAGTATATCACTGGGAGGTACTTTAAAGTCAAGATATACCATGATAGCATAAAGTATTTTTTGAAGCTATGGATTTCATTGGAAGATTAACAAAAATGAGGAGAAAAAATGCAAAGTTTTAATTTTGAGATAATCTGCAAAAAGGGTAAGAAAAATTTAGTACATGATGCTCTTTCTAAAATAGAAGAGGCCTCAAATTTATATCCAATTACATTTTCTATTCCTAGGTGGCTAGAAGAAGCTTGCCATAATGTAAAAATGACAATAGTACTAAACAAAAACTAAAATTTATAAAGGATGGGATGCACTCTATGGAGCATTGGGAGTGAAAGAGAGATATACTTTGGTGCAAATGTAGAATATTTTTATGCACGCAAGCATATTTGAATAAACAAATATTAAGGGAGTCCCATGTCTCTCTGATGGTAGGACGCAGGGTTCCTTAAAACATCTCAAAGGATCAAAAATATATTTTTGGAAGGAATGAAGAAAGATATTCAAAATTTTGTAAGAGAAGGTCAGGTTCGCATAATAAATAAAAGAGAGATAGTAAAATCTCTAGGGTTACTTCAACCATTCCACATACATATTCAAAGACTAGAAGATATATCAATAGACTTTATTACAGGGTTACTGAAATATAAAGGTAAGTATTACATTTTGTGGTCATTTATATAGACAAATTTTGTAGATTTTTTTTGTAGAGCTCAAAGTACATAAACAACAAGCCAAGTGGTCGAAGTGTCCGTGAAAGAAATTCATAGTCTTCATGGTTTTCCTAAAGTAATAGTAACAAGAAACTTTTGGAAATAATTATTTAATATGAGTGGAGAAACACTAGCTTCCATGAGTTCTACATATCAAACACAATCAAATGGTCAAACAAAATAGTTAACAAATGTTTTTAAGGTTATCTACAATGTTACTCTTTAGAAAAGAAATCTTAATGGATGAAGTGGGTTCGTCAAGGAAGAATGGTAATATGATACTACCTATCACACATCTACTGAAATTTCCCCATTTAAGGCCCTTTATGGATATCCAAATCCTAGTATCTCATAATTTTTGCAAGATAAGTCCAAAGTATAGGAAACAAAGTCACATATGGAAAATACTAAAGAAACTTTGAAAATTATTATGGAAAACCTTCAAATGACATGAAACATGATAAAACAACAAGGGTAACAACATTGAAGTGAAAGATAATTTGAGGAGGGTAATTGGGTATTTTTTAGATTATAGCATTATAAGCAATCTTCATTCAAGAAAAAGAAGAATAAAGAATTAGCTCAAAAATGCAATGTGGAAAAAGTTGAAGTCGGGATTAAATCGGTAAGGGTCCAAAATTTTAAATACTCGATAAATTCGGGAGTTTTTTGAAAAAGTTGGCAAAAAGTCGGCAAAACTAAAAAAATACAAAAATATTCATTTTTGGAAAAAATCCTAATTTTTTCAAAAAAAATTAAAAAATTATTAAAGAAACTACCTCACTCAAGATTTTTTCGAAAAAGTCGGCAAAAAGTCGGGACTTCGAGGATAAAATCACGACTTTTTCAGGGATGAAAAAGTCGGCAAAAGGTCGGCCAATAAAGTCGGCTCCGGGAAAAATTCGGGATTTTTTCAAAAAGTCAGGACTTTTTGGCGACTTTTTCCACACTGCAAAACTGTTATGGCCCTAAATAATTATTCATAGGATTGCACAAGTGGTATAGAATTTATATTTTCCTTCTTCTCGCATTCATAAGGTTTTTCATGTATCTTGCCTAAAAAAGGTTTTGGGAAAAAATATGCCAATGTAAATAGAACTTCCAAAATTAGATGAAGAATGAAAGTTGATTCTTGAACCACGAAACGTTATAGATAAACATTTTGTATCTCTTTGACATATAACCATTATGAAGTACCTAATAAAGTGGAAGAATATTCCTCTAGAAGAAGGTACATGGTAAAATGATCAATTAATGATGAAATACCCACCCACGGCTAAAGGGTTCGTTTGAAGTTTTGACAAAGGTTTTGTTATATGTTTTATATAACGCACGGCGGAATAGTTTTATTGTTTGTTAAGGTCCCACACAGTGATAAAATTTGAAGGGCAGGTCCAAATTTCAATTAGAAGGGCATATATCTATGTCGCCCTTCCATAATGAAAAGCTTTAAAAAAAAACTTTTCAATTGACCACAATAAATTATTTTTACATTTCATTTTCATAAAGACAAAACCATCAATCTTTATATTAATAAAATATTGTTACATATACAAAAATGAAGAAGGCTCCATCTTTCATTGCTTAAATATCTCATTGGAAATGTCAACATAAGTCTTGAAGACACTATTATAAGAGTTTGGATACATACCACCGGAATATAGGAGATTCTTATGTGTCAGATTGTGTAATGCACTTTTGACTTTGTCTCACAGGGAGAAGCAACATGGAGGTCTGGATTTTTCTTATAGAAATTTTTTATTATTATTTGAAACGTTGTTTATAGATATGAATACAACAATGAAATTATGAGCATGGTGGACAATTAGTCAAGATCATGATGCCAAACCATGATGATGTAAGTTTGGAATTTAACATTTTTACATGTTAAAGACAAATAGTCAAAATCACTGACAACTTAGTATGCCATAATTAATAATCATTCCCCGTTCACTTTTGTTAATAGGTTTATGTCACACGATGATGCAGGGGCATTAGGCACTAGCCAGCAATGTAGGAGGTTTTGTCCACATGTTGTGGCTAGGAGGGTTCGAAAACATTTGAGTTGTAATAGCTAGGTGTCAATACCTCAGCTGACTGTATTACTTAGACTCGTTAGAGTTGTAGGAGTCGAACAGTTTCAGTTAGTTGAATTATTATAATTAGACATTTTGATTTCTAGATGTAGGTTTTAACCCTGAACAGAAATTATCTACACACAAATCTTATAACATAAAATAAACAATAGCGAGAGCATAAAACATAAAATAGATAAACACAGAGATTTTCCCCTGGATCCCAAATCGGGACGATCAGCTTGATTTTTCATTATATTCCTTTTAGTGTTACAAAACACATATATATACATGCTGAAGCATACATAAACCCCAATCCATAAACCCTGGATTAGAACATAACTGTAGCTCCCTTGACCGGATCTACAAAAATACCAGGGGTCGAAAACCATCGTACCCCAATACCATGTGCAAAACCATGCACAAAACCATGGACGCGGACTACCCGCCGGAAATTAAGGACCAAAAATTTTCGCCGGGGCGCTGCCCTATACCCCGACAGGGGGGGCTATCGCCCCCCCTCTTACCCCCCTGCGTGTTCTTAGTCGTGGAAAGAATATAACACATACCCAACATTCTCCCACTTGTTGTTTTCTTTCCACAGAGGGCCACAGGAGGGCTTATTCATTGGCCCAATTCTTCAACACCCATTGTTTCTCTACACCAAGAGAAATTCTGAGTGCTCACAGACTTTGTCAATGCATCTGCAACATTCTTCAAAGTGTCCACCTTTACCAGCAACACCCTTTTAGCCTCAACCATATCTCTAACAAAGTGATATTGAACATCAATGTGCTTTGTCTTTGAATGATAAGCATGGTTCTTAGCCAAGAAAATTGCACTTTGGCTATCACAGTCTATCCTTATAGCTTGTTGTACCAACCCCATACTTGAACACAATCTTTGCAACCAAACTGCTTCCTTGCTTGCATGAGTGGCTGCTATGTATTCTGCCTCTATAGTTGAAAGAGCCACTACAAACTGTCTTTTACTCATCCAACTGACTGCACCTCCAAATAAGCTAAACACATACCCACTTGTAGATCTTCTTTGGTCCAGATCTCCAGCCCAGTCTGCATCAACAAAACCATGAATTTCCAACATTATTTCGAATCCTGGTCTTCCCTGGTAGCACAAGCCATAATCACTAGTGCCACGTAAATATCTGAAAACCCGCTTCACTACTGTCCAATGCTCCTTCCCCGGGTTTGACATAAACCTGCTCAATACTCCCACTGCATGTGCAATGTCTGGTCTAGTACAGACCATTGCATACATCAGGCTACCCATTACACTTGCATATGGAACACGGGACATATACTCCTCTTCTTCTTGTGTCTTGGGACACTGTTCAGCAGACAGCTTTACACCTACAAGAATAGGAACATTCACCGCTTTACTATCCTACATATTGAACCTCTGCAATATAGTCTCGACATACTTCCTCTGGTTTAACCAGAGCTTCCTCTTTGCCCGATCTCTCTTAATTTCCATGCCCAAAATATAGTTTGCAGCACCCAGATCCTTCATGTCGAATTTGGAGAACAGTCGTGTCTTCAAATCTTGGATAATTTCTTTGTCATTTCCAATCAACAACATATCATCCACATACAAGACCAGATATATAACACGATCACCAATTAATTTAAAATAAACACAATGATCTTCCTTGCTTCTGGTGAAGCCAAGTCCCCGTATAAAGGTATCAAATTTATGATACCACATCCTTGGTGACTGTTTTAACCCATACAAAGACTTCTTCAACCTACATACCAGTTCTTTCTTACCCTTCACCATAAAGCCTTCAGGTTGCTTCATGTAGATCTCCTCTTCTAGATCCCTGTGAAGAAAAATTGTCTTCACATCAATCTGCTCTATCTCAAAATCAAATGCAGCAGCAACAGATAAAAGTAATCTAATAGAAGTAACCTTGGAAACAGGAGAAAAAATATCACCAAAATCAATTCCCGACACCTCGGAATAACCTTTCGCTACCAACCGAGCTTTGTATTTCTCCACCTTGCCTTCTAAATTCATCTTTTTCTTAAACACCCATTTGCTCTCAATGGGCTTCCTTCCAGCCGGCAACTCCACCAAATCCCATGCATCATTTTTGTGCAAGGATGCCATTTCATCAACCATGGACTCCTTCCATAGTTTTCCATCCTCTGAATCTACTGCCTCCCTGATAGTTCTGGGTTCATCATCAGTTATAGTTAAGGCAAAACCTGAACAGAAAGCAGATGGACTATACCTTTCTGGTTGCCTTCTTTCTCGAACTGATCTTCTCAAAGTTGGAGTTTGTGGCTCTTCATCTTCTGAGTCTTCTTCTGTTGTAGAGTCTGATTCATCCTCCTTTAGCTCAAAATCTATCTTCTCAGGTTCCTTTGGTAGGAATTCATGTTTAACAACATCTTTCACTTCTCTAAACACCACATCTCGGCTGTACACAACCTTCCTTGTTTCTGGGTTCCAAAGCTTGTAACCCTTTAAACCATCCTTATACCCAATAAAGATGCACCTTTCAGATTTATTATCCAACCTGGTCCTTTTCTCCTTTGGAACATGTACATATGCATCACATCCAAATACCCTTAGATGTGAAAGAGAGGGTTTCTTACCAGTCCATACCTCATGTGGAGTCTTATCCTCCAACACCGATGAAGGTGATCTGTTAACTAAGTAACATGCAGTCTCCATTACCTCTGCCCAGAATTCTTGTCCTAACCCGGTACCACTGAGCATGCTTCTTGCCTTTTCCATCAGTGTTCTATTCATTCTTTCTGCAACTCCATTTTGCTGAGGTGTGTATGGAGTAGTCTTCTGTCGTGTTATACCACACTTCTTACAGAACTCTTCAAATTCCTTCTTGTAGAACTCCCCACCATTATCTGTCCTCAGCGCCTTTATCTTCTTCTCTGTCTGGTTTTCCACCAGAGCCTTAAATTCTTTAAATTTGTCAAAGACTTCAGATTTCTTCCTCAAGAAATATATCCATTTATTCCTTGAGAAGTCATCTATGAATGAAACATAGTACACAGACTTTCCCAGTGACGGAACTGACACAGGCCCAAACACATCACTGTGCACAAGTTCTAATATCTTGTTCGCCCTCTTAGCACCAGAGGGAAAACTCACCCGATTCTGCTTCCCATATAGACAATGTTCACAGAAATCGAAATCCAGAGAGCAATTAGACATACCTTCTACCATACCATTTCTATGCAGTATCCGAAGGCCCTTCTCTCCAATATGTCCAAGCCTTTGATGCCATAGCATGGTCTTTTCTCCAGACACAACTAGGCTTTCCGTCCCACTTTCAGGAACCACAGAACTGTTACACCCATCAATAACTGTGCTACCTTGTAGCTTGTACAGAGTTCCAGTCTGAACTCCCCGCATTAATACCAGTGCTCCCCGAACCATCTTGCAGGCATCTTTCTCAAACATTGTTTTTACACCTGCATCATCCATCTTGCTTACAGAAATCAAATTTCTGGCCAATGCAGGAATATGCAGAACACCAGGAAGTGTACTAATCCTTCCACCTTGCAACTTCAGCTTGACCTTTCCACGTCCGATGATTCTGGCCTTCCTATCATCCCCTAGGAAGACATCACCACCATCATATTTCTCATACTCGCAGAACCACTCCCTATGGGGAGTGAAGTGAAAGGATGCACCTGAGTCAATCAACCATGACTCATGATCTACATGTGTATTTGAAGAAGCCAAATACACATCCCCACCTTCATCCGAGGTGGTTTTTGCCTCTGCAGAAGGACCTTCATCAGATCCCTTTCCTTTCTCAGGAGCTTTAGATCTGCATTCCTTTTTGTAGTGTCCTTCCTTTCCACATTTCCAGCACACCTTTACAAACTTTCCAGGAGATTTAGATCTCCCTCTAGATTTAGATCTCCCACTCGAAACCTTATTCTTGTTTATGTTCTGGGACCTTCCTCATACAGATAAGGCATCTCCATTCTGACCCTCCATATTTCTCGGTCTCATTTCCTCCGATAGCAAGGCTGAGACAATATCATCAAAGTTCAAGGTAGTTGTATTGCTACCTATTGCAATAACCAGACTGTCCCACGAGTCTGGTAGAGAGAACAACAAACTGATGCACTTATCTTCATCTGAGATTTTAATATCAACAGACGACAACTGACTTACCACGGTATTGAAGGCATTCAGATGCTCTATCACCGAGTCTCCATCCTTCATCCTCTGGTTATACAGCTTTTTCCGCAGGAACAACTTATTCACCAGAGACTTAGATTGATACAAAGTCCCTAGCTTGTCCGACAAGGTCTTTGTCGTAGCTTCCCTAGATACATTCAACAATACCGAATCTGAGACACACAACCGTATTGTGCTCTTAGCCTTCCGATCCAGTTTCTTCCAGTATTCATCTGACATTGCCGTTGGTTTAGTACCTGGATCTACCGTGATCCACTGATCTTTATCCACCAGCAGATCCTCCATCTTGAGCTTCCACAACTCAAAACTCTGACCATTAAATTTCTCGATCTCTATCTTTCCGCCGCTTGCCATCTTCTTTCACCGCAAGAATCGATCCCGTAGATCTCCCACTGAACAGGGTCTACCACAGGCTCGAGCAAAAAACCCTCAACAACAAAGGCGTCCCCTTGAAGCCGAAACAGCTCTGATACCAAATGTAGGTTTTAACCCTGAACAGAAATTATCTACACACAAATCTTATAATAGAAAATAAACAATAGCGAGAGCATAAAACATAAAACAGATAAACACAGAGATTTTCCCCTAGATCCCAAATCGGGACGACCAGCTTGATTTTTCATTATATTCTTTTTAGTGTTACAGCACACATATATATACATGCCGAAGCATACATAAACCCCAATCCATAAACCCTGGATTAGAACATAATCGTAGTTCCCTTGACCGGATCTACAAAAATACCAGGGGTCAAAAACCATCGTACCCCAATACCATGTGCAAAACCATGCACAAAACCATGGACGCGGACTACCCGCCGGAAATTAAGGACCAAAAATTTTCGTCAGGGCACTGCCCCAGACCCCGACAGGGGGGGCTACCGCCCCCCCATGCGTGCTTAGTCGTGGAAAGAATATAACACATACCCAACACTAGAACGGTCCTCTCAGAGGAACCGAAGAGCCATATGTTATTTATATAAATTGTAATTCCTCGGATGAATAAAAGTAGAGAGGGAAGAGGAGAGTAGAGAGGGGATTTCTACAATAAACCTCTGTGTGTGAACAATTGTTTCCAGTTAAATGATTTCCAATCTTAGTTGCCATTGAATTATCTCGAACTGGTAATTTTGAAGAATTGTTTAACTGTGAGGCGATTGGGTACTGATAATTCCATTCTTCTGTCTTTGAATTCCCGTAAATTGTTGGATAGCCCTGTGAACTCACCCCACCCGAAGGTGAGGTCTGTGTAGAGAACCGAGGTCGTGAACACTGTTCAAATATAAAAATCCCGCTTAATAAAGAGACAAGATTGTTGTTCTTTCGGAACCTGACCCGAGGATTGGACATGAGTTAACAAACAAAAGGATAGCGGAACCAGACTGTTGGAAATGTTGGGGTTGGTCGATGGCAAAGGAGGGCAAAGTGGTTTCCAAAACAAAGGAGGCAAAGCACACAAAGAGGCAAAGAAATAGCCAAATGAAGGCAGAGAAACGAATATAATAGAGGCGTAATCACATTCAAATAATAGAGGCGTAGGCAGAGTTTATTGGTGATGAGCAGAGGCAGAGGCAGAAGAAAGACAGAGCAAACAGAGGGGTACTTTAAAGCAGAGCCGTTATAAAATTTCGAGAATCGCCCAAGCCGGCAGATACAGTCGTATGTATAATTCCGATAATCATACCCCAAGCCGGGCGTTACGCATATAATGCAAAACCAAATTCCGGGAATCGCACACTCCAACCGGCGTTATAGATTTAACATAATTCATAAACATTATTCCGGGAATCGCCTAACCCGATGGGCGTTACATATAATATATAAACCATATTCTGGGAATCGCTTAACCCTTTGGAAAAGTATACATATATGTCTATTATATTATGGAGCGCACAAAACGAAGTTTTAGATGGTGGGACCTCTCCCCAATCGCGATCGGAGATCGCAAGGGCAGTGGAACATCGCAACAGAAAGTTGCGATTGCGATCGAAGGCCGGACCCGATCGAGTTATATGCCACAGTTTATGAGCTAATCGCGTCCGGAGATTGATCACAAGTCTTTTGTTATATGCTCCGATCAAGGCCGACCTGGATCGAAAGCATATGCCACGTTTATGAGCTAATCGTGATCCGGAAGTTCTCAATCGCAATCGGAACTCTACGATTGATCGCACGACTTTGTAAAACGCTGCGATTGAAATGGCGGACCCGATCGTGTTATAAGCGGGAGTTGATATATGCAAATCGCATCCGGAATCTCAATCGTAATCGGAAATCTCTGATTGATCGCACGACTTTGTAAAACGTTGTGATTGAAGCCCGGACCCGATGGGATTATTAACTATGATTAACAAGTGTTTTGAGTTCCAGTTCTAATCGCAAACAGAAATTTGTGAAGGCGCTGTTAAATATAAATATATATATATATATATATATATATATATATATATATATATATAAAAAGTTGTTGCGATTGTATTGAAAAGTGTCGCGTGGTCTGTGGACCCACGGGCCTCGGCTTAAGGTGGAGGGCGATTGTTTATATAAAATAATTGTTGTGAGATATATAAAACATGGTTGCGGTTGTATTAAAACATGCCGCGTGGTCTGTAGACCCACGGGCCTCAGCTTAACGGGAGGGCGATTATTAATGTAATAAAATTGTAATATATGTATGTTCCGGCCTGCGGAACTCGCCACATCAACAAGACACTTGCTGCATGTAAAGGATTGAATTACAGTCAGCAGATTCATTTATATATAAAGCGCTGGTATAAAAATAAAATAAAATGCAGTTCATAAATTCAGGAGTTACGCAGCAGCCATAAACAGAAAGGCATACAGAGAAGAGAAAGGGACAAAGAGACAGTTAGAGAAAAGACAAATGCGCAGCAAGCCAAGAGACAAAATGAGTGAGCTGGAGTTCAAATTGTAATTCGAATGTAAATGTTTTAATTATTTTTATTGTTTGTGATGCATTGGCAAGTCTCCGGGAGAAAACAAACTCCCACTGTAATGTTAAAATTGACACCTACAGTTATAATTTCTGAGTAAGCTGATAAAAGGAGTGAGAAGGCAGAAGGCAAAGAGACATGACTTTCCATTTCGAATTCCAAGCATAATACAAACAGTCATGTGAGGAAATCTATAAATAATATCATCTTGATATGCAGAGAGAGTTTTTTTTTTAGAGCAAGGGAGAGAGCATATATAGAGAGAATGCAGAATATAGAAGGCAGAGAAGATTAAGAGAAGCTACAGAACAGAGCTGATATCTGAGGTAAATCAGCAAACATTCAGTTTTAGAAAATGAGGAAGTTGGAGCTTCCCTATCAAGTTGCAGCTTGATATCTGTCAGTTGTAGCTGACTGAGGTTGGAGCCTCCTGTAGGTTGGTGCCTGCAGAAAATTGAAGGGAGTTGGTGCTTCCTTGCAAGTTGTAGCTTGCAGAATTGAGGTAGGAGCCTCCCGTAGGTTGGTGCCTGCAGAAAAACAGTGGTGAGAGGGAGTTGGAGCTTGCCTTTGCATCACAACAATAATAAGATGTGGTTTTCTCCCTTTATGGGTTTCCACTTATATCTGGTGTCTCTGTGCATGATATTTATGTATTGATCCGATATGTATCATTTGCTTAATACCTGCTGCTCTCAAATTAAGTCTACTGCTCTATTAAACTAATACTTTCAGATTACATTCTAAGATTACTCTCACATCAAATAGAGTTTGAAATGAAGGTGTAAATAAGTTTATTGAAAAGTTTAAAAGATCAAGAATGTATTAAACTGATTCACCCCCCCCCCCTCTCAGTCTAATTAGAGATTCAACAATTGGTATCAGAGCAGGTTCCTTTGTACAAGTCTAACAACTGAAAGGAGATCCTAGGTTCCCAAGATGGCTAGTAAAGAAGGATTCTCAACCAATAAAGCCCCTTTCTTCACTGGTGAAAATTATGCTTTCTGGAAAATCAGAATGAAGACATACATAATGTCTCTAGGAATAGAAGTCTGGGCTGCTGTGGAATTAGGATATGCCCCAAAGTCAACTGATACAGAAAAAGAAAATAAAGAAAGCTTTGTAGCTAATGCTAAAGCCATGAATGCCATCCTGAATGGATTATGTGAAGCAGAGTTTATTAAAGTAATGCACAAAGACACTGCCAAGAAAATATGGGATACTCTTGAAGGCATACATGAGGGAGACCAGAAAGTAAAAACTGCCAAACTTCAAGTATATAGAGCCCAGTTTGAAAACTAAAAAATGAATGATGATGAAGATGTTGGCAGCTTCTTCTTAAAAGTTGCAGAAATTGTTAACAATGTGAAAGCTCTTGGAGAAACCATACCAGAAAGTATAGTTGTGCAAAAGATTCTAAGATCACTCCCATCCAGATTTAATCCCAAGGTATCCGCAATAGAAGAGACAGCGAATTGGGAGACATTGACCATGAATCAGCTACTAGGAAATCTTACAGCATATGAGATGAGGCTTCCACAGAAGAAGTCAAGCACAAGGGAGGCAACATTCAAAACAGAAAAGAAGAAAGAAGAAAAGGAAGACATATGCTCTTGCTCTGATGAAGAAGAGGCTAAATTTGTCAAGAAATTGGATAGAGGCTCAGGTAGATACAAAGGTAAACTTCCCTTCAAATGCTTTAACTGTGGAAGAGTTGGACATTATGATGCTAAATGTCCTCACAAGAAAGTAAGAAATCAAGCTCAAGAATCAGAGAAAGACACATCAAAGAACTGGCAGAAAGGAAAGAAATTCAACAGAAAATCCTTCTATGCTCAGCAAGACAGCAGTGCATCTGAAGACTCAGATGAACCCTCAAGTGAAGAAGGAACCTCAGAATTTTTATTGATGGCCATAGAAGATCTTGAGGGACTCCTACTAGAATATGAAGAAGAAGAAGGGGAAGTAGACCTTGAGGAGGAGCTAAGAAGTGCTCTGGAGGAGATTGACAGACTCAAACTAAAATGCAGAAAACAAAAAGAGATTCTCCTCAAATGTGTGAAAGAAGAACAAAATTCAGAATTCCTCATGCTGCTGAAGGTAAAGCTTGAAGAAGCCAAGAAGATAGAAGATATGTTACTTCAGCAAATCAAGGATAAAATCCAAGAACAAGAGAAGTTGGAGGAAGAAGTGGTAGGTCTCAGGAAGAAACTAGAAAATGCTCAAAGGACAGTGGTTATAAACTTTTCTCTAACAACAAGCTGTAGCAAGTTGAATGATATCCTGATTGCTCAAAGATCCCCAATGATAAAAACAGGAATAGGCTATGAAGGAGAATCAAGTAAAGGCAAAGAAAAGGAAGACAAAAATATAATTTTTGTAAAAGAAATGAAGACTGATGAATAAGCCCAGACCATTCCTATAAAAGAAGAAACATGTAATAAGAATGACAGAGATCAGAAGAAATCTCTAGTAACAAGGAATATAATGAATACTAAGATGGCAGAAAAAGAATCATATGCCCCTAAGCATATCAAATTTGGAAGTCATCAGAGTAAATTCTTTCCTCCTATGAAGAATGCCACCTGCTATGTCTGCCACAAGCCAGGACACATTGCTGCATATTGTTATGCAAGGAAGAGTAATTCAGACCTGCAAAAATTGCAAACAGTGAAGAGGCTATCTCAAACAAATAAATGGAGAAAACAATCTTACATCAGGTATGCAAATAATTTCTATGGTTATTGTTTTTATTGTAAGGAGTTTGGCCATAAAATTATTGAATGTAGAAAGTATGGACAAAGACTGATGTTCAATACCTCAAGGAGGTTTATGAGTCAAAGCAATTTTGTTCATGCTCACAATTCTGCAAAAACTATAATCAAATGTTGTATATGCAACCAAATTGGGAATATATCTTCCAAGTGTTCTCTAAAGGGATATAATTCATCACCTCACAAAAGATACCAAACAAAAGGGGGCCTCCAGTGGATAAAGAAGCTGAATAAATGTGACTTGGCTTTAACTGCTCAAGATTTGAAGAGTCAATGGTATTTGGACAGTGGCTGCTCTAAACACATGACAGGAGATAGAAGCAAGTTTATAACTCTTGATGAAAAGAAATCTGGCAATGTTATTTTTGGTAATGATAAATCAGGAAAGATCAAGGGAAAAGGCTCAGTCAGCATAGACAATGGCAAAGGAAAAGCCCAAGAGGTACTATTTGTGGATGGACTGAAAGCAAATTTACTGAGTGTCAGTCAGATGTGTGACAAAGGCTGTGAAGTTCTTTTTAGAGCACAAGATTGTGTAGTCAGGTCAAGCACAACAGGAAAGACTCTGCTCAAAGGTGTTCGAACAAAGAACAATGTATACATAATGAAAGAGGAAGATGAAGCCTGCCATCTTAGCAAACTTGAGGAGTCATGGTTGTGGCATAGGAGATTGGGACATCTCAGCTTTGACCATATCATCAGACTAAGCAAGAAGAAAGCTGTCAGGGATATGCCAGAAATAAAAAGGCCTTCAAGTACTATATGCAAATCTTGTCAATTAGGGAAACAGACTCGCACATCCTTTAAATGTAAAGAGGAGTTGTCAACAAGAAGACCACTCCAGCTTGTGCACATGGACCTGTGTGGACCCGCTAGAACTAGAACACCAAGTGGAGAATCCTATTTCATGCTGATAATAGATGACTTCTCCAGAATGACATGGGTTGCCTTTCTCAAAAATAAATCAGAAGCATTGGAAAAATTTAAGATATTCAGAGCATTAGCAGAAAATCAAACTGGATGCAAGCTAAAATGTATCAGATCAGATCGAGGAGGAGAATTCACAGATTATGAATTTGCAGACCTATGTAATGAACATGGAATAAAGCAACAATTTACTATTGCAGGGACACCTCAGCAGAATGGAGTAGCAGAGAGACAAAACAGGTCTGTACAACAAATAGCCAGAGCTATGATGCAAGAGAATAATATTGCTCAAACCTTTTGGGCAGAAGCAGTACACACAGCAGTACATATCCTTAATAAAGCTCACTTAAGGCCAAGCAGTGACAAGACTCCATATGAACTATGGCATGGAAATCCAGCTTCAATAAAACATTTCAGAGTCTTTGGTAGCAAGTGTTACATAAAGAATAATGATGAAAACCTTGGGAAATTTGATGCAAGAGCAGATGAAGGAATATTCTTAGGATATGCATCCAAAAGTAAAGGGTACAGGTGCTACAACAAGACTCTTCGGAAAATTGTTGAATGTATTGATGTGAGATTTGATGAAGAACTTCCAAACAATACAAGAAATACAGACTGCTTCAGTCCATCAGACAACCATGAAGAGGAAAGCAAGAATGATGATGAAACAAGTAAGACAACAGATGATGCAGAGCTGAGCTCAAAAACCCCCTCAAGATACACTCAGAAGAATCATCCTGAAGATCAGATCATAGGAGACAAGAAAGCAGGAGTCCAGACAAGAAGGCAGCTAGCAGAACAAACAGAAGAAGTATACATAGCCATGTTATCACAAATAGAGCCAAAGAAATTTGAAGAAGCCAGGAAGGACAAGTATTGGGTAAAAGCAATGAATGAAGAATTGGACCAAATTGAGAATAACAATACCTGGGAACTAGTTCCTAGACCTATTGAGAAAAATATCATTGGTTCAAAATGGGCATTCAAAAACAAAATGAATGAGCAAGGACAAGTAATCAGGAATAAAGCCAGGCTGGTCTGCAAAGGATACTCACAAATTGAAGGACTTGACTATGATGAAACATTTGCACCTGTAGCCAGAATGGAAGCTATCAGAATGTTCCTGGCATTTGCATGCTATCAAGACTTCAAGGTATATCAAATGGATGTAAAGTCTGCTTTTCTTAATGGAGATCTAGAAGAAGAAGTGTACATGGAGCAACCAGAAGGCTTCTCATTGACAGACAAAGAAGACTATGTGTGCAGACTGAAGAAGGCCCTATATGGATTGAAACAGGCTCCTCGTGCTTGGTACTCAAGACTGGACAAATATTTGCAAAAACAAGGTTTTAAGAGAGGTGGAGTAGACAGCAATCTATACATAAAAGCGCATGAAAATGAACTCCTAATTGTTGTTGTATATGTTGATGACATTATGTTTGGAAGCAACAAAGATGAACTAGCAAAAGGGTTTGCTGATGAGATGAAAACAGAGCTTGAAATGTCTATGATTGGAGAACTCAGTTTCTACTTGGGACCTAAATTCAATAGATCGGGCATATTCATTTTCAAGAAAAATACTTAAAAGAAAATGTCGAAAAAATTCAAATGGAGGACCCAAACCAATGACAACTCCCAGATCACTAGATGCAAGCCAGGAAGCCGATGATAGGTCTCAAACAAGAGATCAAAATCCCCACAGATCCATGATAGGAAGCCTGCTGTACTTGACAGCTTCAAGACCAGACATCATGCTAGCAGTAGGACTAGTGGCAAGATATCAAGCAGCACCTAAACAAAACCATCTTCTAGCAGTAAAAAGAATACTCAGATATCTACAAGGAACCGCACAATATGGGCTTTGGTATCCTAAAGGCAAAAGCTTCACCTTAACAGCATACACAGATGCAGATTGGGCTAGCTGTGTGGATGACAGGAAGAGTACAAGTGGAGGTGCATTCTATCTAGGAGAAAGTCTGGTGGCATGGCTAAGCAAGAAACAAACATCCATATCTCTGTCTACAGCTGAAGCAGAATACATAGCAGCAGCAGCATGTTGTACACAAGTCATGTGGATGAAGCAAACTCTTCAAGACATGAAGGTAAGCATTAATGAACCTATCTCAATCAAATGTGATAATACAAGTGCTATAAGTATATCTAAAAATCATGTGCTTCATTCAAAAACTAAACATATACCAATCAAGTATCATTTTCTCCGAGAACAAGTGGCTCAAAAGATAGTTAAACTGGACTATGTATCATCGAAAGAACAGATAGAAGATATATTTACCAAACCACTTTCCAGAGAACCATTCGAATACTTGAGAGACAAACTAGGGGTAGTATCTGTAGATACTATTCTCTAATATGAAGAGAAAGTACAGTCTCAGGGGGAGAACAAAACGAAGATATCATTCCAGGGGGAGAATAGCCAGCAAGATAAGCATAAAACAAGTCCACAGGATCACATTATCAATATTATCAGCATTCAGAAGAAACAAGAAATTGTCTGCAATCTAGCACATATTACAGGCACTACAAATGAATCACAGCTATAAAACATATATCGGCTCACTACACCAAAGTGTTCTCTCAACAAGTCTCATACATCACTCTGGAGCAGCATAGTACAATTTCAGCTGAAGAGGACCTAAACGTAACTCAGAGAAAGGAAATACAACGAAAGAGCCCATACGGAGAGATGAGGCGTCGTCCTTTGCCATTGATGTCAAAGGGGGAGGAAGAACAAACAACAGGAGGAAGAGCAAGCAAACAGAAAGAGCAAGCAACAAGAGAAAGAGAAAGCAAACAGAGAAAGTGGATTGCCATCAATGCCAAAGGGGGAGACTGTTGGAAATGTTGTCATTGATGGCAAAGGAGGCAGCGCTCAAGCAAAGAGGCAGCAAAGAAGCAAATGAAGACAGCGGAAACGAATATAATAGAGGCAGAACCGTTATCTCAGCAATAGAGGCAGAGGCAGAGCGACAGGAGCAGCAGAGGCAGAGGCAGACGCAGAGCGACAGGAGCAGCTGAGGCAGAGGCAAAAGCAGAGCTGTTATAAAATTCCGAGAATCGCCCAAGCCGGCAGATACAGTCGTATGTATAATTCCGAGAATCATACCCCAAGCCGGGCGTTACGCATATAATGCAAAACCAAATTCCGGGAATTGCACACTCCAACCGGCATTATAGATTTAACATAATTCATAAACATTATTCCGGGAATCGCCTAACCCGATGGGCGTTACATATAATATATAAACCATATTCCGGGAATCGCTTAACCCTTAGGCAAAGTATACATATATGTCTGTTATATTATGGAGCGCACAAAACAAAAGTTTTAGATGGTGGGACCTCTCCCCAATCGCAATCGGAGATCGCAAGGGCAGCGGAACATCGCAACAGAAAGTTGCGATTGCGATCGAAGGCCGGACCCGATCGAGTTATATGACACAGTTTATGAGCTAATCGCATCCGAGATTGATCGCAAGTCTTTTGTTATATGCTCCGATCGAAGGCCGGACCCGATCGAGTTATATGCCACAGTTTATGAGCTAATCGCATCCGAGTTCCCAATCGCAATCGGAACTCTCCGATTGATCGCACGACTTTGTAATATGTTGCGATTGAAATGGCGGACCCGATCGTGTTATAAGCGGGAGTTGATATATGCAAATCGCATCCGGAATCTCAATCGCAATCGGAACTCTCCGATTGATCGCACGACTTTGTAAAACACTGCGATTGAAGCCCGGACCCGATGGGCTTATTAACTATGATTAACAAGTGTTTGAGTTCCAGTTCTAATCGCAAACGGAAATTTGTGAAGGCGTTGTTATATATAAATATATATATATATATATATATAAATTTTGCGATTGTATTGAAAAGTGTCACGTGGTCTGTGGACCCACGGGCCTCGGCTTAAGGTGGAGGGCGATTGTTTATATAAAATAATTGTTGTGAGATATATAAAACATGGTTGCGGTTGTATTAAAACATGCCGCGTGGTCTGTAGACCCACGGGCCTCAGCTTAACGGGAGGGTGATTATTAATGTAATACAATTGTAATATATGTATGTTCCGGCCTGCGGAACTCGCCACATCAACAAGACACTTGCTGCGTGTAAAGGATTGAATTACAGTTAGCAGATTCATTTATATATAAAGCGCTGGTATAAAAATAAAATAAAAATGCAGTTCATAAATTCAGGAGTTACGCAGCAGCCATAAACAGAAAGGCATACAGAGAAGAGAAAGGGACAAAGAGACAGTTAGAGAAAAGACAAATGCGCAGCAAGCCAAGAGACAAAATGAGTGAGCTGGAATTCACATTGTAATTCGAATGTAAATGTTTTAATTGTTTTTATTGTTTGTGATGCATTGGCAAGTCTCCGAGAGAAAACAAATTCCCACTGTAATGTTAAAATTGACACCTACAGTTATAATTTCTGAGTAGGCTGATAAAAGGAGTGAGAAGGCAGAAGGCAAAGAGACATGACTTTCCATTTCGAATTCCAAGCAGAATACAAACAGTCATGTGAGGAAATCTATAAATAATATCATCTTGATATGCAAAGAGAGTTTTTGAGAGCAAGGGAGAGAGCATATATAGAGAGAATGCAGAATATAGAAGGCAGAGAAGATTAAGAGAAGCTACAGAACAGAGCTGATATCTGAGGTAAATCAGCAAACATTCAGTTTTAGAAAATGAGGAAGTTGGAGCTTCCCTATCAAGTTGCAGCCTGATAGTTGACAGTTGTAGCTGACTGAGGTTGGAGCCTCCTGTAGGTTGGTGCCTGCAGAAAACTGAAGGGAGTTGGTGCTTCCTTGCAAGTTGTAGCTTGCAGAATTGAGGTAGGAGCCTCCTGTAGGTTGGTGCCTGCAGAAAAATAGTGGTGAGAGGGAGTTGGAGTTTGCCTTTGCATCACAACAATAATAAGATGTGGTTTTCTCCCTTTATGGGTTTCCACTTATATCTGGTGTCTCTGTGCATGATATTTATGTATTGATCTGATATGTATTATTTGCTTAATACTTGCTGCTCTCATATTAAGTCTACTACTCTATTAAACTAATACTTTCTGATTACATTCTAAAATTACTCTCACATCAAATAGAGTTTTAAATGAAGGTGTAAATAAGTTTAATGAAAAGTTTAAAAATCAGGAATGTATTAAACTGATTCACCCCCCCCCTCTCAGTTTAATTAGAGATTCAACTTGCACCCGTGGTCAAGCCCTGTACCAAAACCACGAGCGGAATCACAAAAGCGGGTTGCCCATATCGCACCACTTTTGCAGACTAGGCGATATTTCCTATTCGCGAGCGATTCCATAGGGAATGCGACACGTGGCGAAGTGACCCCCGGAAAACCACCATTTAACCCGCGCCATCGCATGTTAAAGCTCGACGTTGGAAGCCGAGCGAAATTGCCAAGAGTCGTTGATTTGGAGAAGGGCCATCGGATAGTGGTCGCACGTTGAACTTGCCTGGAGGTTAACTAAGGTGTGCGGAGGATAGCCAGGTACGATACGAGTGTTTGATTGGTTATTGATATATATATAGGTGGGGCCGAAGTATAATGAAATTTTTTAATTAAACGATTGGTGGATAATTAGCATAAGTCTGGAGCGTGATTGTTGTAAGGCTGGGTGGTGAAATATAAAGCCGAAAGTTCATTACAAGTTATTTATTTAAAAAGAAACGTGGAGTATAAATACAAAGTGTTGAAAGTTAAACATTGGTTATAAGGCTTGGAGATAATATAAAGTCGAGAATATAAATTAAATTCCAACCATTGTGGATAGTATTTATTTATCAAATTCTACGAATTTGATAAATAAACCTGAAGAAAGAAGAAGTCAATTAAGACTCAGGCTGGAGGAAAAGAACGGGGTAAACCAAGGGAAAATGCTGACAGATCGATTGTAGACACACCAGCTCTCCTTAGGGGTCCAATTTCAGTTTTTTTGCGTCACGCGATGATCTCTCTTCTCTGGCATTTACTTGTATTGAAGATCACTATTCTAGGAATAAGGAGTTATTTTCTCCAAAAATAACCCGAGCCAAACATCGAAAATGCATCAAGGATATATTTCTATGCTTCATAAGTACATATGTTCTACTTCTAAATCATGTCTTGGAAGTGGTTGTTTTGCTGGAAATTATTCACCAGTTGGTTTCATACCAAAGTCTTTTTCACATTTTCAGCATCCAATACATGAAAAAGATAATGGCTTAAAACAACATAAATATTTGAAATTTTGCAAGAATTTTCTGGCACACTTTGAATATGAATTTTGAAGTCAAGTGCATGATGCTGTATAGGATCAAGTGTCATTTTGAATACCAAATGTTTCACAAGAAATTTCTCAACATGCTACCCTGCAGTAAGGATTAAATGACAATATTGCATCAACTATTTCCATAATAAAAGTGCACCTCGGCCATAAGACTAAACAACTACAAATGTTGTAGATCTAACAAGACTACACAATCAAATGTATTCCACAAGGCCAATACTATATGAAAAATGAAAAGGAGTTTGCAACCAAAAATACCTTAGGCAACTAATTCAATTAGATACACCAAACCATCAGCAAAAAGGAAAACCAGCCTATTTGGCCCCAATATTTTCAACTGGGTCCTCTAATTCAACCAATAAAAATGCCAAAACCATAGCATTGAGATACATTTCATTACACTGTCAATAACAATAAAATTTCACTCATCCATAACCCTTTCCTTTTATTGTTGTGAAAATCTTTATGCATTACTCTAATGTGGCTAGTCCATAGGCCAAGTAGACCACTGGGTAACAAATATGTTTCCTTTCACCTTTCATTTTTCAAATTTTGCCTACCAAATCTAAGACATTTAAGAGGGGGAGCTAATACAACGTTAAAAAGAAAACCAGAGCACACATCTACAAATTACCTCCTTAGCTATTGTCACACCATCATTAACTATTTTCGGAGAACCATGCTTTCTCTCCAAGACAACATTTTGCCCTTCGCCCCAAGGGTGACTCCAACAAGATCAGCAAGTTTGTTCACACCGCCTGCAAGAAAAATTGACAATGCTTTCAGTAAGTGTGAAATTGAATGCCAGACCATATGCCAAAACAACCCTCCATGGAAAATTAAAATAACACATAATCGAATATAAGTGGACAAGGAAAGATCCACCGCAGTGAAGTTTCACGTGCAGGTGACCTTCCTTTAAACATAATTTTTTCTCTGACCTGCAATTTTTCTGTCATTGAGCCATCCTTTTTGAAGTACAACTCCTTATACATAGATCTTGTATTAACTACCTTCTCTCTGTCGCGTAATGTCAGAGTCCCTCTTCTGCTTGAGCGATTAAAGGAAATGGGTGAAAAAACTAAAAGAGAAGACAATTGTCTGCCATAATTATCAAACATTGCACCCAACTTATTCCCCTTTCCATTGTTACCCAATGAGGTAGATGTGGCAATTGTTGTCATACTGCCCAAAGTAGAGGCCATCTTCTCTTATGCTGAATATAGAATTACAAGATCTTCGTATTAGTATGAACCTTAAAAAACATGACTCCCATTACTAAAAACCACTTTTAAGTTGTAACAGGCAAACTAAACAACTATCGCAACTTTTGGCAACTTCTGGAGCATTAAGAGAGAAACAACCAAAGAGAAATACGACCACAATCCTCATTTTAATGAGACCAAACTATATATTTGCATTAAGATAATAGAAAGAAATCACGACTATATTAAGGCTAGCACAAAAAAATCTTTAACCAGTGTCTCTCGCGGCCTTCAGGTTGCCGTGCTAGAGGTTGCATATTTTTAATTTAAATTCTTGACCTCTCGTGCCCATCTATGAATGCATCCAATGGGATATCTACATCAAATTCTCCTTTATATCCCCAAAAACAAATTCCCTACTACAAGAGCGCCAGTATTGATGGATCACCCCACACCATCCCACCCACTAGAAACGGTGAAAAAGGAAACCCGAGAAAACTTTTGAAATATCTCAAGATGACTATATGGGTGGTTCTTATGAATCAACCAACCATTTAGAACATGCTCATCAATCCAAACCATGAGTATTATGTGACAATATTCAAGCAGGCACTGAATCGAATTTCTGAAGCTATGTTAGAGAAACCCTAAACTCTCACTGAAAATAGGTGAAATGTGGCACCACTCAGGGACTGACATGTGCCAATTGGTACAAGTGGTAGACAATTGGCATGCTCAAACAATGAGGTGATGCAGGAATGACATGAGGGAGAAAATATCAGAAAAGCCCCAAATTTGTAGAACTAAAGCTCATCACCAACCTAAGATTGAAAACTTTACATGATGTAACCTATGAAATCGTAAATGGAGAAATCATAGTAAAAATAAACTAACCTATGTAACAATAAAGTCAGATTCATCCTGGGAGTTGTTGGTGAAAATTCAGGTCTCGCGGGCAAGACCCAGGTTCAAGGGTTGTGGCCAACAAGGGGTCTGGTGTAGTCTAGGAACACGCCGGCATTTTCACCCTGCTCTTGGAGAGCAGTGCGTCTCACCCGAGGCGTGCCGCGACCACATGCATAAGGGGATGAGATCACTGATAAGGAATAAACCCGCAACCAAAGAAAGAAAGTGCATCCATTACATATACCAAATTACACATGCAAGATCACTAACTAAGTATTCAGACAGTCGCAACTTAAAATTTTTAAATCATTGTAAACACATTACAACGCATGAACAACGTATTGAGACATCAATCCTTCCTTATATTATTCTTCTGGCCGAATACATGATTACATAGCTTTCTTCTCTGATAACTCACAAGTCGGATACAGATGGGTTTGAGAACAGAAAGGAAGAACATAGAAAGTAAGAAACCATAGGAAGAACAGGCATGATTCTTCCGCAGCTGCTCTGCGCATCCTTCCTCAGGTCTTGATCCTCACGACTTATCTCGCATCCATTCAACCCTCAACAACAACCTCCTTCTTCAGCTGGGTGATCGCCTTTTATTCACCCGCTCCTCGCGACTGGCAGCTTCTCTGTGTCTTCACTTTGGCTTTTCCCAGCTTCTCTTCTGATGTCTGCGTGTTCCACTTTCTGTTTTCTGCTGTATTTCTTTCATCTGCACTTATCTCTGTTCGATCTCCAGCTATCAAGTGCTTCCGCGCCACCTTGGTAGCTCCGCAACTCCTGGTCGCTGCGGCGCGGTCGCGGTTGCTATGTGTATTTATTCCGCAACTCAAAAAGAGTCAAAGTTCAAAATGTCTTGGGCAAAAGTTCAAAACTTAAACAAAAACAAGGGCCCCAACAGGCCCCGACCACAATTCTTTGACTCGTCCGCGAGTCAATCGCAAATAACAGTTTCTACTTCCATTCCCCCGCTGGCTTCCGTGCCCTGCTCTGCTGTTCCTTCTTCCGCCACCCTTTCCTGTTGTACTCCGCCATCCGGTTGGCCAAACAAGGGCCCCAACTCCGGGACCCGGCGGAGTGTTGAATCTCTAAGCTCTGTGAAGGTCGCCACTGCTTGCTGCCATTCCTGCATAAGCAAGTCGGTGTCCTGAGAGATGCGGTTAGCGGCGGCTTTGTCTATGGGCGTCGGGGCAGCCCCGAACAGGGTGGCGAGCTGGGCTTCTTTCTTGGCATCCAGCTGGTGCATAGCGTCAGCATGGGTGCGAAGGGACGGACGGATCTCCCGGATGACGTGCTTGGCCGCTGCTGATTCGGCCTCAGTCTGCTGCATGTGAAGTTCCAGCTCGTCCGACTGGGCATAGAGCTGATCCAACCTTGCAGGGTCCGTGGTCGCCTGAATGTCCCGGGAAATCTGTTGCAGCTGGGCAGCAATGGGCTGCGTCTTGACAGTTAACGCGAGTGAGCACTCTTGCAAACTGCGTAGAAGGGCAGAAGCTGCGGCTGCAGTGGAATGGAGAGTTGCTTGTAGACTAACTGCCTGCGCCTATTTGGCAGTCACCTGTCCTGAATGGTCACTGGGTGGATCTGGAAGGGTAGGCCGTGCGGCTAACGCCGCTTGTAACTCCTGGTTCTCCCTGCAAACAATAGTGAAAACTTCCCTGAGGTGATGAGCCTGTAGGGCGATAGTGTCCTCCTCGATTCTGGTGGGAAGTGGAGCATGGTGAGCCCGTGCAGCAGGCCATACGCTGGAGATCGCTTGGATAGCAATGTTGACTTGCTCCTCGAGGTTGGTCTTCTCCCGCAGCAACTGATTGCGCTGTTCAGTAAGCGCCGTGATCTGATTCCGCTGCTCGGTGCACCGCCGCTGTAGCTCGGCGTGAATTTTCTCGGCCTTGAGGGCCGCCCGCTGAATGAGCAGATACAGCTGTGCTGGACTCAGTTGTTCTGCATTTGTTGTGCTGGGTGCACCCTGCTCTGGCGTCTGTTCCTGCGAGGATTGGCCCATGGCCGCTGGTCGGCCTGAAGTCTCGGGAGGATGGTCCGGCGTCTGCTGCTGTACCGAAGTGGCCATATCAGGCTCTGGCCAGTCCTGCTGCGTGGTTTGCTCTGTGGAAGGGGCGGCCGAATCAGCCCCAACTGTGGCTGGCTGGACAGATATAGTTGGAAGAGGATCCCGAGATGTGGCCACGGGGTCAACAGGTGGTACCACGGCTGCAGTACTGGAGGTGACCTCCGCCCCGTGGTCACCGCCGAAAAGTTCCCGGATCAAAGAATCGGACACAGTGGCTGATGAATTGGACGGATTGGGGGAGGTGGCATGTGGTCGGCTGGTGGAGGGGGTGGTAGATGGAGTGAAAGATGTGCGAGGGAGACGAAGGTTGAGGAAATCTGCCGGATCAATCAGCGGTTCCTCCGGAATCAAGGTTGCTGTGGGCGGAGTGGCTGGTGGATCATCCTCCGTAAGATCCACCACTGGATCTGTGGCCGTAGTGCGGGCCCTCTTGGATGGAGGTGGGTCGGCGGAATCGGGTTCGGGGCCCGGTTCACCCATTGGTGTGATGAGGGGGGTGGCAGAAGTGAACAAGTTAGTGGGAATGGGGGAAGTGAAGGGGGCGGTGTTGGAGAGACCACGGGACCGATTAATACGAAATTCAGTAAAAGAAGGAAATATAGGGGCACCACTGGAAACAACCTGGGTTGCCACGTTGAGTCGCCGTGCCTGGTCATTGAAATGCTCGACGATGGGGACCAGCGATTCAGGCAGGTCCGCTGCGGTCCCAGCTGCATCTGGTGTTGTCTCCGCCGCAACTTGTGAAGATCCCCCTGCGCCGGTCGCGGCAGGCTGCTGTGCGGCCCTCATCCCCTCAAAATTGTAGCGGATGACCCCGTCGCGGACGTGCTGGACAACCCCCGGCCACGCAGAGACCTCCCTGTGGAAAACATTGTCATTCAGCTGGAAGCGAAGGGGCGCCATATGAAAAGTGTGGTGCGGTACGCAAGTTGGCCAGATGAAAGTGTGGCTGTGGCTGACGCCAAACCACACCTGTTCACTGTATTCATCCAACAGGTGCTGGGGCACCCGTTGCTGGTAAGTGACCACATCGGTCATCATCCCATACCATGCCCGGAATGCCTCTGCGTTCACCTGCTTACTGCTGGGGTCCGTGGACACCTGCCAGGGGGAATATTTCATCGCGAGCGGCTGGCTCACGGTGATCTCCGCCGGTGTCCGGATAGGGGGAAGATGCCATTTCCACATGGCAAACGCTAAGAGCAAGTACCCATAGATGAAACTGGTAGTCCGCTTGTAATTGTCTTCGCAAGCCGCGAAGAGTTCCTTCAACACAAACGAGCTCCAATTCAACCTGGCTCCCTGGACGCAATGCTCTGCAATGGAAATTGTGTCCAGAGTGCACTCTCCCTTTGTGTAGTGGCGCATGGTCTTGCTAGCGATCAGGTAGCAAGCGAACCGGATTTCTGGTACATTTATCAAATCTATCTTGGCACCTTTACCACCCCGGCGAGTGCCATACTTGGTGTAGAGGTCCGCATCAGCCGACTTCCGGGCGCGCTTGGAGGATGTCTGGCCCGCAGTGGAGACATCTGAACCAGTTTGAGATAGCCCCGTAAGCCGATTAATGTCTGCGGCATGTATTGGAATTTCTTCGTTAAGCCACAGGGACCCGTTCTGCACCCGACTGAGGAGGAACCGGGTACATTGCAGAACTGGTCCGGTGGTTCCGAAGACGGGAAGACTCCTCAAATTCATCAAAGTCGACTGCTGTAGGCCCCGAAATTCTGAACGCATCCGACTGTTAGAGCTGCTCCCGGGCGTGTAATGGTGTTCCATGAACGTTTGCCAATGGAGGTGGGGAAACTCAGCCGGGTCGGACAAGTTGGCGTCCATACATGGTGCATTGTCATACTTGCCGACCAGTGACTCTACTCGGTGAATTCTGCTATCTAACGCTGGTTCAGGAACTGAGAGAAGAGCTCTCGGCATCTTGGCGTGTCTCTGATAGACTTGGACGATTCTTCTGTAACTTCCTGCGAGGTGCTGAGTGCTCTGATACTGCGAATGCTCCGGAGTCGCTGCAACTTCCAAATTGAATTGGTCTGTCATCCTGGTTCTGATAGCCTTCATGCAAATTGGGCCATCTGCTGGCACGCGCGAAGTTGATGAGACTCCATAACGGCAATTAATTCTTTCTATCTTTCTTGCCTGCGATAATCGTGCGATCAATCGCAGGCCTGTGTGTAATCTGACAGTTGCTGACGGCGTCATGGGGAGATGGGCGGACTCGACGGCGGAGGGAACTGCGGTTGATGGAAAATGATTACGGTATGATTACTGTCCATTAAGGGAATTTATGACCAAATCTGAGCTATCCTACGGACTGACAAAAGGACTGACGGAAATGACCTGGACTGACACTGGCACGAGGAGGGATCCTTCGTGCATGACACGCTGGACTGACGCGGTGACATGCTGGACTAGCGCGGTGACACGCTGGACTGGCCAGCCCCGACCACAATCGGTTGCGGTATGGATACCGCAACTGACGGTTATTTGACTAAGTGCCGACAATTGGAAAAGACTACCTACATTCATCCCGGTTGCGGGAGATTTATTCAACTACGCTACTCTACGGGTTCTCTCAGTTGCGAGAGTTATTAATGAAAAGTGAGAAGTACCTACTCCTGGTAGGGCTTCAGGCGTGCGCCATTCACCCATCCCGGAAGAACTGTGCCGTCCAGTTGTGCCAACCGAACGGCTCCTGAGTCGCGGATCTCGATGACAAAGTACGGTCCCAGCCAATGCATCTGGAGCTTGCCTGGAAACTTCTGGAACCGGCTGTCGTATAAGAGAACCTTGCCGCCAACTTGGAAAGCTTTAGTTTTGATGTGGCGGTCGTGCCACGCTTTCTGCCGGGCCTTCTCAACCCTCTGGTGGAATTCTGCGAGGAATCGAGCCTCATCCAGCTCCTGTAGCTCCTGGAGGCGTTCCCTCAGTGACGCCTCTTCTGAGAAGTGAAGGGACGTTGCGATCAAAAGGCTGGGTACGGTGAACTCGGCGGGAATCACAGCTTCCCGGCCATACACCAGCTAGAATGGCGTCTGGTTGGTCAAACGTTTTACCGTGGTCCGGTAAGCCCATAATGTCGCTGGTAGCTGCTCATCCCAATCATCCCGCTGAGCGTTGCAAATTTTTGTCAAGCCCTTTTCAAGAATCTTATTGAAGGCTTCCACCGTACCATTGGCCTGCGGGTGGTATGGGCTGCTTTTATGATGCTGAATCATAAATGTGTCCAGTAGCGACTTGACCGTGGCATTAATTAAATGCGTACCCTGATCGCTGGTTAAGCTCCGTGGGCAGCCAAAGCGGCTGATGATGTGTTTAAAGATGAACCGAGCAGCGGTCTCTACCGAGCAGTCACGTACCGCTGCTGCCTCAGCCCACCGTGTGAGGTAATCCATCGCGGTAATGATGTACCAGGCTTTGGAATGGCGAGCGATTGGTGCGATGGGGCCTACGAAATCAACAACCCACTTTTCAAACGGCCGGAACACATGCACCGGGTGTAGCGGAAGCTCGTCCCTGTGCGAAGGCCTTCCCGTCCTCTGGCACACGTCGCAATGTTTCACATAGGCCTTACAGTCTGCATGTACCGTCGGCCACCATAGGCCAGCTTGAAGCACCTTCCTTGCGGTGGTTTTAGCACCCACGTGTCCTCCCGCAACACCGCTGTGACATTCCCACATCACTGCTTCCCGCTCGTGGTCAAGAACACACCTGTGCAACACCTCATCCAGGCCCAATTTGTACAGCTGTCCTGCGATCAATTGATAATCCGCCACCCGGACAACCAAGTGGCATTTCTGAAGAGCGGTGTAATCCTCAGGGCACTGTCCCGTGGTCAGATACGTGGCAATGTCAGCCAGGTAGTCTGGGACTGCTTCAACTCGGAATAGGTCAGCATCCGGGAGCTGATCGTCCAACGGACCTTCATTCTCTCCCGTCTCCAGCCTGGATAAGTGATCGGGACCAACGTTCAACCTGCCAGGCTTGACAATCACCTCAAATGTGAACTCCTGAAAAAGTAGAAGCCATCGACAGATTCTTCCTTCCAACACCGGCTTATTGACCAGATATTCTAATGCCGAATGGTCCGTGAAAAATGTAAATTTGCCGCCCAGAAGGTAGTGGCGGAACTTTTGAAGAGAGTACACCATCGCCAACGCCTCCCGCTCGGTCGTGGTGTAATTCTTCTCCGCATTCGATAACCGTCGGCTGGCAAAGTATACGGGGTGGTCAACTGTCGTTTCCCCGGGTTGCGCCAATACAGCGCCAAGTGCAATCTCAGACGCATCAATGTGCACATGGAACTTCTTATCCCAGTCGGGATGAACAAGTATGGGTGCCGTCGCCAACTTCTCCTTCAATGTGTCGAGTGCCTTCCTGCACTCCGCAGTCCACTCAAATGCTTCTGACTTCCGCAACAGTTTCTCCAAAGGGGCAGTGATTTTGGCATAATTGTGGATAAACCGCCTGTAGTATCCTGTGTGCCTGAGCAGTGCCCGCAACTACTTCACAGTCTCGGGGGCCTCCATGTGGACGATGACCGCGACCTTGGCAGGATCAACGCAGACCCTTTGCTTACACACCACGTGACCCAAGAGTGTGCCGAATGGTACTGCAAAAATACATTTCTTCAAGTTCAAGGAAATCTGCAGCTGGCGACACCGGTCGAACATGACACGCAACAGGGAGGCGTGTTTCTTCAGCAGGCTGTAAACAGTCCAATCATCCATATAGACTTCCAGGAACTTGTGAATGTACTCCCGGAAAGCAACAATGACAATCCGGGAAAACACAGCCGGTGCGTTCTTCAGACCAAATGGCATAACGTGGTATGCGAATGTCGTCTTTTCTTTGTCTTCCTCGGCGATGTGCACCTGATGGTAGCCCGAAAACCCATCAGTGAAGGAATAAGCTTCGTTTCCCGCGACATGATCTATAACTTCGTCGCTGAAGGGAGTGGGAAATGGATCGTGAACACAAGCATTATTCAAACTCCGATAATCTACGCAGACACGGATTTCCGCTTTGTCCTTCTTGTTCTGGATGACAATGGGACTTACCCACTCAGCTTCTTCTACTGGAAAGATGAGACCCGCAGCCAGCATCTTGTCGATCTCCATCTTGACCTTCTCTTTGATACGTGGATTCAACCGGTAGGGTCGGTGCTTCACCGGCCTGGCTCCTGGTTTCAGTGTGATGCGCATCTCGCCCAGATCCCCCTTGATCCCCTTCAAGTCCGCAACTGATGACGGAAATAAATCTTCATACTCCCGGAGGAGGCTGAAAATTTCTCTTGTTGTCTCCTCGTCCCAGTAATCTCCCACCGTTTCCAGCTTAGGTTTCTCCTCCGTTCCAATGTTCAACTTCTTTGTCTTTAGGGGCTGCAAATGGACTCCTTCTGTCGTCGGCTCGTCGCGGATGCTGCGCTCGCCTTCCTTCTCGTCAAAATAGAGATGCCTAAGGTCCTCCAAACTATCATCCTCTGGATCGCCATCAATTCATTGGCAAACCAATTCGCGCTTGACCCCGGAGCGTGACGCCACCGGGCCCTCATCAGGCTCAGGATGGCGGAAAAACAGAACCTCCTTGACGGCTTGTAGGGCCTGAGATTCCTGCGCCGTCTCCCCTTCGAATGAGAACCTCTGGACGAACTTTTCCGCGACTGCTTGCCAAGAGCGGGTTCCCCGTTTCCGCTCTTCCTCCAGGTACCAGGCCTGGGGAATTGTACCCAGGGAGTGGACAAACCTGTGGACCCACAACTCCTCAAGATACCTTGCGCTACGCCACTGTTCCTCGCACGCCTGCAAATGCTGTCGCGGGTCGGCAGCTCCATGATGTTTAAGTGTAATGCAGGGCCCTTCATCCTCTTTGAAGCGTGCCCGTAGAGCATCCGCCACACGCTCCCATCGCAACAGAGTGTTGCGGTGATTGTTCCACCATCGTCCTGATGTTGACTTCAAGGCCACATCCAAAAGTGGTATCCGGCTTTCCTCTGGGACCCGGGTCTTCCACCTTGGCAATAAAAGTATTCACTGCTTGCATGTTTGATAATGTGGGGTATCCGCGGATCTCAGTCCCTACCCACCGGACCTGAGCGATGGAGGCACATCTCCGCGTGGTGGTCTCATACCCCTCTTGCTGCCAGTCTTCCCATGCGAGCTCGGATCCGAGCTCTGAGCTCTGCACACTCCGCCAACTGATGGAGCCAGTTGCGGTCGGGTTAATATAATCGTCCCTCTTCCCTGCAGTCATCTGATACAGATGGTCCATCATCTGAGCATCCTCCCGACTGTCCACCGGTTCTGTATATTGCGGACCCTGATACGGGTCGAGAGGCTGAGTGACCCGTACCTCCCCATCCTCAAAAATCATCAGCTCCTTCTTGAGGTCGATGATCGCGTAATTCTCAAAAGCCCAATCAATGCCAAGTAAAGCAGGATAGGGGTCCTTATCGCCCATGATATCAATAACCTCAAAGTCGGTGTATGTCTTCACCCCCGCCACGTCGACCTCGACACCCTCGAGTCGGCCGATTGGCAAAATACAGTACTGGTTCGCCATCCTGAGTTGGATTGGGGAATAAGCGAGCCGTGGCTTTCCAAGAGCCTCCCATGTCTTTCGTGTCAATATATTGACGTCGGACCCCAAGTCCAACATGGTGTCGCTGATTTGGAATCCTGCAACCTGCGTGTTAAGCCGGAATTCTTTTCCTATTCGTTGCTTGTTCCGCTTGACACGTTGCACGTATTGAGGCCTAACGTCCACCGAATCTCTACGTTCTGCGCGCCCCTGCAGCGCTCCGTCTAAAGTATGCTTGAGTTGCTGCCGCAGCCCAGCGTTATCAACAATCCTGAGGAATAGCCGGAGCCAATCCTCGACCACAGCATCTGCGGCGTTCTGCACACCGGATTCCGGCTGCCAGGGCTCCTCCAGCCCTCCCTCGTTCTGCAACTGGGCGAATGCCTCAACCGCCTCCTGAAAATACTTCTTCTGGACTTCGGGCCTGATCAACTTCTTTGGGGATGCCGGCCGAACCGCTCGTGCTGGCTCCTTCTCATGGGCATCGTCTCCAGTCTTCTTTCCACCCCATGTTACTATCGCAACGTTCTGCATGTCAGGGGTTGCGGTGTTGCGCGGTTCTGAGTTTATCAGATTCGCTCCCCTCTGCCTCACCCGTTCTTCCCACTTCTTGATGAGCTCCAGACAGTCTTCTGTAACATGGGCGTTGACCCGGCACTGGGAACACCAGGGTCATCGAGGAAGGGGACATTCTCGAGCCACATGACCCTCCTGGTCACAGTTGTAGCACTTTACCGGACCGCGTCCTCCTGTTCGGCCTCCCCGCATGCCGCCACCTCTTCCCCTTGGGGCCTCGTTCACCCTGTACGAGGGACGATCCAATCGATCCGCAAGAGCGTCAAGCGCCCTGCACTGCTCAGTGTTGTGAGTTGTAGACACATAGAATTCGCAGTATACATTATTCGGCACCGTGGAGTACTTCTGTAATATCGGGCACATCCGAGGAGGATGCCCCATCGTCCGGCAAATCTCACAGTACTCTGTGGTGGAGGACCCCGGTTGCGGTGGGAACCCCGCAAAGGTCTGTTGCGGCTGGTATACTCCCTGCGGGTTCATCGCCGCGCCACCCCCTGGTGGTGGTCCCCCCTGAATTGCTGCCACTGAGGGCCCAACTCCTGCGCCGCGCAACCGAGGACATTCGGTTGCGACGTGTCCCTCGACCAGGCAATGAGTACACCAAACATTCGGTCGCGCTGGTCTCGCTGGCTGAATTTCCTTGAGCTTTTCGGTCAAGCTGGCGATCTGATGTTGCAACCCTATCAGAGAAGGGTCTTGCGGGGCCAGCCCCCCCCCTGTATTCCTGGGGGTATCCCGCCATGGCTTCAATCTTCATGGCCTGCTCCAAAGCGTCCTGCAGATTATCAATCTTCTGCTTTGTGAGAGGGGTTCGTGTCAAGGGGAGCAGAGCCTTGATGAACCAGTCCCTCTGGTGGTTTGGATCGATCGGGTCGCTGAGTTTCCCGATCGCATCCTTGAATCGCCACATCAACTCCCACGCGATCTCTCCTTCCTTCTGCTTAATTTCCCACAGCTCTGACAGGCCCTGCTGGTCTGTCTGGGGGAGCTTGAATTCACGGACAAAATCCCGCTTCACGTCCGCAATTACAGGGTTAGGGTGCGCCTCGGACCACTTGATGAACCAACGCAGAGCTCTCTCTCTGAGCGTGGTTTGGAATTCTATTAACTTCCCTGCATCCGGCGTCTGTCGAGCCCTCCAGATGGCTTCGCACAGATACCAGTGTTGTTCTACGTCGTCATTTCCCCGGCCAGAGAACTCTGGGTACCGGGTGAAAGATCCAGCCATGTGTACTTGCGGAGAATTAACCACGATAAAACCTCCGGGTCCTGGTTGCGTAACGGTCCCACTAGGGAAAATACTACTACTAGTAACGTTGCTGCTACTGGGCGTTACCGACGTCGTTGATCTACTATATGACTGACTTAATGCTTGTAACTGAATAAAAATATTTCTTAAAGGTTGATAAAGTACCAGGGGAAGGTCGGGGTCCTGGCCATGCGGAAATCGGGACGTAGGGCTGCCTGGAGGGGTGGGTGCCGTCTGATACTGGAACATCTGCTGCATCACGCTGTGCCATTCGTCATCGGAGCTTTCTTCGGGCTGCATCTTTCCATTATCTTCGCTAGTCGTTACTTCTCTTTCTCGCGTCGCTGGGCTCCCATGCACCCACTGTACGTCCGTTGCCGTCCCGTCTCCTGTCCGGGTATCCAATCCCATGGTTCTTGTCTTCTGAGGCGCCTCCTTCTGATTTCTCCTCTCGATTTCCCTTCTCTTCAAATCTCTCATTACCCTTCTTCGCCACCTATCGGCGATCTGTGCCCGTCGATGTGCACGTGACTCCCGCAACTTGCATGGGGCCTCAACGTCCATCCCCTGCTCCCCACTCTTACAGTCTACACAGCATCGGTCCCCTCAATCCTTCCCCCAGTACGGGTGGTTTACGCTTCCATACTCGTTTTTTGGAATTCAATCAACCCTTCGTCCACCATCAGGGCTTTGATCCACAGCGGAATCTCCCTCAACAGCTTCCCCCTCACCCCTGAGTGAAAAACAGCCTCGGCCTTCGAGAAGGATTGGTAACACTCAGCGGCAAACTCCACAGCGTATCCTTCCAACGTGGTCCTCACCCAAAAATCCACTGCGCGGGTTAGTTCAGTATCTACCCGATGCAGTGCTACCAGGTCTTCGTGCGCCCACTTGCGGTTTATCTTCTGCAAGCCTTCTTGGGGCACCGTCGCTCGTAACCTCCGCAACCAGTTGTAAAGGTCCGTAGGGAACCTTCCCCAGAAAATTTCGTACGTATCACTAGCTGAGTCAGAGAAAAGAACAAGTTCCCTGATCGCCGCCTCCTTTTTCTTGGTCAGCTTTGCTTGTTGAGCAATGAACTGGTCAAGATGATCATCCCACCATCGCCGTATTGCTCCTTCAAAAATCCTCGAGACCATGATCTAGATCCCCTCAGAACATGCAGGTCCCGGCAACGGAACCATTTGTTGGCGAAAAGTCAGGTCTCGCGGGCAAGACCCAGGTTCAAGGGTTGTGGCCAACAAGGGGTCCGATGTAGTCTAGGAACACGTCGGCATTTTCACCCTGCTCTTGGAGAGCAGTGCGTCTCACCCGAGGCATGCCGCGACCACATGCATAAGGGGATGAGATCACTGGTAAGGAATAAACCCGCAACCAAAGAAAGGAAGTGCATCCATTACATATACCAAATTACACATGCAAGATCACTAATTAAGTATTCAGACAGTCGCAACTTAAAATTTTTAAATCAGTGTAAACACATTAGAACGCATGAGCAACGTATTGAGACAGCAATCCTTCCTTATATTATTCTTCTGGCCGAATACATGATTACATAGCTTTCTTCTCTGATAACTCACAAGTCGGATACAGATGGGTTTGAGAACAGAAAGGAAGAACATAGAAAGTAAGAAACCATAGGAAGAACATGCATGATTCTTCCGCAGCTGCTCTGCGCATCCTTCCTCAGGTCTTGATCCTCGCAACTTCTCTCACATCCATTCAATCCTCAACAATAATCAATAATAACAACCTCTCTTATCAGCCGGGTGATCGCCTTTTATTCACCCGCTCCTCGCGACTGGCAGCTTCTCTGTGTCTTCACTCTGGCTTTTCCCAGCTTCTCTTCTGATGTCTGCGTGTTCCACTTTCTGTTTTCTGCTGTGTTTCTTTCATCTGCACTTATCTCTATTCGATCTCCAGCTATCAAGTGCTTCCGCGCCACCTTGGTAGCTCCGCAACTCCTGGTCGCTGCGGCGCGGTCGCGGTTGCTATGTGTATTTATTCCGCAACTCAAAAAGAGTCAAAGTTCAAAATGTCTTGGGCAAAAGTTCAAAACTTAAACAAAAACAAGGGTCCCAACAGGAGTGGTAATGGGAGAAATCATAGTGAACAACAGGAAACATGCAGAGTTGCTTAAAATCAAATAGATGAAAAAACACATACAAAAAACCTAGATAATAATCATGAACAAGCTTAATATTGAATTATGAACTGTAAAGGAACTTACAAAATGTGAAATTACGAACCAGGTCAAGCGCACAAGCAAAAATATCATGGACATGACCCTGGTTGACAAGTTGTATTACTCATGATGCAAGAGGATTTGTACCTGCACTGCCAAGTCAATCAAAATCCATCATTATCTATACAATAAATACAAGTAATTTATGTAGTATTTTTTACTCTAAGATGCATTCTTATGATAATGTTAGAACATATGTTGAAAATGTCAAAACATACCTGAATAATCTCCTCTTTGTTTCAAGAACAATTTATTGGAGTCGCATGAACTTGGAACAAGCCTCCCACGATCTGAAAGAGTAGCAACTAAGTCAACAGTGACTTTTTTTTTGCTACACTAGATCGAGGGAGGTTTGCTCCAAGATTAAATCGCTCCAATAAATTATTCTCTACTAAACAGGGCCAACCACATGAAGGTGGAAGCTCTTATGGCCCCTCCCCCCCCTCCTCAACATCACTCTCAATTCCCCAATACCCAATCTATATTTCATTTTTTACTTTCATGAGCATAAAAAAAAATATTCAATAACTAATAAAAAAACAATTCAACAAAAAGTATGCAAGGAAAAATTGCAATTAATGCTTGACATAAAAATAGTATGATAAATGAGTTTTTTATATAACGCAAAAAACGTTCCAAGTATGGTAACGTTTGTCTTATAATAATACAATATTTTACATTCGAATTTTCTTTTTCTTCTTCCTATTTTTAAAGCTCCTAATTACATCATCAATAACATCATGCTTTGCTCCTGTTTCGTGCCTTTCGACCCGCACTGCTGTGCATAGTCACGATGTCTAGTCTCATCCAGTGACGGGGCATCGCCTACAAAAATAGATAATATTAAATTTTAATTGTCATTTTTTAAATATCATTGGACTAGTTCA